>OX421494.1:18069537-18582037 GCA_949126835.1 Anisus vortex
AATATACTAATTAGAAGGAGCAAGAGAAAACTTCTACTTACTAGGCTTTAAAGCTTCTTGACTAGTTTTGACCCTTGACCGACAGCCTTGGTCTTGGTAGGCCTACCTAGCAGTGGTAGCCTACCAATTAAAATAATTGCTAATCAGAATGTAAAGCAAAACTAAAAAAAACAACTAATGGGCTACAAAACCTAATCACAACCAATGTTGTCGATAAGACATATGATTATGGTTAATAAATTATTTAAAAAAAAACTCTATAGCCTACTAACTGTGACAAGTGATATCAATTCCATTGAAATATGACTAAAATGTCTAAATTAAAATAAGCTCAGTCTCTGCTTATTATTTAGTTTTAAATAAGAAAGACACTACATGATGCAGCATGCTGCATGAGTAATGTCTAGTAATGACAACAATACAATTGAATGTGGCTCGTAATGGTGTAATCCTAATAACTAGTTGTAATTTATTCCAGTTATGCCACTGCTTGGAACCCTGCTATGATCGAGATCTAGCCTAAGCTAGATCTATTGAGTATAAATAGTATAATGTCAGAATAATATATCTTATCTTATACATTACAGACACTCCTTCTATAAAGAATATTATATTGCGACTAATATATACCCATATGCATGGTATTGACAAGTATTGTATCTATAGTATAGAATACAGAATAGGGTTAGTCTCATAGTTGACTTTGCTCATTATTTCTACAACATTAATACATTAAGCACATTATCATTAGTATTTGACAAGTTTGGACAAGGGTAATATAATAATTGTCATCTGTATAGTGTGACTCTCCAAGACATAACATTTAGCATGCTCAGTGCGTTCTTGTCCACAATTGTGGGTTTGATCCAAAAGTTACGAGTAGTTCATGCATCATTTTTCAAGAGTGTTGCTTAACTTCGCTCACATTTTTATACATATGTAATTTAATAAATAATTAAACGAGGTCCTAATGAAATATTTTAAAATTACCATTTTTTAGAATAATAGTAAAACAGAGAAATAACAAAATGGCCCTGCGTCCAATCGGAGCTTCATTTTTAGGACCATGAGCCATATGTGCCCATTCCTAGGCTTTGTAAACTTATAAACTCTACTTTATAGGTATACTATAGTAATGTGTATATGGCATGGCAAATGGTCAAATAGTTAAAAGATTATTTATAAGCTAATTTGTTAAGAAATATTAATCATTTAGGTTATATCTAACATTTTATTATTGATTGTAAAGATTTCAGATGTTGCTTTTTATGTTTTATTTTTTTACAGGAGGCGTCCTTTGATGGAAAATAAATTTCTAGATATTGGGTAAGGCGAAAATCAAATCTTTCTAAATTATTCATAAAAAAAAACTTGGTTAAATGGTTAAAACCAACATCACATAGCTTGTTGACAGCAAACAAAAAGTTGCTTAGCATTTCAGGTCACATCTCCAGATATAAAAAAGTAACAATTTTGACAATAATCACGTTAAATTAATCTTGCACTAAGCTAGTTGAAAATAAGCAAAGGGTATGAGGTTTGTCCTTCAAAGTTGAAGATTACCACATCTCTGTCGTTACTTGTGGTTTTTTGGTGGCTTATGAGGCCTTTTGGGTTCTAAGCTTAAATTGTTTTGCAAAGGCTGCATTTATAATTTGCAGTTGGTGGTAAGGCTAGTTTTTTGTTTTTTCTCTTTTTCTGCCATGTCTTCCCATGTATTGAGTATGTTATGCCTCTTCAAGTTCAAGCATTTGGTGATTGTACTCTCAAAGTATACAAGAAATGACAAGATTTTTTAGGGTTGTTTCGAGGCTGTATTTGAGTGCATCTTTTGGCCTACAGTTTTCCTTTTCCCACGACCAGCTCGCCAAAAGATAGTTTTTTGGTAGTTAATTTTCTAAAATTCTCATCGAGTGATTAGCCCAAATGAGCCTGTGACAAAATGTGCCATCCAGTTGACATAAAAGTGATTTAATTGTTTGAGGTGTTTGCTATAGACTATAGACTGTCCATATTTTGCTCCCAAGTTAGCAGTATAACAGCTCTGTAAAGCTTTAGTTTGGATGCATCCAAAGGTCATGCTGGCTTTGGTAATTTTGCTAAAGACATCATTGTTCAAATGCTAAGGTACTGCTAGGTATTTGAAGGTAAATAATTTTATAAATGATTGGAGGATGAATTTTAACATATATATACTGGTATCTTTGATATAACATAATGATGAGTAAACTAATAATAGGGCTTTAATAGTTAGGCCATTGTTTTTTTTTGTTTTTTTATATTTCAGCCAGTTGCACTGATGTAAATTAATTTTTTTAATTGGATTTTTTTTCAAAGTACTTAACATAAGTCATTTTAACTTATCAATGTCTTTGTTTTAGTTAAAGTATTAACATATAGTATATCATATAGGCATGTCATAATCGTATGCAAGAAATTACCCAATGGTGTGGTGAAACCCAAATTGTTAGCTTTCTTATATATTGAAACAAAATTGAGGGGGCGACTTGCCTTGCCTTTCTTCCTTCTTTCTACCTGGGGATGCCATGACTTAACTTAAAGGGTAATAGTTAGCAATATTATTTAAATTTAAATAGAACACAGAAATGAAAGTTAAGAAGAAAAAAAAGCATTTACTTTTGAAGAAAAATGTTTAAATTGAAGAAGTAAAGTTTCATTTGTAAGTGTTAAATCTAATGAAGTATAAAAAAAATATGTTTTTATGCATAAATAGTGCAGACAATTTTTATATTTATTTTTCTTTTGAATTCACTAAAAATAGTTTAAAAAATTGTTTCTATTCATTCAAAACTATCAGAAAAATTGCAAGACAATTTCTAAAAATGTTTTATTTTTATGTACTACAAGCTACATTGCCCGGCGTTGCCCGGGTGAAAAAAAAAAAAGGACTGTCTGGGGTGCAGATAACAAATTTATAAACTACACTTACTGAATACTTTTAGGAAAGTAAATAAATATTGTAATAGGGTAAAAAAAATAGTCAAATATTTTTATTTAACAAAATCTATATTGCCTATAGATTTACAATGTCTTTTGTTTTTAAAAGTTTGAAAAATTAATTGTCGAAAAAAAAAGTATAGTCTAACTGGAGAATCGAACCCTGGTCGCCCGTATAGCAGTCCACTACGTTTACCACTGAGCTATCGAAGACACATGTCCGATGTGAAAAATTATTAGACGGTATATTGGGCTAGGCCTAGATAGGTCAGTGACACACGTGTTTTCAAATTGACCAATGGGGATCCGCGCTGGGCTTAACACTGTCTTTTTATATATATAGATAAAGTTATGTTGTACATTTCTACAATTTTTATAATCTGACCTTTTTTTATAGTTTAAATGACATATTAATTTTCAGTTTGCTTTTTTAAATTTTTGTTTAGATCTCACTGTTTTTAGACAGATATTGTTGCCACTTACCAACCACAACAATTTTACTTTGATTGAAAATGAGGAGTAATTATGGTAATGTTTACTTCTGTTTTATTTTATATACCTTTTAATATAAATACTCTTTTATACACTATAGTTTTTATACATTTTAAATATTTGTGATATTATTGGGATATGCTTTTTTATTTGGATTTTACTTATGCTCTATTCTCAATGAACTCTTGTATTGAAGATTTTAAAACTAAAAATCAACTCAACGAAAATGTAAGACGACTAAGAGAGATTCAGAGACACTGTAAACAGAAGCAAGAAGAAAAACAAGAGCCTGTGAAGGTTTTGTGGAAATCAGAAAAATATTCCAACATAGAATCGAAGATAAAGCAAGAAATTGTGGTAAGTTTCACTAATTCCAAAAGAAAACTAGAAATAATCATAAAACGACTACATTTAAATACACTTCAGGAAAGAAGAAAAAAAATAAAGTAGTAAAAAAATATTAAACATAATGTTTTATCTTAGAAAGGCAAAATAGTAATTATTTAATACTGAGAAGGAATTAATTTAAAAGAAATTCCCTATGCAAGAATATTTCTTTTTCTTCCTAAGGGGCATTTGGGCATGAAGTAAGTTGCCTGACTATTCAGTATAAACAACTTAACTTCATTTTAAGTTTTTAATGGAAATGGAAAACTAGACTTAAATATGACTAGGAAGTAAAGATCTTCTTTTTAGATTGAATGTCTGTAAATTATAAGATATGATAAAATTTGATATATAAAGTAATATAAAATTGTTATTATTTTTAAAAAATTAGTTTGAAATTTTGAAGTGTTTGGTTTAAAAACACAGTTTGTAAAATCTGTTTAACTTTTTTGTAATTCCAAAAAGAAACCAACGTCTTCAAGACCAGACTCTGCTAATTTTCTTAGGGCCCATTCACGCGCTGGGCCACCAGTTAAGTTAGAATCACGACCTGTAACTCCAAATGTCACACATAAAACTACTGTTCCTCCAGCTTCTGAAGCCAAAAATGTAAGCGTTTTAAAATATATTAAAAAGTGTATGCATCTTGAATCTCTGGTTCTTAATTTGCGTCAGAGAAATTTTATAAATGTAGATAGCAAGCTTTTAAAATATTACATACTTTAACTTTTTCTCCAGGTAAACTTAATTCGTCACAATTGGGACTTTATCAAAGTCAATGGCATAAATGCGAAAAGAACAGGCCTCAGTCGACCTCCATCCCTCACTGCTCTAGATGACTATAAGAAACGACAGGAAGATTTATTACAACATCATCACTTTGGAGAAGTACCTTCCTAGTGAGTAACTCAGTTTGTAGATTTTCTAAGAATAAAAATGAGAGTTTAAAGTTATTTTCAATGTAAATTATTATAAACTCAATTATTGTGTTATACTTTTGTCAACTTCAAATGATTTTGAGGCAATTTTATGTTTCAATGTTGTTGTTTTTTCATAACAAAATATCTGTTGTTTACAATTATTATTTATAGATAAGAATCTAGTCAAATTTAAATTGTATCCTATTATAATAAAGTTAAAATTGGCTTGTATTTATTACATTTATAAATCTAATTGTTAAATAATATCAACTTTCCAGCCTCCAGAAAAGAAAGAATGAGTGGCGTCAGCAAGAAGATCAGAGAGTAGCCAATACACCTGATCCTGCAATGCCACCTGGACATCGACAGTTGCCTGAAAGTGAAAGAAAAGAAACATTGGAATTACTGTTGTCAAGTAAATAACTTATTATGCCTTTTATTATAATGCAATACAAATACAATTGTGGGCATATATTCTAAATTAGTATGGTTTTTATAGTTGTATTACATATTCATCCTAGGTGGTTTATGTAACCTGTAACATTCAGCTATATGTATGATGGTTTGTATTTATTGCAGAACAAAAAGAAGTTATAAATCAGATACAGCGATTACCAATTGGAGCTGACACAATCAGAGTGAAGCAGCAAAGACAGTCACTAGAGAAACAGCTGACAGAAGTAGAGGAGGCCATAAAAATATTCTCTCGTCCAAAAGTTTTTGTCAGAGTTGAATCATAGTACAGAGAGCATGTAGCAGAAAATTACTTCTTGTGTTATAATCCATACAAACAAACATTATAACTGCCTTTACTTTGGATTTTTAGTTTTAAAATTTTCTTACATTAAGCTTTACTGAATCTGTATTTGTTGAATAGGAATTTACTAATTCTATCTGCAAATATTTTTAAATATGTATTGAAACTCTAATGTGTTTTAAGTATGAATGATACATTATAGAATTTTTTTAAATATTAAAAATGGTACTCATGAATTGAACAAGGAATGTTAAATGATAGTTGTAAATTCAGATAGAGCCTATAAAGTTAGTTTTAGTTTAGTCTGTTTATTGTTTTTTTTTTAAAGGTAGTTTTTTAGCTCCACAATTTTATTGGTTATGAAGGAAAGATTTTTTAAAGAATCATGTTGGATTTCCACAGATCAAGCTATGAAATGAGACTCAGAATCATTTAATTATTTTCATTCCAATGATCAATTTTGCTATAGTATAAACAATTCTATTTTATGGTTTTCCTGGTCTTTAAGGTGTCATGTTTACTTTGATCAGTAATTTTAGTCTGAAGAACATAAACTGACGGTCTGTTTAAAATTAGATTTCTAGAAATTATCATTGATTTTGAATAAGAAACAAACATTATTAACATCCCTTAGTTGAATAAAGACAGTTTCGCTGGAAAAATAGCAACTCAGCTTTTAAATTTTAACTGCAGTATGTTAGAATTTAGTATGAAGTTTATAAATGTGTAAATTAAAATAGTATTATAACAAATTGGGCCTACCAAATACAAATCTTGTATTTAGCAAAAGATAGCTTGGCACAAGTAAAAATTATGTATGTGTAATGTGTACATGTACAAACACTGAACAATTAGCTTTAGTAATACACAATTGTATACAAACTTTCAACATTTTTACCTGACATTTGGAGATGGTGAATGGAGTTAATGGATATGTGGACTTATACCAAAATTTATTATGTTTAGACAATGAATGTTTTTTATTTTACATTGAAAAAAAAAAGTTATCACAAACATAAATGAAAGATTAGCATCACTGAAATTCATATAGTTAAGCATCTTTGTTTTTTTTTTTTTTTTTTTATTCCTCTGTTATGTCTTAAAATTGTCAAAATAAAATAATTGTCAATAAAATTGAATTTTTCAAAATATTTGTCCTTTTTTGTGTGTTTTAGCTGCCTGTGTATCTACAAAATTTGTTTGTACCTGTTGGACCAAATTGATAATAGGGCAGGTGAGTTTTATATAGCGTTCACCAGTTTCTGTGGAGATGGCATACAAGGAGATGTGTGGTCAGCACAATGCCCAGCCTCCTTTACTTTACCCCAACTAATGTCAGGTACCCATCAGAGCTGGGTAGACTCAAAACACCCTTGAATTCCAGAAAGAAATCCTAGCCTTCACCAGAGTTCGAACCGGGGCTATGACCTTCGGTACGCCAGCTGAACGCATGGCTGCTTGGCAACTGTGCCCCCCTTTAAATTATTTAATGTTAAATTATTGGTCCTCTTGGCTAGTTTAGGCAACAATAGATACGTTGGCTATATTTTTATATATATTAAGTGAAGAAAGTAGGCCTATATACTGTATTAATATTAAGACAAAAAAAGTTAATGAGCCGTATATCCAATATCCATATACATCATCAAAAAAATTAATGAATTTTTTGTCCTTTTTAAAATATTTTTTTTAACTGTAGTTCATGAATGTAGGCCTATTATTATATATTGGTCTTTTTCGCTGAGATAAAATAAATATGATCTATAATATTATATAGCTCAGTGATATTTATGGATGGGAAAAATGTTCCAGTTGGCAGCTTCGTATGTTTCACAAAAGTGAGTCAAAAGAACGCTCAAATTGTAAACTATTAAAGGCTTTACAGTTTACACTAAAAATCACTCGCAAGTTACAATTGGAAGTTGATGGTGCGTTTTATATATTAAAGGCACAGAAAACAAAGTAAAAAAACAACTTTAAAATCAACAAACACTTTGACCACTTTCTGTCCACTTTCGGTTTTGAAACAAACGACTTGACTTGACTAATATAATTTTATAATACTATAATAATAATACTAATATAGTTGTTAAGTTGTTATACTAAAGTTATAGGCTATAATATAGTGCTGTAGGTCTAAGTCATAAGTAAAGTAGCTATCTAGTAGCAGTAGAGTGCATAGCTATGACATAGCATAGTCATAAACCAGGCCGGTGTTAGGGCCGGCTAGGCTATTAAATTTAAATTTATTTAGTATTATCTTGACACTTTAACTTTAAGTCGCTTTTTATCATTTATCTGAATCTAAGCCTCTCTTAGGACTTAGCTTGGCTAGAAAATGTCTTTTCATCCAGAAAGTATCAAAGTAAATAAATATTAGCTACCGCTGCCAACAAGCATTCGTGCATAAATGTAGCCTAAGCTAAGATAGAGTGCATTTAAATTTAAGTATTTAAGATTAAATACCATAGTCATTGAGCAACAAACAAGCAAGAAAACATAATTCTCTAGACTAGGCTAAAAATTAAAAAGGATATAGGGCCTAATCTTATAAAGCTAATTAATTATTTAAAACTTTACAAATTTAGGACAAAGCAAATTAATAAGTAGCATTTATATAAACTGACTTCATATAAAAGTAAAACAATACAAGTCTCAATATTCTTTAATGTGTGCCTTTAAGCCTTTATTATACGTCAACCTCATGTTATTAAATAAGAAAATTATTTTAATAATGGTTCACCGCTTTTATGTTCATGTCATATTATCTCAATTTTGAAACATTCTAACCTTCAAATTTATTCTAATCATTAATCTATGCTTTTCTCATATGTTTAGGTTTTAACAGTTTAGAAAATTTGAGAATCCAAAGAAAATGAGTGGCTCTTCATTACAGAATGATTTGAAAGCTGAGTTAGTCAACCGTTTACCAGCAATATTACAAAATATCTTGATACGGTGGAGAAATGCACCCAGCCATTGTGGCTGGGCTATGGAGAAATTGATGGAGTTATTTAAAAAGAATGTTGGTATGTGAATTCAAAATACTAATGTAAAAAAGGGATTTATTATTTATTATGATAATAAAATAAACTTTGATAGTATATTTATGTCTTTTTGAAATAAGTTTTATTGAAATTTTAAACATTTTATTAAATTTAAATTAAGTACAGCACATTGTGGGAAATAATTGCATACTCTGCAAGGCATAATTCTTTAATAGAACCCACCACAGCATAAACTCTCCAGTAGTCAGTCAAGATTAAAGGCAAATGTGACAAAGGCTTTTTCTCAAGATTTGTAGATGTTACTGTGGCCAGTGGATTCTGTCATCTCCAGGGTGGTGGTTAAGTTCTTTTAGATTGTTTTCCATGTCACAGATTAAGGGTCCTTACATATTTAAGGCCTCAGGCATATCTCCATAAATTCATAAAGCACTGCATTTAGAAAGGATCCATTGATTCAGTTGAACTATGGGATGTTCCCCAGGCAGAGCAATAACTTCTTGCTTCAAACACAAAGTATTTAAGAATTCAGCTTCTCTTGTAAAATAAATACTTACAGACAAAAACTACTGACAATTTGAGTTTTGACTGTAATTTTATTTATCTATATATTAATTTTTTAATATTTTTATTAAGGTCATTAATTCAATTAAAATGTATGTATTAAACTTTCATCAACAGCGCAAGAAGAAGAGATTCTGAAAAGTATTGTTTTTACAAATTTCCTGAATGGTTTCTTTGAAAAGGAAAACTTAATAGAATATCCAGATTTCATAATGAATAACGTGTCCATTATGGCAGCTGAAGTATTTTTAGCACTACCAGATCAAACCTTTAGTTTTGAAGATGTAGCATTTAAGATAATTAGAAGTCCCCTTCAGTTTTGGATGGTCAATAAAGGCCATAGAGTTGATGTGACATTTACACTATATAGAAAGTTTATTCAGCAAAATGTGAAGGCGTATTTGCTGGAACAAGTTAACTGTAAGTATTTTCAATTAAATTAATAACCTAATAAAACTTTATTTTAGACAGTGTACTGCAGATCTCTGATTGCCATTCATTCTTAAATATGCAATGTACGTTGTGTTAAAACTATAAGCTTATATTTTATCTTGATAAATCTTTCATATTTTTTAAAAATACCATTGATTGTGTCTGTTTCAGTTGATGTTGATCAAGCATTTGCACATGCTTTGACAAATTCTTACAATTACACACGCAAGTCAGCCGCGGGTTATTTTGTGGACTTGGTCAGCTTGGCATATCGACACCCATCAAATGAACCTATTTGTACCTCTTCTAGCCTTAGGCTTCAACAATCTCTCTCACAGATGATTGACAACTTTCATGCCACCATCATTCCCATGCTGGATGACTCGAGTGAAACGTTCTCCCATTTCAACCTAGCCAGCATTGTAGCCAATTACTGTCAACTGATGAGCCAGTGTGCCCAGATCAGTGAAAATTGGTGTCAAGCATTTGCATCAGCTTCCTTGTTTGACTCAATCACTGAACTTGTTCTAGTGATATCAGATTCTGTTATCACAGAAACAACAGACTTCTGTAGAGATGTCATCATTTTACTCCTCAAACTTATCAGCTACAGGTAAAACATTTTTTAATGAAATTATTTGAAGATTAATTCTTTCTAGAGCAATTGTTTTAAAAAAACATTCATTTGCATCTCATGTTAAAAATACCTATCTAAGTCAATCTCATCCTTACAGATTATCCAAGAAAGAAGTTTCTGGTCTTTTTGTTTATTTTCTATTTATTTGAAGTCTCCAGAAAGAAAAATGTTGGTGCTAATGAAGATATTGCGGCATTGAACCTTTTTTTTTTTTTTGTTTCTTTCTTGTAGCATGTGAAGTTTAAACTTATATATATCTTTTAACTTCCAGGTAATTTAGATCTGTAAAAAATAACTTTATTTAAAGAAAATAACTCTTAGCCCTTTTGTTATGTCTAGTGATGAAAATGTTAAAGCACTAAGACAACAAAAGTTGAGAAGCTGCTTACATCACCTGTGTACGATCAACCATTATATAACAAGTTGTGATATTGTTCACGGAGCAGGGCAGATATTGTTTCAGTAAGTCACATTTTATTTTTGGTTTAGAGATAAATACATAAAAATGTTTTATCTAGATGGTGTCTTCTTCAAGCTATGTTTATAATAATGTAAACAATTTTTTTGTTTTTGTTTAGCAAAAAGTGTGACACAGATAAAAGCCTCTATCTTGAGCTTTCTATTTTACCACTCTTGGTTATGTTGGGAGTGAAGCCTTTAAAAGTTTTGGATTTCTGTCCAGCTTTTGTTGAGAGGATGCAGATATTTATTGAGTCAGAGCAAAAAACCAAACCTTCTGGACTGATTAAAGAGAGTATAAGCAACTTGATCTTACTCTCTGAAAGCTTGCAAGATCTAAATGAAGTACAAGCATTTATTCTAGTTTTTTTACAAACATAATAAGAAATAAAAGCCTTTTTTTTTCAAAAAATTTGACTGATATATTATTAAGCATATCAAATGTCCTTTGCATGCAGTTATCCTAACAATTTATATATATTTTTAACTATTAGAAAAATCTCCTGTCAGTGTAAATATATCACAATGATTTTCTTATAAGTATGCATGATTTATATTTCTAATATTTCTTTGGTATATCTTTCATCATCAGATGAATCTGGATACTTACCTTCCGATCATTAGCTATCTGTCACTTAGTACCTTACAGTGTCCTAGTAATGTTCAACCTTTAATGAACGGCAACACTGTGTGCAGCAGTGTAGGGGTTAGTTTTATTGCTTGCCTGTGTACAAGTTACAACAAAACTAAAAGTAAGTAAATATTTACACAACTAACATTTATCAAGCATTAATATGGCTTATTGTGTAAAGCAGAACAAAACTAAAAGTAACTAAATATTTACACAACTTACGTTTATCAAGCATTAATATGGCTTATTGTGTAAAGCAGAACAAAACTAAAAGTAAGTAAATATTTACACAACTAACATTTATCAAGCATTAAAAAGGCTTATTGTGCAAAGCAGCGCAGCGGCAATGCTGCTTAAACATTTCGGCAAAAGAATTGTGCATATTGATTTTTTTAAAATATTATTCAACTGACAATTTGTAATTTACCAATTCAATTTATTTGTTTCTTCTAGAAGATGATCTCAGAAATATATTTCAAAATATTCAAGTCTACACAAGAGCAGTCCTTAATTTTCATGGAATTTTATTTTGGGTAAACTCTAAGATTTGTAAAACTTTTTTTTTTAATTTACTTCATTGACATCAGTTTTTTGGTGGCTTAAAATTATTCATTCTTATGAAATTTAAAAAATATCATTGTGATACTCAGTCTGACCATAAAAATACTCTTACAATAAACTTATATTTCATTTCTTTAACACATTAGAATTTATGAATTGTATTTTAAAATAGATATAATATTTAGCTTACATTTTGTTATAAATGTTTTTGTTTTTTAACACATAAAGTCTTTAAAATTTAAGTATGACTCCAAAAGCTTTTCACTGTGGAAAATATAAGAAAGTTAGATTCCATTAGAAATTTAGCAACTAAAAGATACTTATTTATTATTAACAACTAAATGATACTTAAATAATAAATAAGCTATAAATTTGCCTTATGTTCATTTGATATTTGTGTGATAATTTTTTGTTTCCTTTTATTTGTTGTATTCTCAGCAGTTAGATTCTATTTTAGACTTTTACATCACTGCCCTTTCTTGCTTATGTAAACAAGCCAAAAATGAAGTCTCTGTTGAGATTATGAATGACATTCTAAAATGCCTCCACTTAAAAATGGTAGCTATAGATTCCAGTGTGAGAGAATTGGCTGTAAAAGTTTCTGGAGACTTGTATTTGATTAGTGAGTATATTTGTAGTGGGTTACGTAGGTGTGTGATAAGTTGATTCTTATTTGTATTTATTGAAGAAACACAATTATTGAGACCCTGACAGGACTAACACTCACCAGGGATGTAACTGGCCTTACCCCGTAATTTTGAAAAATATTTTAGTGCCAGTGACAGCGTGAAAGAAATCGATGCTGCACACTAATATCATATGTATGCAATATGATATGCATAATTTATTATTATTTACTCGTATAACAATTTTTTATAATCTATATTTTATTGATAACTGTTGCTTAATTGAAAAATAAATGAAATATTGACTTCATACGGAATATTAGGAATTCTGCCAAAAGTAGGAAAAGTGACTCTCTGCACACACTTGTGTTTATATTGGACTAGCTAACTTAGAATTGGACTGATATTCTATGCCAAAGACTTTTTTTCCACAGCAAAAACTTTCACCATTCAATGTTCAGAAGTAAACAGATCTGTGCAAGCTATGTGGAAATGTTTGGAAGATAAAGCAGATGGTGTTGCATGCAAAGTGCTTGATGTTGTGTTGGAAATAGTAAAAGCAGGTTTCTTACAGGACTTTTTGGCAGTAACAAATAGCTCTAAGGTATGATAATGTTTATTCAAAGATGCAAACTAATCTGATTTGAGATTTACAGCTCATTCCTTAAATTGTTTTTTTTCTTTGTGGTTCAAGGTATGACCACTGTAAAGCTTATTGTAATATAATAAATTCTTTAGTAAGGTAACTTTTAAAGATAAAATAAGATTACTTTATTGATCCATACAAAATGGACATTTGACTTGATTTTGAGAAAAAGTATCATTAGGAGTCAGCTATTGTATTTTCTGTCTGACTGATGAGTCAAGATTTTAACATCTAGAAAAGTGGTGAAATTGTAATAGGAAATAGATAATAAATTTTGGATAAGAAAACCAATTTAACAAAAAAATTTTTATTTTTTTCAAATATCTTTGGAATTATTAGATATTTTTGGTGAATGATTGAGTGGGAAAGTATAAGGAATAATTCAGTTATAATCATGTAGACCATGTATATAATTTTTTTTTAATATTTGCTTTTTCAGGAAAATGTCATCTTAACACTGCAACAGATACTAGTTGAACGAAAGCGTGATGACCTAAAGCCAGTGGCCTATAATCTTCTTACAAAACTTTGTTCTACGGACACGCTGGTCAGGTATGCACAAGTTAGTCTACAACAAAGCAACCATCTGCTGTCTGCAGCAGTTTTGGAGCACATGCACTCAGTTGTCAACAGTCATATCCAGACCTATCCAAATTTGAAACAAGCTGTTGACTCTGTGAAGACATTATTATCCCAGGGATGGGGCGACCTACTTCTTCAGAAAGTCAACTCTCAAGATGTTTGTGGCTTTAGGTTAGCTGTTTCCACTATAGAGTCTCTACTGCAGTTTATGAGCAGTCCTGAGGTGACTCTCATTGTAAATACATATTTTAAAAGCTACTGCAGAGAAGTTTCATCTTCGCAGTTAAAAGATTATTGTCAAGTAAAGAACACCTTTCATAAGGGCTGCAAAAAGCTTTTGAATGCTCAAGGATTTTATACACTTCGAAGCTCTCAGGAAGAAATCAGAGAAGAACATGTTGTTAAAAAGGCCAGATTTGAAGATGAAGACACTGGATCAAAGTTTAATATGCCAGATGATGTTTTACAATTTCTTAGCTCATCCATGAATGAAAATGCAGGGGAGATAATGGACACAACAAACATCACAACCAAAACAGATGATGACGAGAGCTATTTAGATTCTACAAAAGATCTTCCTCCATTGGAATTAAGCTGTGAACCATTTCAGTCTCAGAAATGTATAAATGCTATGACAAATCAAAGGGAGACAAACTCAGAATGCACTAAGCTAACATCATGGTTGGTTTTCAAAGAGATATTTCTGGAAGTGAACCCATCCTTGATGAGAAATGAAGCAATGAGGAGCACAGACGAATATGTTAGAAATTCACTCATGATGATTGATGATCTGGAAGTAAGGTTGGAAAAGAGTTTTAAAACCTGTCAATCAGAACTGGAGCAAGAACTAACAGAGTTTGTCATGAAACGAATAGCTTTACTTCATGTAGAGATGTTCATAGAAAATGTCCCTCTTGAAAATCTTTTACAAGAAGTCATTCAAACTTTGAGATATTTACATTTACTCATCACAGATCATACAGAAATATTCACTGTTATAATGAAGCAAAGACAAAGTTATATCCAACCTCCAGATATTAAAGGTGATGCATATGTTTTGATTAAATTTTCAGACATAATCAAATCTCTGACCGAACATAAAACTGGTTCTATGAACAATAAGTCACTACAATCAATATTAGATGATTGTTTGAGCATTACTACGTCATCAAAGCTTACTGAATCTGGAGCCGTTGGAGGTTTTTTATCTGAGAACTCCTCTGCTGGCCCAACTGATGATCAAGCCCCTAATTCTGCACTGATCAATGCCATTATTTCTGAACTTGTAATCATTTGTGAGAATCTCAACTGCACAAAATTAGCACAGGCTTTACAAGGTTCAAGCTGTAATCAACTGAGAGGTGTGTATGTGGCTTTATCAGCAAGTGGAAATCAGAACAAGGAAACACTGAAAGAAGCTCTGGAAAAACTGATGCTACTGAATAGACGAAACAGCTTTAAACCATTATTAAAATACTTACTGGGTTTTGTGAAATTAATGCTTACTGCTATTTTGGACAATGATGATAAATCAAAAGAAGACGCAAGTTCTTTTTTTAGTACCTGCATCCAACTCCTTACAAACTGGACTACATTGGATGAATATGATCATGAAGATGATCCATGTGCTCTAGATTGTTTTTAAAAGTATTGTGCACAATTTTTTTTTTATGTATCTGTCTCTCAATCAGGAGATTTTATTTGTTCAATAAAATTTAAAGGACTTTTTTAAAATGGTCTTTATTAAAACTTATAATTGTTTTTATAAAGTTAAGATATTATTTAAAAAAAAAAACACCATGAAACTATATGAAGACCTTGCTGGGAAAAAAATGGCTGTCACATTTGTTTATTTCTTAAGTTACAGCCCCTGGCCTATATATAGTAGAGTCATAAATAGCATGTACTGAGCCACTTATCAAGTGAAAAAATTGCACAAACCTTAGGAAAACAAAAAAACCTGTACAATGAAAAAAGATTTTGTTAAAAGTGTGACTACTGTTTTTTCACGTGTGGTAGTCATATAGTCTCATAAATTAATGTACTAAAAAAAATAACCAATGATTAAAATTTTACTGCTTTATTCCTTACTATAATATGTAAATCATTTACAAAAAATATATTTAAAAAGCTTGGTAATGCTTTGACAAATAAAAACGGAAATACACAAATTATGTACAATAAAATGCAAGGTAGAACAAGTCAACTACTTCAGCATTAAAATCATTTTTTGTTCTCAAAAGCTTCATCTCATATCATCTCTCATGCCTCTCATTTTAAAACCACCACCTCCGCCGCCTCTTCCTGAGCCTCTAAACCTCCCAGTAGCGGAGCCCCTTCCCTGCGGAGCTCCTTTACCCCCTGCTCCCTGACCTCGGCCAGACCCGCCGCGCCCCCGCCCACCCCTGCCACCTCGTTCCCCTCCCTGCTGTGGGGTAGGGGACTTTGGTCTGAGCCTCTCTATTTCCTCGGAGCAGCCTGTGAGGTGGGCGTCTGGTTGGGACTCGTAGTAGCTTCTGTAGGTTTCTGCGTCAAAGTTGGAGCTTGGCAGTTCTGGTCCAACGGTCAACCAACCAGATCTGATATTGCGACCAAATAAATGCAGTCTTCTTCTTCCCAGGCAGAAGTGTTCAATGATGTGAAAAATTTCAACCTAAGAAAAGAAAATTATGTTCTCATTTTGACTTGATTTAATTATTTTAACAACAAAAAAAGAAATTTTCAGAAGAATACAAGTTTTCAAGCAAATTAAAAGGATTGAGTGGTCAATTAGCAGTACACTCTTGGTATATGGAAGGGCCAGTTCAAATCCTGGTCAAGGCTGGGATTTGTTTTCATTTGGGGGGTGTCCATGAGTCTGCCCAGGTCTTATGGATACCTGGTTGAAGATAAGTAGGCCTAAAGGCGGCCACACTATTTCCTTGTATTCTGTGGCCATGTAAAATTGTGAACACTGCTTCACTTGCTCCAATGATCAAAATAGTCTAAAGGGTTATTATTTTTTCATAAAAGGATTAAGTTGAGTTTATATAGAAAGAAAGTATTTAAAAAAACTTACTGGCTTATCTTTAGAGCCATATTCTGGCTCTTCTTCTATGATAAGATCAATGTCCACATTGGCATGTATAAAATCTCCATCAGTGCTACGTTTGACAGTTCCTTTGATCCCCATGAGACAGTGTTCCTAAACAAAACAACAGCACATGAGACAGTGTTCCTAAACAAAACAACAGTACATGAGACAGTGTTCCTAAACAAAACAACAGTACATGAGATAGTGTTCCTAAACAAAACAACAGTACATGAGACAGTGTTCCTACAGTTCCTTTGATCCCCATGAGACAGTGTTCCTAAACAAAACAACAGCACATGAGACAGTGTTCCTAAACAAAACAACAGTACATGAGACAGTGTTCCTAAACAAAACAACAGTACATGAGATAGTGTTCCTAAACAAAACAACAGTACATGAGACAGTGTTCCTAAACAAAACAACAGTACATGAGACAGTGTTCCTAAACAAACACAACAGTACATGAGACAGTGTTCCTAAACAAAACAACAGTACATGAGACAGTGTTCCTAAACAAAACAACAGTACATGAGACAGTGTTCCTAAACAAACACAACAGCACATGAGACAGTGTTCCTAAACAAAACAACAGTACATGAGACAGTGTTCCTAAACAAAACAACAGTACATGAGACAGTGTTCCTAAACAAAACAACAGTACATGAGACAGTGTTCCTAAACAAAACAACAGTACATGAGACAGTGTTCCTAAACAAACACAACAGCACATGAGACAGTGTTCCTAAACAAAACAACAGTACATGAGACAGTGTTCCTAAACAAAACAACAGTACATGAGACAGTGTTCCTAAACAAACACAACAGCACATGAGACAGTGTTCCTAAACAAAACAACAGTACATGAGACAGTGTTCCTAAACAAAACAACAGTACATGAGACAGTGTTCCTAAACAAAACAACAGTACATGAGACAGTGTTCCTAAACAAAACAACAGTACATGAGACAGTGTTCCTAAACAAAACAACAGTACATGAGACAGTGTTCCTAAACAAACACAACAGCACATGAGACAGTGTTCCTAAACAAAACAACAGTACATGAGACAGTGTTCCTAAACAAACACAACAGCACATGAGACAGTGTTCCTAAACAAAACAACAGTACATGAGACAGTGTTCCTAAACAAAACAACAGTACATGAGACAGTGTTCCTAAACAAAACAACAGCACATGAGACAGTGTTCCTAAACAAACACAACAGCACATGAGACAGTGTTCCTAAACAAAACAACAGCACATGTGATAGCACTGTTTGAAGTAATAATAATAAAGTTCTAACTCTAAATATGAATATCAATATTTAAAATGTCATGTACCTTTGTTCTTTGAAATATTGCATTTGGTTCTAAGTTTTTGTTGTGTCCTGGGTTTTTTAGATTTGTTTTAATCCAACAGATGTCCTCACATCTACGGAAGCCCCAGCGTTTTAAACACTATAACAAAAATATGCATTGAGAAGTAAATAAAAATGTTTAAAATGTTGGAGTATTAAATATTTAAAGTATTTAGCAGTACAAGTCTATTAAATTTCAATTATTAAACAAGAATACATCAAGTGCTTATTAAGTGTATTTCAAGTACTAAGTTAATTTAGTTAACCAGAAAACTATTTTACACTATTTTAACACACTAACATAATGTGAGAATGATCTTTTAAGTAATAAATTGAATAGATTTTACTTCAAATACAAGATATTTTACAAATTTATAAATATAAAAAATGGTTAGCTCTTCTACATATACCAGCAGGCATGCCTACCCCTAAGGACTAAAAAGAGGAACAATCTTGAAGAAAAAGAGGATTTTTCAACAAAAAAGCGGAACACTCTTTATCTAATAATCTTTTAAAACAAAACGTTTTACAGACAATTCGCAATGGATCTAGTTCTAGTAGGCCTACAAAGAACATTAAATTCATATGTTTTTCTTTGCTGAATAAACTCCTCTGAATATTCCTTCCTATAACACTGAATTAGTTTTTTTTACAGTTTGAACAAGTCATACTTAAACTTTCTGAAGAAGGACGTTTAGATATATTCCCAATATTAGCAATACAGTAAAGGAAAAGAAAATTCATTGCCAAAGACGCATTATACCGCTAAAAATGTCAGAAAAGCCCAGAGTATCTCTTTTCATAAACCCAGAAAACCCAAGTATAGATAATTATAGCATTCTAACCTTATTTGTGCCTTTGTTTTATCAACCTAGACACAAACTATATTTCAACACATGAAAAACCCAAACTTTCCAATTTGGCGTAACAAAACTAGTAAAAAGCGGAACGGCGGAACAAAGTGTGTTATTTTATAAAAAAGCGGAACAAATACGCCAAAAGCGGAACGGTAGGCATGTCTGTACCAGTATTTATGAGAAATTAATTTGTACACATTAGTTGAGCTTGCTTGACACCTTACAATGTAACCTCACTTAGCACTTTTTTAAAATAAATAGTTTCTATTTTTTTTAAGGTGAGATCTTTAACACACAGGAAGATATCAATAATCCAATAGTTGCATGTATCTGCAGGCTGCAGGTTGATGCAATACTTACCAATCTCCCTCTTTCTAAGCCTTCAGCATTACCACACCAGATCCAAATAAATGACCTCTGTGCAGCCACAGATGGAATGTCCAAAGCCTCAATCTAGAATTAAAAGTTTGGTTACTATACAGTCATAAATTGCTTGTATAAAAAAGAACAAAGGCAAAACATTTTATACTGCACTTGTAAAAAAAAAAAAAAAATTTTACCTGGTATTTTAAGTATTTATTTGTATATTTATCACAACACATTGTCAGTTTGCTGTGAACATTTTCCAAGAGACAACTTTTTTTTTTCATTTCAAGATAGCAATAGAGATTTGCTTGCATACTGGAGGTCTTTTAAAATTCTTATAGCTTTATTACTTTAATTATAATTTAATATATTATTCACGTATATTATATTGATATGTCTACTACTAGAGGTAGTACTTCTACTAATAATTACAAAATCTCATGTTCTATAACAATGATAGTTAGTAATTTTATCTATTACAGTTTACAGACGTTTCGTCTACATATAGGTCAAGGATGTAATAACCTTCTAACTCCTGCAGGGCAACAGGGGATTGGAGGGCGGCAAGGACCAGCTGGGCCTCAATTTTTGCAGTACACTAAAGATATATTGCACAATAATGAGTTTGAAAACGTCGCAAACATGTCAAGCTCTTTTAATAGAGAACAAACCATAGATGTATTAATATGAATTTTAATATCTCAAAGATTATTAACTCAATAAATCTTAAAATATTTAATCTCTCATTCATACAGTAAATACCATTGTATTAATATTCAGAAAATTTTTTCATGAAAAGAACAAAATTTAGAAAATAAAGGGGAAGAACTAACGGAAAACTTTTGCATTTTTTATATTAAAACTAAATTAGAATCAACACTTAGAAAGCTGACTAAAAGTAATGAATTAGTTGAAAGTGTAACCTCATTCCAATCCCAGTATTTCTCAAAGACAGCGCCTTGTGTTCTCTGGTACTCTTCTAAAGGTGGCTCTAAGAGAATGACATCAAATTTGCACTTCAAATTTCTAAGATCAAAATCTTCCAAATCTGTTTGCAGGTACCTGTTCAAAGAGAATTTATATGTTTTTTTTTTAGATTACAACTTGATACAAATTATTTCAAACATTATTTATACTTTAAAAATGTTCAATGATAAAAAACTATTGCAATACAATACTCACATAGGAGGCCCGTTGGTTTTTTCTATAAGCTCATCTTTTAAACGAATTAATTCTCTAAGCTTGGGGTATTCTTCAAATCTATTGGCCAATCCTGAAATAAAATAATGCCAAAATCACATACACAGTATAGACATAAATACACTTTATAACTGTGAAAAAGAAAGAAACAAAAAGCTAACAACTTTCCACAAAGACAAATAGTAATTAGATTTATTTCACTATGGCCTAATACACTTACCAACATCTCGGATGAAATTTTGGGGACGTTCTCCAGTGTCAACAAAATGCTGGCAATAATCATTGTGTGGATTAGCACTCTGTGTACCCTAGATAATGAAACATTTCTTTTGGTCATTTATAGAGCAATACAGGCCAAAACAGTTCCATACAATTCAAAGGTATTGCTTTTTTTTTTTTACTAGCTAAAAATATCATACCAACAACTGATTTTTTCAAGAATATGTTTTTTTTTCAATGTTATTCATAAAATAGACTGTCTAATACATAATTGTGCTATTTACAGTTCAAATTTTATCACTAAAGGCCACAATTTTCACCTTAACCGTCTAAGCGAATCCCTGTTAACAAAAAATCTATTTCAGATTCATCATATTATAAGACACATATAGTGCCCGGGGGGGGGGGGGGGGCCTCAATTTTGAATATTTAAATGTACTTTTAACTGTTCCCTGTACAAACCAAACATTCTGTGCTAAACTTTTTGTTGACTAAATGAAAATCTGCTATTGAAAAGCATAAATTGTTTTTGTGGGCTGTGATTATTTATCCATGACACAGTTTAAAATTAATTGTAAGGTCCAGCAAATTTATAAAATTAAATTGAAAAAAAAAATTTAATTGAAAAATATTGGCTGAGGCTAATACTTATTTAAAATTGGATATTTGGCCAGAAATTCTGCTTTTACTTACCTTAAAAAACTAAACACTTACCTTTAGAAAAGCACTCGAATCAGTATAAATTTCATCTTGTTCAAAATCATCTTTATATCCTTCCTATAAATGAACACAATTTAAATGGCAGATTTTTAAACAATATAAATTTAAATAAATGACATTGTTATTTATAATAATTAATATAGAATATAATTATTTTTTCTTCCGCTATTTAAAAAGCAAACAACACTCAAATATCTGCACAGTAATTAATTTATTTAATTACTTTTATCTATGTACCGGTATAAACACATAATAATAATACAGTTCAGTGGTCAGGGCAAACCAGAGGATTGTACTGCCAGCACAATGCCCCTACACTCACAGGGATCACTCTTGAAACTGACTACCAAATGTCATTGGACAGATTCACAAGAAAGGTTATGTGTCATTTTGGAATTCAATAGGTTTTATTAAGGTTTTGTCAGGTCTCATATTAAAATTATTATCAGCAATTAAATCACACTAGGAGTCTAGGAGAATAGTTAGAAGACAATAATTTGAAACAACTTTACCCCAATATGTCCAGCATCAGGCGATCTCAGTTTATTGAATTGAAGAGAAAAAGAAGGCATTGATGGGGAGGATGATGAAGGCTCAAAATGACCATCACTTGTAAATGAAAACAAAAAATGACCAGATCTTTTCAGTTTCAGTATTCTTTTTAGTTCTATATAAATTAAAACGTTAGTGTTAGGTGTAATAAGACAAAATATTATTAGTATTATAAGCTTTATTAGAACATACAAGTAAGCTTAGTATAGATAGCATTTTAAAAAATTCAGAAAAAAAAAATTACTAATTCAAAATTCATTATGGCTAATGGTATCTATATACATTTGACACACAGATAAATAAATGTTTTAAACAAAAAAATATTGTCATTAAGAACAACTTTTAATTATGGGGAAAACAAATTTATTTATG
The DNA here is from genome assembly GCA_949126835.1 of Anisus vortex. Lineage (NCBI taxonomy): Eukaryota > Metazoa > Mollusca > Gastropoda > Planorbidae > Anisus > Anisus vortex. The sequence continues at coordinate 18,091,910 of OX421494.1, forward strand.
GGGAAAACAAATTTATCTACAAGTAAATACAAAAAATAGCTACCGTATATTGTAGAAACATTTTAATGATGAGCTAATTTAGTATATTTAAAAAAAAAACATTTAAACGATTAAAAGAAAAAAGCCAACATAGTAATTTAAAAAATCCGTTCTTCTACTTTTGTAAAAAACAAACAAAAAAAAACATAATTTTTACTTTTTCTCCCTTACTTACCTACTAGACTTTTCTTTTTTTGCAGGTGGCTTGACATCATCATGCGTTTTCAATACAGTTTTTAGATTGTTAGTTCCATACTTTAGAATAAAAATTAAATTTACTTTTACATGAAACGTTAAGGGTGAATTAGAGTATTTATTATTTAAGTTGTTTAAAGACTTGTTAAAATAAAGTGAATGAACCATTTATAACTGTCACACATAGGCACTGAATAGCATTCTTGTCAGACAAATTTCATCCAAATTGCCAATGAACCAGTGTTAACAATTTTCCATGGCCGTGGCATGTTAGGGGATTGTATTGCCATCACAATGCTCAGCCGACTTTACTTTTACCCAACTACTGTCAGGTCCCGATCAGAGTTGAGTAGACTCAGGGATCACACTCCAGATCTGAAAAAAATCCCAGCCTTATGCTTCACCAGGATTCAATCCCAGGACCTTCAGTGCAGCAATCTGAGCATGCACCTGCTAGACAGCCATTATAATATGCTTCATTAGCACATTAAGTTTTAAAGAGCCCACAATAATTATGGTGTCATACAGCAAGCACCCTCTGGAAATTTTGTAGAAAAGGCAGAAGATTTGAATTTTTGGTATTATTTAAACAAGGAAGTGAGAGGAGGGGAAGAGAACTTACAAACATGAAGAATGAAGAGATATAAAGAAAAGTTTATTTAATTTAATTTTTTTGTGGTTTAAATTAAGGTAGTTGTGCAAAGTATAGCATATATATGTTTTAATTCAACAATAGTAGGCCTTCTTGTTGCTGTTGTATATACAATATTTTAATTACTTTTTTTAAAATTAAAGTTACACAGAAATGTCTTTATATTTTTTAAGTGTCTTTATTATACTTTATAAAAAGAATGTGCTGCTTAAATTTTATTGTTAACACAAGATTTTCTTTGTCTGTTTACCAATAGCCAATAGATCATTTTTGGCAACTATTGTAATAACATAGTATTGTACTGATTGTAGGTTATATCCACATTCAATTGAAAACATTATCATTATAATGATTCAAATAAAACACTCAATACATCCTCCTTTTTGTCTCTCTACATGTCCTTTTTAAGGTAAGGTACCCAAGAGGTCCCATGTTACATGTATCTGGCAACCCTAACTATGACGGACTATGACTACTACACCTACTTATTATTATTAGGCCTAATAGTCTACTAGTACTACTACTAGCAGAGTTCTCACATTTTTTCTGAAAAAATTCAAGGCTGTTTCCAGACTGATTCAAGGTTATAAGAGTTAAATTCCAGGCTGTTAGAAGACGTATTTTAGAAAATGGTCACAAAATGGTCACACGCCTCCTCCCCCTAAGTGACCTAAATATGGCGTGAATGAGGTATTAATCTAAGGCTCGGTCAGTGGGCGTATACAAATAGGATTGGCATTTTTTGTCTGACCTTGCTTTTTATACTAAATTTAGATATAAATATAGATTTAGATAAATTTCCAGGCTGGCAGGCTATTTTTCAAGGCTAAATTCATGAAATTTCAATATTAAAGCCTAGTTTTCCAGGCCTTGATTTGGTTTTTTGAAACTCCAGATTTTTCCAGACTTTGTGAGAACCCTATACTAGACCTAGCTGCTTGAGTGCCTAGAGAAATAGTAATAGAAATAGAGTATTGAGTCTATTCTATAGAGTATAGAGTATAGACTCGTATAGAGTATAGAGAGTGATGAATGAATAGCATATGAATATGACTCTAATATGAGAATGTGTGAATCTCTATCTTTTCTCAGATTATACACTAGTCACTACTATACAATTTATATAAGTAGGGGGGGGGGGGTAGTCAGATAATGACATTCATTGCTGTTATATAATCATAAATTTGATTCCATCGCCATCGGCAGCATCAGAATTAAACTCGCACTCTCAGACTCAGCACACTGGGACCGACTGGGTCACTGAGCACATACTTACAGTTACAGTCGACAGTGACATCGGTCGGAAAAATCAGAAAACAAGTAAGATAAAAGTTTTTCTCACCACTTGGGCAAGCAATTGTTTGCGCTGTTTGGAACGCTCTCTCATCTCTTTTAACGAGTCACCCATTTTCTCCTATAATAAAGTATGCTATTTTATACTAACTAGTTACAATAATATTGCAATAGTAAACAATGTTGAATTTATATTTTAGTCTTTCTCCTTATCCAGGTTTTTAATGCACTTTAACAACGGACGTGGATAAAATTACGATAATTTGCGACCTCATTATGAATATAAATATAGGCCTATAACCTATTTTAAATGCTTTTAACTTACTTTGTTTGGTAATCTTTGTTTAATTAGACGCATACAATTTACGTCGATATATCGATTTCGTAAGTTCTAAAAAAATCGAAATGGAAAAGTTTTAAATAACGACTTTAATTACCACAAATAGGTTTAAAAGTCAAACCGAAAGTACTTCACTTCGCAACTCTGAGAGCTGAGAATTCAAGTCAAATGTTGATTTTTGTTCAACACTAGATGCTAGTATAATTAGTTTTACTAGGAAAACAGACTTAACGAAGGTGTCATATGGCCCTTTGAATGTACGCACATATGTAACAAAGCGTATCAATTTTGTTTTGTTTAATAAAGTCTTTTCGGCTACTTACTACTTAGGCTACTACAACACCGTGACAACAGTGACAACGCTAGACTAGTCACTAGTAAGTTAAGTAAGTTACAGTAAATCTGAGTAAATTACTAAATACAGTTACTTACAGTAGGCTACAGTAATTTGTAATACTTAGAATACAGAGTAATACAAATGCAGGGTAAGTACTAGTGTAGCCGCAGTCTAGGGGTAGCGGGTAGAGGGTAGGAGTAGGGCAGTACTACTCTAATAGTAGTATTACTAAAGTATTAGTATTAGTAGGCCTATCCTATTATTAGTAGGCCTATCCTATTATTAGTAGGCCTATTAGTACTAGAATATCTAGGACTCACAAGGAGGCCTATTCAGCCTAAATATAACAATTATATTCCCATTGAACCTATTCAAAGTTTGTTTTATTGATGGCTGCGGCTATTTGTAGTCAGTACAAAAAGTTCCTAGATGGCTATTTGTACTGACTACAAATAGCCGCCATAGAGCTATTTGTAGTCAGTACAAATAGCTCCTAGATAGCTATTTGTAGTTTACTATATAAGTTATATATATAAGGAAAGAAATTAACTGTAGGGTATCTAAGCAAAAAATTCTTTAAAATCAACACAGTATATTATTGTTATTATTAAAATAGTGTCCTCTTACTTACTGGTACCATAAGTAAGATAACTTTGAATCATTAGAAATATTCTAAAATTTATTATAATATAAGTAAGTATATAAGCTTAGTAGGGCTAAGTAGGGCCTAGTAAAAGTATATTTTTTTTACAGTAGGCCTCTAAATTAAAGCCTAACCTATAGTAGTCTAGATCTTTCTAGTATTAGTATATCTTGGCCAAGTCAACTTTACTACCCTATATCAATTGTTTTAATCAATATGCAAATATATATCATGCTCAGCTGCATATATAAATTTAATGATAATGAATAATGCTGACCTACAATATATTTTACTTTGGTGACCTTTACATATTTTTGTTTGCTACACACTTTGTATCTTTCCACTACTCAGCAAAGGTAAATATAATATTTACATGTTAGTTTTTTTTTTTTTAGATTCAATTAAAATAATTTTGCTACAGAATACCAGGTGTCCAATTTTAGCCCTGTTAAGTGTAGACCGTATCCCTACAAGGTGGGTCTATTTGACCCATCCATGGTATATTTTTGATAATTACTCCAAAACCACTTATCCTAAATACTTTAAGCTTTTTAAATATGCTATCTACAATTGATTTGCTTTATGGTGAAAAAAAAATATTTTTATGTGTAATTCTAATGTACGGTATGTGAAATGGTGTTCACTTTTATTTTTACTATTGAATGACATTGAATGATTTCATGATTGATAACATGAAGCATTGGGTTTGAGAGACACATCTTAATCTTAAATGGGATATATTGAGTTAACTGTGTGAATTTTTTAATAGGATTTGTTTTAATTTTGTTCCTTATCTGAGTATCTATATACTAATAGTAGGTACCTACAGTAGGGTAGGCCTATTCAAAATTAAATTAAATATTTAAATATCCCAATCCCATTGAACTCAGCTTGGTTTCATTAAAACAAAACTAAAAATATATTTTTATTCCTGTATATATTTATCTTTGATAATAAAAAGTTATATTTTCAAATTCCCAGAAAAGAGTCAAATTAGGCAGTGAAAAGTCCATTTTCAACAGCCTCCAGCTTTTTAAATAAATGAGACATTACTTTCAAATTTATTGCCTAGATAGTTACCAATACAAAGAACAAACTCAAATTATTTCAAGGTTGTCACTTTCTTTAAAGCAGAGATTTTTTTATGCAAACAATAGCAAATATGTGATTTTACAAAAAAATTCAAAGGGAGACAAAAAGTCAATATTGGTACATTTAAAAAAAAATCAATGAAAATCAACCAATAAATCTAGTTACATACATTGTTACATTTAATATCATATGAAAGGAAATTTAAAGCACACTATTGCTACATCAAAGAAAGGGCATTATCAGCTAAAGCTAAATATATAAGAACAATTCATCTGGTTAAAATATTGACACCCATCAGTTCACAAGAAACATTCTTTTACAAATTTAAAAAATGTCATAACAAATCAACCAAGTAACTGGGATGAACAACTTATACATGATCAAAAGAAAGGAAATTGTAAGCATACTATAGTCACATTATCAGGCAAAGTTAAATATATAAGATCAATTCATTTAGGTAACAAATTTACACCATCAGTTCACAACAAAAAAAACAACTTTAAAATCAGAAATTAGACCAAAGCCAAAAAAGGACAAGTAATGAAAATAACAACACAATATCAAATATATTTTCAGTCTTCCCACCATCACTTCTAAAGAACCAAACTGCAAGTTCTTACGTCCAAGCACTATTTTTTAAAATCGTCTTGTGATGACTGACAGGGTCGACCATTAATCATAACTGTGCCATCATAAAGAAAAATCATTAAGTTGTCTTTTAGTTACAATCAAAGAGTCTTTACTTAGTAAACTTAGTTGTTTTAAAAATAGACATTAAAAGTGACGTTTCACAAAGATCAATAAATGTATGTACAGCTTCATAGGCATTTGACTCATGACATGAAATAGAAACATATTGAAAAATAGATTTAAACTCAATATCTAAAAGTTGAAGATCATTTTCACATTTGTTCCAAACATTCATCCGTACATTTCACATATTTATAAAAAATCTAAGTATCTAATACTTTAGCTAGTCCAACATGTCTTTAGTAACATAAGCTAAAAAAACAAAAAACTTTCACCCTCGTCCCTCCCATTACTAGCCCGCCCCCCCTCCACTTACTATCGAAGATAAAAGATTTTCAGTTGCTTGCTGATCTGTGCCTGAGTGTGGCTTTAGCTCGAAGATTGCTGATATCTTTAGGTGCTACTGTGATACTTTGTTCCTTCAAAATGATGTCCATCATCTCTGTGTTAGTCACTGAGTTGCACTGAAGAAGTGATGTCACCACTGTGACCACTAGGGTCATCTTGATCCTCCTCCTTTCTGGTAAAGCGTCAACGTTCTAAATAAAAAGCACACAATATGTAAGGGACTTTTAGATCAACTTAACATTTAATTTTGCTTAACTTTTCTCACTGCTAGTTTTCTCCTAATTTAGTCTAATGGTTCAGTCTTAGCCAGGAAAAAACATAAAGTATATGTTTTATATTAATGTTATAAAATAAAAAATGTGTAAGAGTGTATACTATAAAGCACAAAGCTATAGTCACTAAAGGCATACTATACTATAGGCCTATTGTATTGAGTTATTGCATATTTTTTAGTTATATATCTACATAGTACATAGTAACACAACATTATTTGTGTCTAAGTCTAGACCTAGGAAGGTACTATTACTGTTCAAACGAATTAGCCTACGGTACTTAGTTTACTAATTTACTAGAAACCAGAAGTAAATCTAGACCCAATTATATTCATATTTCAAACATTATAAGCCTAAGTGAATAATTTACATTTAAGACAAGTTCCAATAGTGACACACAGGGCCCATATGACATGACAGGCAGTGAAGCGAAGTTCTGCCCATATGACATGACAGGCAGTGAAGCGAAGTTCTTTAACTTTAAGCATAAATCTGTTTTAGCAGGCTACCATAATATCTTGCCCAAAATTGCTTATTAAGTAGAGTTACTGTTTTTGTTGAAATATAATGTAAAAAATGAAAATGTCTATACTATAGACTATAGGCTATATACCATACCTCCTTTGTCAAATAGTGGTAAGCATGAACTAAACTGGACTGAATTACTTGCTGCTTCCAAACTTCTCCAACCTTTACCATTTTTACTTTAATTTAAACCCAGGTTTAAGGATCTGCAAAACATGATTAGAATTAGAAGTGTTACAACATCATTTGTTGACTGAAGAGTAAAAAACAGTTATGGTGCAAAATTAAAAGATAAAAAAATGAGACACACCTCTGATTTGGCCGCAAGCCTTTTGATTGGGATGCCCTCTGTGTTACGTGCTTACACTCATAGAGCAAATGTTCATAGACAATTGTCTCGTGCTCTACAGAGCCTGTTGTTGCCAGCAGCTAAAATTACAAAAAAGAAAATAAAATTATATTTCCTATTAGAATTACATGAAATAATGTAAGTAATGGTTGCAACTATTGGTAGTTTGCCTTATTGATAATGTAGTTTTATTAAGCTTCAGCGGTTGGGAATATTCACTCTAATTATCAATCTATATTTTAATATTGAGGAATATATTTACCCCATTATATATAGGCCCTACTTGCTAATTATCTGTACACAAAATCCCATGCCGAGTACATACCATGCCGTATAAATACCATCTTTAAATGGCTAATCATAAAGGCCCACGACATAAATGTAAAAAATTATCTTGATAATACATGTAGGCTACAAACCATGCATATAAATGCCATGCCATATAGTTAATGCAATGCCATATATATCATATACCGGTAGGCCTAAATAACAACTATAAATATGGCTTTTATCATAAAAGTCCATGTAAAAAATTAAAAATTTATCTTGGTAATACCTATGCCGTATGAGTATGCCTATTTATGCTAGGTCATGACATGCATATAGTAATAGTAATATAGTATAGGCTATAGTTAATGCCATGCCATGTTCATATTCATACCATGCGCAAAAATGACATGCCATAAAATACCATCTTAGGCATTCTTAGGCATCTTTAAATGGCTATTAGATCTATCTAAAAGCCCCACGTGATTAATGTAACAAATTATCTTGGGTAATATCACACACTTAGGCTACTTAGCAAAGAAAAAGAAGAAAAAATTAAACTCTATAAACTATAAATAATAAAACATGCGCATGCTTACCTTTTTAGAACTTTTTTTTATAAAGACAGCTTTTTAGAAGTCTTTTAATGCTTTTATTGAAGTTTCCAAATCTTTAAATGAGTCAAAGTTGCAGAACAAAGCAAAAAGAGTTTCAGGATTCATTTTTTATTTACTAATGTTGAAATGCTTGAAATAGTTTAAATGTTGCTAGTAGACAGAGCAAGATCTAAAGTAATCTAAACTGAATTAGCTAGCCTTTTCTCAGTCAAAGCGCAAAATTTAAAATTCCGGTTTTGGCTTGTTTTGATTGGTTATACTCAGCAAGGCTATTGGTTGTTTAATGCTTTGATTTGATTGGCTGAACTACGAATAGCCGCCATGAAGCTATTTGTAGTCAGTACAAATAGCTCTCAGATGGCTATTTGTACTGACTACAAATAGACACTCCCTTTATTGATTGGGTTAAACAATTAAATGTAACATTTACTTATAAAAAGATAGTTTTTTTTTAAATTGAAATACTTTTATTAACCCTTACAGGCCCATTGGCATATATATATAGCCTTCAACTTACTTCTTTTTCTCAGACCCAGACATGTATATTGTCATCAAATACAAAATCTCTTGGAACCCAGTGGTGTATATTTCCCTCAAGGAAGGGTGTCTATTTAAAGAACAAAATAAAGGATTTGAGCTTTCACCATAGTCTCAGGCAGAATATTGATTTGATAGCTGAATAGTTGAATTTAATTTCGTTTTTTAGGTTATGAAAATTGACCAATTACTGTGTTAATTTTTAAAAATTGAAAGTACAGTCCTAATGGACGCTACTGGATTACTGTCTGTTATTATGGACGCACGTGTTGATGAGACTTTTTCTTATTAATTAATATTACGAATTAATACAATTATTTTATTAATTAGATTATTCTAATAAGGTAAGTTATTATTTTTCTAGCAATTTACTCTCTACATTTTATTATCAATTTTTACCAACAAAAAGTAAAAAAATAATTTCCGAACCCTATCGATGTCTCAGCCATTCTGAAATAATGTCTGGGCCGTAGGGAATAATTAGTAAAATAATGGCCGGCATTGAAGGTATACATCACAGAAAAGTAAGTTGGTACGGGAAGGGTTAACTTTTAAGTTAAGAAAAATAGCTGAAATAATACAATCAGATCAAGTAAGTAATTTATAATTATTATTGAAATAAAAATTTATCACAGAAATGTACAGAAACAAATAAATTTATATATAAATAATTAGAAGTTATTAAAGTCCAAAAATCCATATTTTACACCCCTACAACATTTTTGGGGCTTTAGCTCAAAATAGCTCAAGGCACAAAGTGACTCATTCTGTGGTTGAGGGTCACAAATGTTACATAGGTTGAGAAATGCATCTTTTGCAGACCACTGGTGGGGGGAGGGCACTAAAGATTTATAGATGCAGTTTTCCATTGTTTTGTGCAATCATTTTGAATAATTGGGTTCCTAAGGGTTGAGAGTTTGGAACCACTGTTGTTGTTTTTTTTCAAGATTAGGAAAGTTTTTGAATGTTGCTAAAATGGACATAATAGTGTGAAAAGTAAATAACTGTGTAATTAAATTTAGGAGTCCTTAATAAAAAAAAAGAAGCCTCATCATGTTTTGTTTTTTTAAATTAATAAATTATTCTCTGTGGATACTTGAAAAAATATCCACAAACATATTTTATATTTGGACTACCTATATACACTATCATACATTTAGTTGTTTTACACATACTGGTATTAATTGCGGTAGTTTGTGAATTTTGTGTAAAGTTTTGGAATTTCAAAATGATTTTAGAGTAAGAACTCTAAATAAGTCTCTATCCTATACTTTTATCTAAGAAATGCTATTAGTGAAAAGATTTCTTTGTTCATTATGCAAGCTTCCTCCAGAGTTTGAACCTGGATCTTCTTGTTGAAATTCTGGGATACTATAACCTCATAACCAGCCTGCCAACCAATTACCATTGAAATATCATTCAAATAACACTAATGATCTATCAGAGGCAGTGAAACTTTAAAACTTGTAATGATCTTTAATTCAGCTTTAATCATATATTTTGTTTAAAGACCAGCAAAAGAAAAGAGTTGACAGATATTTCTAATGGCTGACACTTTTTTTTGCTATTAAAGATTCTTATGAATCAAAATAAATAAACCCCCAATGTCTGTGTTATAAGTTTCTGCCAGCTATTAAAAATTTCTGCCTAATGAATGTTGTTGTTTTTTTTTACACTGTACAAATTTTTCTTTCACAGAACATGAAGTTGACAGATGCTTGCTTGAAGCAAGGCACCATCAAAAAATTTACCAATTACAGAGATTTTGGTTATAAATTTAAAGTAGTTCGAGTGCCTGCTCTCAAAGATGCTGTCCGTGTCCAGAAAGAAAAAGTTGAAAGTGAGTATGATATAGATTTTACATAGTACTTAGTTGGCCATATAGAGGGTGCTAAACAATATTTGGACATTTTATTATTGGTATTAAAAGCAATAACTGGTTTTTTGAAAGTGGAAGGTAATCTTGAACTATCTGATCTAATGGAAAAGTTTTCAAAGAATAATGATGGATTTGTGCAAAATAGTATGTCCAAATACTCTGACTGGGTCTTCTGTGGAAATCATCTACTCAGTTAAGCCCTAGTATAAATTGCACCATTTTGGATTTCTTGGCCTGTGAAATCACAGGAAATGTTACCATCAATTATCAATTGTAGTATAAAAAATAAAAGCTGATAATTGTTTTTGAAAAAAAAAAAGGCAATATTAACAGCTTTAATTGTATATGAAGTTATTAATTAGAGGTATTTATTAAAAATTGAATTTAAATTTAAAAAATTGAAATGACTTTCTGGATATTCCTCTGACATTGCTGCCTCATCACTAGGTGCTCCATGTGTGAATGAGATGACAAGAGTGATGGATTGTTGGAAGAAAACAGATTTCAGTCAAACTGCTTGTAGTAAAGAAACAGAAGGTTTCATGTCTTGCCTAAAAGCAGCTGAAGTGAGTTTATATTTTAACGAGCCGATTTGTACAATTGTTTTATTTGCTTAATACAATAAAGCTTCATTAATTTTAAGTAATCATGAACATTGAAACATTAAAAATGAACTAGTCACTGAGATAAGTAATCACCTGGCTACATAGAACTTTTGGGTAAACTTGAAAGTTTTAAGAAGTATATTAGAGCATCTAAAGGTGAAATGAAATGCAGACTTAAATTCAATATCATCAGAGTTTGAATGGCAAAGGTCTAGGTACCATAGTACTTTAATGGATGAATGAAAGAGAAACATTGGGAAACCAAGAAATCTTTTAAGTTTACAGAATTCCTTCTGGATAGAAGATTATTACGTCCACTAAGGCCCAAAACTCCTGCAGGGCGGCATAAATTGGTAGGCGGCAGGGCTAGAACCCGGACCATTTTGTTGACAGTTTGAAAAAACTTACCGCAGGACCAGCCAGCGGTATTAATAATAATAATAATAATAATATTAATAATAATAATATTAATAACGATGCTTATATAGCGCATATCCCGTTGGTGACAGTTCTATGCGCAGACGACAGTTACAGAATACAGACAGACAACAAAATATGTAGTAATACGCTAATTCTGCTGACGAAATAGATGAGTTTTCAGCCGGCTCCTTATGCAACAAGCTGTAGACTTTGTATCTTCTGCTTGAATCATTCAAAATAAAATATATAAATAAATAAATACTTTTTTAATTTTGAAAATTGATTTTATACATCTCTCATTTATAATCTTATTTTACCTGCTCATGATTGACTAGTCTATTTTTTTGTTTATCTACCTGTAGTTAAAATGTGTAAACAAAATGACAAATTGAAAAAAAAACTAAAAAAAGGGGGAAATATTTCATGTTGTTAAGTGTAATCAGATGCAATGCAAGTATAACAACAGTTTCTAGTCATATGTAGAAAACATATTTTGACCAGCACCTTGATGACAGTGATAATTTAACTGTTTGAATTGACATCTAGGCTGCTAGTAAATTGGCAAAAGAGCAAGCTGCAAAAGGTTTACCCAGCAGTGGATCTCAAATGAGACCAAGTAAACAAGTGAATGAAATGTTAGCTAAATATCCAACACCAAAGTTCAATTTTGTTGACTGAAGGTGAGATTTAAAACATTTACAACATGTCTCTAATTACTACTATCCTATTTTGACCCAGTTCCTCAAACATCCACAATCTATCTGTGGAAACTATTGTTTTAAATTAACATTTCATTAGGCTGAGAGAAAATTAAACTAGTATTAAAAACGTGATGCACAAATAAAGAACAAAATTTTACACCGTTTATAATTCTTTCATTTTTATATGTCTCTCTGTGTCTCTCTTATATTCTCTCTATTTCTTCCTTCTAGATAACATTGCTCACTTCTCTCTCTCTCTCTCTCTCACTCTCAGGTTTTTCTGTGTTCCACTTTCTTTGCTCTCTCTTTAAGTTTAAGGCATTTTTTTGTGTGTTCCCTGCCTGTGTATGTGTATTCTCTTTATTGTAAGTACATGTGCAGCATTAGCTCAAACAAAGTTGTTTAATTATAATATGTATGTTTAATCTCTTTATTATAAGTCTATGTGCAGCATTATCTCAAAGAAAGTTGTTTAATTCAAATTATATTAGTAATATTGAATTATGTCAATAATTTTTTTTTATCTAATATAATTGATGATAACAAAATACAATAATGTACTGTTTACTCATTTCGGCAATGTTTATTGACTATGATGTCAGAAATATAAACAACTTAAAAAAAATATACCAGAAACTAGTTGCAAACAAATTTCAAACTTTGAATACATTTTTTAGCTTAGTGAAAGCATAGGTCATGTATGTAGTAGGAGTGGCTTCCCTTCCTTTGATATCATTACTAACATAACCCTGTCACCATAATAACAGTAATGTGGTTAATTCTAATATCATATTATAAATTAGCTTTAAAATAAAAACAAAACAACAGGAACACTATATACCATTAACAATGATTCTCACAGCAAATTATCTAGTTGTCTTTAAGATTTCTAAGCTTACTTTAATTCTGTTTTTTTTTTGTATTTCTAATTCAATACTGTTGTACATCTTTAAATTGACCCCATGTTAATTTTGTTTGGGTGAATTGAGCCATTTAAAAATGAATTTGATTATCTATTTTGTCATTTATTGTACTTATGTAATTCAGCATTTAAAAGTCCATTTTATGATGTAATTCAGGGTGTTTTTTTTTCGTCAGTTTAAAATTATCAAATTCAGTGTCTAGCTGATTAAATGATAATGTCCCAAAAGATTAAGATACATATAATTATTATTAATTTTTTTAAGCAATTATTCCAGTAAAGGGATTAGACAATCATACTCATACTATCTTTCTTTCCCCCTAAACTTGCCTCCAGAAAATACTATCCTCATTGTTTAGAAATATATTTGAACATACACTTAGATAAATTAAAATAAATTTATACCAAACATAGACTCAATGCATCAATTGGAGCAATTCATCAATATTAAATATTGATTTTTAGTTACATGAATGAGTCTGTTGCTTGTTTTATGTGCTATTGTTTAATTTTTTTCTTAAGATCTATTATACTATCATAGTAACTAATTAGCCAGTTTTATAATTGTTAAAACGTTATATTAAAAAAACAGAATCAGTCATGTAGCACAGACAATTGATTGATACTTATAAAATCAGGAGTACAATGAGCAAAGAAATAATACATTAAACTATGGTTTGAAGCCACTGATGACTAAACATTTTGATTGATCAGAATGAATTGTGCAATACTTGTAACAAGACTGTCATTCTGGGAAAAAAACACATTTCATTTAATATTAATATGGCTTCTTTTATTGTCTCTAAAAACATAATGCAGGGTCATTGTTAAAACAAAAGTTGTGTACACTCATTGTCACTCAAGCACAATTATTTTTTTGCACAGGCATGGATAGAATAATAATATTAAATCATTGTTCTATTTATTTCTGTGTTAGAACAACTGAAAGATCTATTCTACTTAAACTTCATGTATTTATTAACTATGTCAGCTATAATGTTATGAAATAACCATTTACAAAAACAACCAGACAGAATACTTTATACTCAGTGTATAACAATATCTCTTAGCTCAAATATATTGTAATCATGTATACAACAAACAACCTCCAATGTTAGTGACACCTTATTTGATGTATGAGTTGTTGCAATCCTCATTGTCTAGGTAAATCACATTGTTTGCTTCCTCTTGCACTCTCTCTCTCTCTCTCTCTTTTTCTCTCTCTCCTTTCTTTTCATTTCCCCCTCTGTTTTCTCAGGTGGGGTTTCCCTTTCCAGTTGACCAGGTACATTTGTGTCAATCAGCTGCCAGTAAGCTGACACCCACCAGCCATCTCCCCTACCACCAGTTGGGGGGGGGGGCTTCCTGCTAGGATGGCACAAATGAAATGTCCAACTTGTGACAAATTGTTTTCCCTGTACCACTTCCCCCCGCCCCCCCCCCACACACGCACAGGTTTACCAATCAGTTTGCTCATGTGTATGCAGGCAGACACCCAACTTTAGAACAAAGGCACAACTAGTCATGATCTAATACAATGGTTCTCAAACCCTTTCTCTTTGTGTGGACAATTTTACTTGTGTGTGGTTGTTGTTGTTTTGCTGGCCTCAATTCACTTGATTCATGGTGTTAATTCATTGATCCATATGTTTTCTTTTGTTTCACTTTTCTCCTTGTCTTGTTTTCTGTGTGAATGTTTTAGCAATGACCTAATAATTGATTGTTTGATTTTTACCAGTATTTTTCATGTTTACTTTTTTATATTTGTGTGTTACATTTCTGATTAAAAACCCAAGCTATTTTATAGCCAAATTGTGTAAGGTATAGGTTACAACCTTATAGGCCTACCAATGTGATAAATAAATGATAAGTCACAACCATTATACCTATGGGATAAATAAATAATAAGTCACAATCATTATACCTATGTGATAAATAAACACTATTCAGACCCATCATACTTTTGTCATAAATAATAAATCAAACTTAAATTGATTTTGATAGCCCCAAAATATTATTCTAGTTCTAATCTTTATCTATCTTAATATAACAATAGAGATAACATCTCAGTAACTGACCTAAAAATGTCTTATTTTCCTAGAATTCTCTGCAGCCATCTTTTGTTATTACAAGTGTCCAAGATTTGAGTGACAGAAAGAAAAAACCAACTAGACGTCTAAATGGAAAGAGAATCTAATAGGAAGAGTGTATTTTTTTGTACAAGTTCTATTTATAATGGTGTCAATAAAAAGTATTTTTTGTTTCTTTTTCAAATGCACTGTTGTGTTTTTATTTGATATCAATTAAAATAAATAAATTGCAGGCTGTAGAAGGAATCACTATTGAAGAAATATTTAAAAACAAAAAACACTAGCAATCTTAGATAACAATGAGAGGAAAAAAAAATCAATGTTTCTCTTTAGTATATTGGAGAGGTTAAATGTTCAATTAGACTGTTATTAGACTAAAACAAGGCTAGGACATCTAGTAGGCTTATGGGCATACTGTAATTAACAATAATGTTAATTGTTTACATTATTTCTTTCAAAAAAAAAACAGCCAATAATTTGAATAATGATTATACTCTTAAAAGATGATAAATTAAAAATCTATTCACCAAAGAACTAAATTCATTTAGTGACCGTGGTGTTTAAAATAAACAAATTTACATTCTGATGGAAAGAAAAAAATTATTTGAAGAAACTCGTGGTTGAGGCAATAAAAGAGTTACTAAAAATCTTGAATGGACAGATTGACGTACGAATAAACAGAGTGGCAGATTGATAGAGATAATTAGTTAGATAGATAAAGATAAGCTTTGGTAAATCAAAAGGAACAAAATTAGTTAATGTAGAATAGCATCTTGATCAGTGGCCAAGCAACAGCGCGCTCGATTGGCGATCCGAGGGTTCAGGGTTCGAAGCCTGGTGCAGGCTAGTATTTTTTTTCCAGGGACTTGGGGGGTGGGGGTCCCTGTCTACCCAGCTCTGAAGGGTACCTGACACTAGTTGGGGTAAAGTAAAGGCGGCTGGGCATTGTGCTGGCCACACATCCCCTAGTATGCCGTGGCAACAGAAACTGGTGAACACTGCTTCACTGGCCCTATGAACAGTTTGGTCCGACGGGATACATTTTTTTTAGTATAGCATCTTGATTATAAAAACAAAATGTTTGAATTGTAATATATATTGAGCTGGCAGCCTAGCAATAGATTGTGATGGTTGTGAACTGAGCAAGAGACTTGTGCTCTTGGAGGCCCATGTTTCCCTATGGAACTAAGGATGAAAGTAGCCCGATGTCCATGAGCTTCAATTCGTGCAGCGTCACTGATGGACCAATCGTAAACTAATTAAGGTGCATGAGGATATTAAGGCCCACCTAACAGACTTATATGGCACAAAATATAAAGTTATGAACAAATTTGCTACAGACTTGTGATTAGAATTTTAAGGTTCCTATATCTAATTTTCGTCTTAAGTTTTTTTTTATCTTTAGGATAAGATTTCTTTATTTTATTGATGCAAACAAATATGAAAAAATTAAATTTTACTACTAGTGGTCCATTATTCAGCATCAGATTATTATAAAATAGGAATAGGGCCCTAATAAGACACACACACACTATCAAATTGTTAATACAAGAAAGTTGTCATTATGTCATAGCTTGCTCCAATGTCTTTCTTGTTGACTGATAATTAAAAATTCGATCTCTTAGTGGTACAACGCATTTTCTAAACCTCTCTGTTCTAGACCTCATTGAAAGAAGCAAACCACGTCGTCTAGATATGGTGTAGCTGTGGTGTAGAGGTTGCGCATGATCCTAAACATATTTTTACAAATCATAGTTATGAACCTTGAGTTGAAAAAAACGTGTTGCTTTTTTGTACGAGAGGCTTTGTTTATTATGAAGTCTTTACAGTATTTGATGACTGTAGTGGCATTACTAGGCCCTATACCAATTCATACGTGTCTAAAGAAATACCCGACGAGCCTTACGTATAGGGAGTAACGACTGGAAGGGGGGGGAGAAACCAAGATCCTGTCCGAGACTAGCCATCCCGCTGCACACCGATAGAGCGTGTCGCATAACTTAGGGTACGGCCTCTATGGTACAGGCACTTCTCCTCCGACCTGCGGAATTTCCATCGGATCATTATCATGGTCGCTCACTGGTATTCCTGCACTGTCGCCCAGACTCAAATCCCAGACTATAATGTCTGGACATCCAGGCACCAGGGCGATGTTTAGACGGTCTGTTGCGTTCATTGCTCCCCTCCTCACCGAGCCTCTCGGTTAGTGGAATGATCCTCGGACGCCAAACGGGGGCTGTCCCCCCATGCGTAAGCCCACCGGTGTGCTCTTGATGCAAGCGTACTGGTGGTTTCCAATGAGGCCCATAGGTACAGAAGTGCATTACTATATCAGCAAAAAGTGTTGATGCAACACAACAAAAGTGTTGATGCAACACAACATATGCTGTTTAAGCAAATATTCATAACGGTGCTGTCTATATTTAAATTGTACTTTTCCTTAGACTGAAAAACCTTTGGTGAATTTCACCAAAACCATCATAAGTATTATTTACGATGGTCTTGATTTGACGGTGGTCAGACCAAGTTATAGCTTATTGTTCATGGTCACGCCTAGAAATTTATATTTCGAGACTTGGGCTTCTAGCTACTTCTATTTTTGCGCTCATCTATCCACTTTTGGGGCTCTATGTATACATTTTTTTGCGCTCGAGTGGCTTTTTATTAATATTTTGTTGCTATCTTTTAAATGTTTGTTTTTTCACGGCTTCAGGAGAGAAAGTCCCCATTAAATCTTGTCGTTACGCTAATGAAATCAAATATATCTGACCACAGATGGACAATTATTTCAAGTAGTCATCATTGAGGTGAATATTTTTTCGTGCCCATTTCTCATCGCGTGTGGAAATATGAGAGGGCGGGGTGGGGAAGTCAAGTCTGTATAGTATAGGACAGGGGTAGGCAACCTTTTGATAACAGTGTGCCAAAGTAGAATTTCTAATTCATTCAGCGCACCAACAGACTAAAAGTCATCCTGCTGTAGAACTAAATTTCTGGTAGAAGAGACTTGAATAGACTTTTAAGGCCTCTTCCGCGTGCCATTGACCCCCCCCCCCCCGGCGTGCCAGGTCTGGCACGCGTGACCTAGCTTGCCGACCCCTGGTATAGTCTATAAAATTTTCAACGTGTGAGCTATGGTGGATCTACGTTTTTAGTATATCTAATATAGTTTTATAATTTTACAGCATTCCCCGAGGATTGTGAAAAAAAAAGGAAAGGGGGGGGCACACCCTTTTTCTCCACCCCCGCCCCCTCCTCACCCGTGTAAACTCAAGATCCCATGTTCTAGTTAGTGAATATACTATGATCAAGTTGACATCGTGTAGCTTTAACGTAGGCCTATATGTAGGTCCAGATTTATATAGGCTTGTATAGGTCTGGGCTGTTCATGCAATCTTTGGTCTCACTGACAGTGAAAATAGGAGACTTGTAAGAATAATAGAGTAGCCCCCCTGAACCCCTCCACCCGCCTCTCTCTCTGTTATTCCAAAGTTTCCGCCCTACAGAATTTCACGCTGTGTTTACAAGTAGGCGTGTCTAGCGAGCTGGAGCCCCGCCCCTCCCCCACCCCTCTGAGGGTAGTGTCGTCTGATCAGGAGCTTGTGTTTTTTTTTTTATATCTGCCTTCATTTCTTAGTGAAGTTTGAAATGAAAGTAATTTGTTTCGTCATTTAGGCCTACACATAGATTCCGACAGGATAAAGTCATTCTTGTGGACAAAAAAAAAAGCCAAGGGGAAAAATACCAAAAAAAAACAACAAAAAACAAGTCCGCCGTATAGGCCTACCAATAATATTGATATTACTCCGCTGATCAACTAGTGTCTCCGTATTTCGATAATGAAATAGCTATCGACGCTCGTCTACTCACACGATATTTTCAATTAGTGAAACAAAAGTGTGTTTCGGTCTTATTTTCTTCTTCTTTCATCTTATGAAGATTTTGTGAATTTTCTGAAAATATTTCAAAGGATTTCGATTTATATTTTCAATTTGCCTTTTGTAATAGGCTGCTTACTTCGTGTAATTGATATTATTATTATTACTTTCGAGACAGGCACGGTAGCCTATTTCTTCACGGATAACTAATCTTCCCCCAAAAAAAAAAGGTTAAGGATTACGAAATCCGATTCGTACAGCCTGACAGTTTGTGAATATAGCTATCAGCGGCTTTTAGTCAGGCAGGAACCATAATGCCAAGGAAACACTGTAATACTGCAATACCTGTAATACTAGAGTGAGCGCCCGTGGTTGATTGCAAACGTAATTATGGAATCGTACTCGGCTCAGTTATTTCAAAAGTGAAGTCGAATATAGCTCTTTAAATCATATTAGTGGACGTGTTCATTTAATACTTGGATTGGATTTATTCAAAACGCACGTGTAAGTAGCTCATTTGTATTTTTGGCATTGCCACAGGAACGCCCCACAATTGGAGAGGTAACGTTTTGTACATATTGTTCAAATATTGAAAGATGTTATGCGCAGACGAAAGAAAAAGATAACCCTTTATGAGCTTAGAATCTTCGTGCCATGGGCAGCCTCCCCTTGTAAATAAAGATGAGAAACCGACCGGGGACGGGCCTCAGGACGCTCCTGTATCTGAACTCAGCCTGGAAGAGCCGGCCGACAGCTGTACTTACCCTTCTTCTGCTTCTGGTCTCGCAGCCGACAATGGTGTGGTCGGTTCCTGGCAGGCCCCTGCCCAACGCCCTGCACCACCAACAGGCGCCTTCATCATCGGCGGCGTCAGTGGAGGGTGAGGACTCCCCGTCCAGGCCAGACGCCATGGCTAGACTCACCAAAGTTTTCGGATTTTCCCGTATTCCCAAGACAGTTACCAATGTGGTGCCACCCCAGTACATGTCTGAACTTTACACGACACTGGCAGATTCAGGTGGCCTCACGCGGGCTAGCGGACCTTATAACTCTAATGTCATTCGAAGTTTTCCTGACAAAGGTAAGAACATCTCTTTAGCTAGCCCAGGGGTCGGCAACCTTTTGATAACAGTGTGCCAAAATAGGATTTCTAATTCATTCAGCGTGCCGACAGTCTTAAAGATATCCTGCTGTAGCACTAAATTTCATGAAGAAGAGACTTGTATTGACTTTTAAGGCCTCTTCAGCGTGCCATTGAAAATCCCTCGGCGTGCCAAGTTTGGCACGCGTGACGCAGGTTGCCGACCTCTGACCTAGCCAACCTCTTATAGTTTACCGCTAATCTAATAACGCTCACGTTTTCATTAAATCGTGCCCCCTCAAATGTACAAAACAGTAACTCTATTTTCTTTATTACGAGTTTTGAGATTCTTTAAACAGACCCGACACTCTTCTCTAATGACTAATAGTTGTTAGGATCGAATACACAAATTATTGGTTTGGAGCTTGCTGTTGAACTCCGAAATCAATAAATTGAATCATCTCCTTATTGATCCAATCTGATTCATGGCAGAATGATTCACCAACATGTATCGGATAATGGAACCTTGCATTTCTTTGTTACAGCCTATACATCAATATTATATTTAAAAAAAGCTTATAGGATAATATTTCTTAATTGGTCCAATGATTTATTTGCCCGATCAAGGCACAATAATAAGCATTGACCGGTGTAGATTGTAGACATAGCCTATACTATGCTTAGTGTTTTCAAATAAAATAAATCGAAGAATATTAGAGAAGCATATATTTTAGCCTAGAGAATTATAGGCCTATCCGTTTTCTTAGTTGTTTGTTGCTCAATGTTAAATGCGCTCTGAGCTTACATTATGTTTGTTAACAGCGCTATACAAATATAATAATTATACATGCAATTGAGGCTACGAGTACAATTTAGGCTAAACACGTTAAATTTTAACAGTAAGTTTTGTCTGTCACGTGATGTACCTCGACATACCCCCCCCCCCGCCCCCATCCTACTTCCTTTTTCCTCACCATCACTCAACTCAGGATATCTAGTAAAACATGTAGTTTCAAAAAACAACAACTAAAGTATTCCTACTTTGCAGAACCGTGTGTGTTGTATTTAAAAAAAACAACAACATACGACTGTATCAACAACTAAAAAAAAACAGCAGCAAACATTATCATCATGAAACCCTTGACCGTTATTGTCGTTGGGGGAGCGAATGGACAACTCAGCAGCCACCTTTCTCCATTTTTTGCCTGTCTTGAGTGGTTGTCAATAGTTCCCTCAACTGCAGCCATGTCCAATCTTTTATGTTGTCGAGCCAGCATTTCCACTGACGGCCTCTCCGACGTCCACCATCTACAGTGCCTCGGAGGATGTTTTTTTTTTGGGGGGGGGGGGGGGGGCAGGTTATTATTCTGCAACACTTGATCGAACTATGTCAGCTTGCGCCGCTTGATTGTTGCCTCTTGAGGGCCTGCAATTGAAAATATTCTGTCCCAGACAAAATATTAAAAAGCTTTATAGAACAAATTCAGTAAATTGCGTCACAACTTATTGCAGATGATTTATTCACAAATAATTAGTTTAGGCTAACATTCGAAATACAACTCAATAATCCAATAACATTCTCATTAAGACATTGCGATAAAACATTTTTTACTCACTATGCAAGGACTTATTAAAAATATTATAATTTCTTTTAAACCCAAGTGGCATTCGGGCATCTAATGGGTTCACCTAACTAAGAGAAACCAAAAACAGCTTAACATCATGGAATGGGTTGCCAGGAAAACGAACTCCCTTTTAAAACCTTTATCAGAATGCAAGACTATACTAAAACCACGAATAGGCGTAGGGTGCAATAACCTTCTTATCATAATATAAGAAAAAAAAAAGACAATGGCTGTATGCAACGTATGACGCGAAAAATATAATTATTAAAAGTCCTTCACCTAGGCCTATATTATGAGATAAAACAACAATAACCACTGTTTTAATTAAAGAAGAGCAAGTCTTAACCTAAAATATATTGTAAGACTGCAAGTTTATGTACAATAAAGTGAGTTAAAATCTCTCTCTCTCTCTGTATATATATATATATATATATATATATATATATATATATATATATATATATATATATTAATAAATATTATGTTAAGATAGTCTCGATCAAATATTGTAGGCCTAATTAAAGGGGGCTGAGGAGTGTGGGAGTTGCGACAGCTCCAGGCGCCAAACTGACAATTATTTCTTAACCTCTGCGTACGTTAGCTTATGAATAACTAATTTTAAAATTTAAAAAGGCGCCTATTTTGACCCGCGCCTCAGACGCCCCAGCCGCCACGTCTCTATATAGGCCTATCAATAATTCTATTGTTCAAGCTAATAATATTAGTCAATGACTAAGTCATACTTCTTTACTGTACATGCCCAACTTTTGACTTTTGAAAACCTGGATATGGATAATATAACTATATTGCAAACTCTAGTCGTTCGGAAAAATTGTGAGTTATGCTATGCTAAGCCAAATTTTATTTTTTAGGTAGGCCTAATACGGACATCTAAAAGCTGCTCGCACGTCCACAAATTATCACTACAATAAATATATTTCATGGGATTATCCTCTTTATTGATTCATCAAAAATATTAGTCATTACCATGAAGTCATAAAGCCACATTGTTATACAGTAAGGAACTGGTTCCAATTCGTAATAAAATATCCTTTTAAGCGAACCACTCTAAAATATAGAGCACTATTGAATCTATGCTCCTACGTAATTTGTTTCTCCATGAAAACCAGTGCGAGATCTAGTTTTCATATCGATATGTATGATTGAAAACATATTGCTTTGATGTTAAGAAAATGGAAATTTGTCTTGATAACAGATGTTTTGTCTTTCAGCATATTTTAAACAATATAAAAGAACTATTTGTACTCAAGCAGAGAAATATACTTATAAAAATAGACATGCACGCGTACTATCACACAATTTATCATACAAGAAAAAGTTCATTAGTAGTCAGATATTGTAGTCTGGCTGACTGAAGTCTTGACGATATATTATTTGTTTAACGTTGTATTATTGTCCCCACGTCCACACTATTTAGTATAAGATCATGTGTGTACTTTGATTGAATGCATTGATTGAAGATACTGTTATAGTAAAATAGTATAAGCTTGTATGGTAATGTGACAAGCAATTCATTCCCAGACAAAATAGTTTTTAAACTAAATAGAAATCTACTATTGCTTTACTAATTTAGATCATTCGAACTGCTTGTAGATAGTGTCACCGAGGTATCTGCTTCATTTAATTTCTATTAGCTTTTGTTGCACGTTTAAAAAAAAACAAACCATTTCGAGTTGCACTTCGAGTTTGTTATTAAGAAGATCGAGAGAAAAAAGCATTATTGAAACATCATCTTTGTCAACATAAAACATTAACATATCAATTTTAAACAAAAGTCTTAAAAGCCTTTTTTTTTAAATATAGATCTAGCCTATATATTATTTTGTTGTTTTTTTCGTCCTGACATTTTCTTGGTTGTCTGACATGGAACAGCGAGTAAATAAAATGTATGTAGGCCAGTGAGGATACTGTTATCGTGCGATTATTATATCAGATATTTTTTTAATAAACAATCCAGGGTGCATTATTGTGTGCCTTGGTTGTGATGGCTACCCTGCGGAGTGCATGCGAAATTAACACATTGAATATCGCATAGCCGAGGAACAAAGATCGCATAGCTATCTCAGCTCCTGTTACAAAACAGCCCAATGACAATCTCAATAACAGCCACTCCAAAAAAAAAAGTTTTAAAATTCATTTCCTATAAAGCACTTTTTTCTTTTTCTGTCTCTTTAACATACCAGCCTTAAAGGTTTTTTTTTCCTTCTTATCTTTTCTATCAAAAGAAAATGTAATTCTTCCTTATTCAATCCCGTCTCTTATTTTATCTTAAAACCGTTGAGTATTTTATAAAGATCGACCACTCTAGCCAGATCTCCGATTGTTTTTTTTCTCCTGAAGAGTTGTCTTTTGTTGTAGTTTCCCAGACTAAGGGGGAAAGCTTATATTACTGTTGCATCTAATATTTCTTAAAGCTCTCTTGCATGAATTACGAGAGAAAAAAAGTGAGTCCTTAGCCCCGGAACAAGGTCTTGACCAACCATGCTTCGCAACCGCCAATAATTATTTGGATTTAGTTTTGTTTTTGTTTCGTTTATAGCCAGTTTAGAATATGCATCATCTGTTTGGAACGCGTCAACAGAGGAAAGCATAAAAGAAAATGGTATAAATTCAGAAAAGAACCGCAAGGTTCATTACTAGCGATTATTCACAACTGACAAGAGTAACACCAATAGCTACATCACTAAACCTAGAAACACTAGAGGACAGACGAGCAAAGAGTAATAATACACGAATTTAGAAATGCAGCACAATAACAATATGTTACAAAGCTCAGATAAACATAAGAACAAAAACACTTTCCTTATCCTCTATGCGAGATCAAATGCATAGAAGTTCTTTTTGTTCCCTAGTTGCATCCGGGCATGGAATGGGTTGCCTGAACAATAAAACACTAATAAAAATGCAAGACTAGACTAGGGATGTAAAACGAAAACCGGAATACCGGATTCCGGTTTTGAATCTGAAAACCGGTTTTGATTTTTAAAACCGGATTTCGGTTTGTTGGTTGGAAGGTAATCATTACTTCAAGTAGCACACCCTTTATTTTTTTTTTTATTGGTTCTGGTGGAACTATTTAAAAAAAATAATGTTGGATTCACGCAAAACAATTCTTGAAATGCCTTTCTAATAGTATTTAGTCTTAGATATTGTGTTTCTTTTTTTTTCTCCAAATATAAACTATGGCTTGCGATAAAAACAACATCAAACCAAATGTCGGCTCATCGTTTAGATGTGCGCTACTATTTGATGTGCCTCAAATGCGGCAGGGATTGCCCCTCCCGGGTTGGCCTACACAGCCATTCTCGGGCGGTGCAGTTAGATACCTCAGCCATGAAGCTACACCATCGTCACTCGAGACGGACGGATGCCGACGACGATTCTTTGATGTACGCAATGGAAAGAGCAAACTAGTTTTGTCCTATGACCCTGAACAATTCGGCTAGACACCGCACCGCGTCTGTGCTTTATTATTAACGGCAGCATTAAATACACATTCTTTTGACTTTTGATTGGCGCTACGTGATCCTATTCAATACATTATTTTACAAGGCACACATTATCACTATTGAAAGCTATTATCGGTTTTAATAAATTAGCCCATATTTTTTTTTATTTCTAAAGAATGTTATGGTAAAGTGTACAAAATCATCATGTATTCACACAAATCAACCTCTTGAATGCTATGCAAACACTTATTAAGTTTGAAATATTTTTCAAATAGCCTACACCTACAAAACTACGCTCATTTGTCTTTTCCGGCCTGTGACTTGTAACATTGCGGGGGGGGGGGGGGGAGGGGGGTGAATCGAAATCCGGTTTTAAACCGGTTTTATAGAACCGAAAACCGGTTTTGAAAACAAACCGGTTTTAACATCCCTAGACTAGACCATGACTAGACTCAGACCACGGATGAGCATATTACGCAATTACTTTATAGAATAGGAGCGTCTCTAATATATATAAGATAAAATAGTCTGACTGACAGTTCTTCGGCTACCGAGAATTTGTTTACTAAGGCAAGCAACTATTGAAATGGGTGGGGTACTTGAGGAAAGGGGTGGGGGATAATGCCCCCCCCCCCGTGTTTTAGTTCAGTGTTAACTGTTAATACGTCGTACAGGTCGCTTATGGCATCAATTACAATCCTTATTTAGCTGGAGATAACCTTTAAAACTACGCGAACTGCCATCACGAGACTCGAGGTATCTTTAAGAAAAACAGGCGCCTATATGAGCCGAGCCGGCCTTGAAAACCCCCGCAGAGGGGGCTACTTCACACAAATACTCAAGGGTGGGAAGTCCAACGAGTTGAGAGTGATCGCCCATTCAATGAGCTCCTTAAACAGGGGGAGATTACTAGCAACTTTTAACTTCTTTGTGATAATCACCCCTTTCTCCCATTTCTCGTTTCAGGAGAGCACTTTTCGTGAATAGGGCACCCCGTGTAGGTAAAGGCGCCCCGGGCTTGTGCAGGTGTTGGGATACCGTTTTGGGGGGGGGGGGGGAGAAGTTTCATGTGCAGGACCTACCCAGTGCATGTTGTTTTTTCACGCCTCCCTTTCACACTTCCCCCCCCTCTCGCCCCCACTGGTTGGACAATAGCAACTGATTTTGAATGAAGTGTCGATATTTTATGTTATTCTTAACCTAACCTACCCACTTGGTAGCAATGTATAGGGGGGAGGAGGGTTGAGCAAGGGAGGGGAGGGGTAGAAAATCGCTAGTGTAATCGTCTGAAATGGGAACGATGTAGAAGCAAATGGGCAGGAGAGTAGAGGGCAATTTTCAGCTTGTAGCTTAGATATGTGCACTAAGCACACGTTTTTTTTTTCTATCTCATTTTTTGACTGGTTCCGAAAACGGTTCTGCGATGAGTAGGCTACACGATAGAATGGTAGTTTTAGCTTTAACCCACACATAATTTGCAGACGCCTTTAAAAAAAAAGTTATATTAACAGCGTTGCACCAGTAAAACATCTATTCTTTTCATTGAAAAATGATCTATCTGCTTAGTAGGTGTCAGTAAAACACTATCTAGTAAAACACTATCTAGTAAAACACTATCTGTTGGCGACAATGAAATATCACCCATCTTTATTATTTCGCTTCAACGAAACATCGTATTTTGGCGTAAGTGAGTATGCTCAGTCTTTCTTTCAAATGCACTTACAAATAATAAACATGTAGGATATGTCCTCGATATCAATATCAACAGCAAAAGCATGTACTCCAAGCTTGCAAGCCCTCCCCCCCCCCACACACTACAGGCCCACCTACTCACCTTCTGTTCCTTTTGTAACATGAGACTGTATGGAAGTGAGAGAGACATGGAGACCAAGTCATCATATCTAAGACAGACCCATTGGCAACATTTGAGCACGAAGAATAAGACAGCAATAACAACACAATATCTGCAACATTTTGTAGATACATTACTTGTTCGGCCTACTATTAACAATACTCTAATAATATTATTAATAAGCAATTTTAAGTCCAACGTTAACTATCACAATCTTCTTGGCAAACATTTAAGTTTATTAGTCTAAGCATAGACTATAATATACATGGACCGCTTGCTTTAGTATTTTTGCTATATGATGACTTGAAACACTGATTTTCGGAATTCCCGATTCTAAATAACGTAATTGCTATACAGGAAATAAAGTTATTGATATACAACATAGACTATAATATACATGGACCGCTTGCTTTAGTATTTCTGCTATATGATGACTTGAAACACTGATATTCGGAATTCCCGATTCTAAATAATGCAATTGCTATACGGGAAATAAAGTTATTGATATACAACTTCCCTTTTTTTTTTAATCGCTATGATTTTCTCAATGAAAAATTAAAATCGAAAGTTGTACAGAGCGGAAACATTTATAGTTCAGTGTTGTGTGCGCATGGAAAAAGAACATAAGCTCTAAAAATAGAGCAGGCGGTCCATCTTATTATAGTCAATGATAATAGGATTTATAGGCCTACAAGTATTCATTTAAAGTCGAAAAAAATGCGATTTAATAAAACGGAACTTGTATGACAATTAGTCTACTTTATTTATAATGAGGAATTGCAAAAAAAAAAAAGAAGATAATAGCATAAAAAACTAAAGCAAGCGGTCCATGTATATTATAGTCTATGGTCTAAGTTACAGAACTAAGGGTTAGAAACTCATACATCAAAACAAAATGTGTTAAAAACATGTGAAGATTTGATTAGCTTAAATGAAAACTAAGAAATTCAGACGAATCTACTTTAAGGTATGGTTGCATTCCGTGTATGATCTATAATCAATACAATATTCTGCATTTTATACTATATTCAGCAATCAAGACTATATTCTGCGATGTGAACAATATTCTAATTCAAGACTATATTACTCTTTGAATATTTAGCAATACAGACTATATATTCTGCGACACCAACTAGGCCTACATACAAAATACTGATATTCTGTGAAAATGATCCTGCTATAAAACAACAACCATACAAAATACTGACATTCTGTAACAATAACCCTGCTATGGAACAACATTATAGTCATACACGACAATGTGATCTATTTTGTTTCTTGCTTCTCCCCCCCCCCCCCCCCCCCCCAAGCTTTCCACTAGACAAATATTCACATTCTAATCCACTCCTTCCCCGTCTCTCTATTCATATATTATGCTGACTCCATAACTGTCAAGGCAAAGGGTCCATTATCTGCACAGGTAATGTGTCCATTATATGTCCGGGGCCAACGGGATCTATTATTATCTGCGGCCCGGCGATCGAGATGATCGCTGTAAGAAAAAAATTCTTCTTCTTTTAAGATAAAGTCAATGTCTCTATAATCACGAAGTGATCACGTTACCCCCTTAGACGCCCCCTCACTCCCCTAAACACTCCCGTCTTTGAGACGTCAGTCACGGGAAGGGGGGCCCCTCGCCCCACCTCTCAATGTTTGATCAGGTTCACACAGGGAGCTTACTCTACTATGTGTAATTGGTAAGGCAAGACTCGTGGATTTCAAGAGAGAGAACTCCATGGAACTAAGCAAACCAAACGTCAGAATAAGAACACAATTATTAGACCTACAAGACTTTTATTTATTTTATTTTGTCTCTTTTATTTACTAAAAAAATATGAAGAAAATGGAGGGATGGGGGCTTAAGAGACATAGCTTTACCAATGCTAACAAAAACTTGAAATCGAATACAATGCTAAAATATTTTTTAATGGAATATTTCTACTATGATACCGAGACAATCCCATAATAATCGAGACCATTTATTAGTAAGTAAATACATAGTTCAGTGCGTTGGGGTAAAGTTCCGAGTAAAACTTGAAGAACCCAAGACACTGCACTTTAAATTCACCTTTTTTGCTTTTCTTAAAAGAAATATTTTGTTGTTGTTTTTAAAAGCAGGGGTCTACAGTTGGTTTCGCGATTAAAATTAGTTTTCTCGGCTTGTCCCCGGGCTACTCGTACAATAAAACAATAGGCCTAATGCGTTGTTTGTGGGTGCATTGTGGTCTTGAAGTTCCAGTCATGTCCAACATAAGTACGTCCTTTAAATTGGTTGGTCATGGTTCATTTCTGCCCCCTCCACCCCTCCCCATTTTTTCCTAAAGTTTCACTTTTAGAATAAAATTAAAAGAATTCTAGCTTGTGTTAAAGAACAATTATTATAAACATACAAAAGTTAACACAACTAAAACTGAACTTAACCATAAGGAGACCTTGTCATTTTTATCACAAATAGTTTAATTTTAATACATGGACTAGAATTCAGGGGTCTCCAAACTGCGGCCCGCGGACACCTTTCAGCTACGAAAAAAAATTACAGAAATGTATCTAGACGGCGCCTACGTGGACGTTATGTTTTTACCTAATTAAAATAGAGGCGCGCAGTAGTGCGTTATGTTTTCCAACGAATAACTACATTGTAAAAACCTTATTCGCTGCTTACTTTTTCAACTTCCGTCCACATTCAATGAGATGATATATCGCCATCTAGTGGAGGAGTATGACACTGTTACTGGACATGATAATATAAGCTTATTCAATAACATTTGCTGATTATAACTTGGACTGGACTATCCTCAGTTGCCTGATTCATGTGGTGAAGATGGTGATCTTAATTAGGTCACACGGACTCAACCATAGACAGTTCCGAGACATGTTGAAAGATACAGACCAAGAATCGCAAGCTTCACCATATTAAACATCACTTAGATGGCTAAGTTCAGAGTAGAGGATTTAAGTTTAAGAAAGGAATCATATGAAGTAATGGCAAGCCACAGCCATTACTGTCTGATGAAGAATGTGTATGGAAATTAGTCTTTACTAGTAATTTACATTTTCTGAGCCTGAAACTACACATCTATCTAAGGACATTTAGATCCCAACTTGTATTGTTTTCGGAACATGTACAGGCCAACAACTTGACGCACTTTCAGCAGTGCAAGGTATTCATGGCTGAAGCAACAGCTGAGTTCCCCCACGTCATTTTTGCATGCGAGATCAGGAGCGGTTTTCTGAATAGGATTCAAAGGCAGAAGAAGTGAGACTGTTTCAAAACGCATTTGAAACAGATGCGTCCAGTTGCCCAGATAAACTGCAGTTGGAGGTCATTGAGTTGCAAGCAAATGATCTCCTTAGGGACAAGTTCAAAGAAGGTCTGGTGGGTTTTTACCCGTTTTTTCCCAATGTCAATTTCCTAATGTCAAAACTTTTGCATCAATGTACCTTTTAATTTTTGGAACCATTTGAGAGCAAACTTGTCCGATGATAATCTCAGGTCACTATTGATGTCTGCTTCTTTGGCACCCAGGAAACAATTAATCTACATTTTCACTAATACAGGTGTTCATTGTAGTGTAACATTTTGTTATTAAATATTAACTGAATAAAGTAATATTAAATAGATAATTAAAAACAACATCCATGTTTTGATTATATTTTATTCGGACTTCGAGTGTGTAGGCGGCCCTCGAACTGCTGTTTGATAGTTAATGCGGCCCTCGTTAATGAGACCCCTGGACTAGATAGTAATGCATATTATTAAGCCAATGTAATGATTTTGGGTATTTTTTTCTTATAGTTTTTACATCTGCCCCTTTTAGTCTGCCACTCCCCCTCACTTTCTCTTCCCTGTCACGTTCATTTTGATTATCACCCATTTTTCATCGGAATTTTTTTTTCTTTTATTTAGTTGAATATTAAAAAAAACATTTTGGATTATACATCTTAAATTAATTATTAGAATAACTTGAAGGTGAAATGAATCTAGGTTAGGCTTACATGCCTACTGTTATTTAAAATCAGTAGGGGGCAACTGAACATAATTCGTCCGATTAGTCAGTCGTAGAGAACAGTATAGTAATTGAGTATAAAGTGGCGCTACTTTGCCATCAGTGCATTTTTAACAACAAGTTTCCGTCCTATCTCAAGGCACTAATCAGACCTTATGTCCCGCAAAGAACACTTCGTTCTGCAAACTCATCGCTTCTGGAAGAGCCCCGTTTCTCTCTGACGATCGTTGGCCTTAGAGCCTTCTCAGTATCCGGTCCGGAGGTGTGGAATCAACTTCCCATTCAACTGAGGCGAACAAGCTCTACTGTTACTTTCAAACAGAACTTAAAAACTCATTATTTCAATATTTACCTTAGATAACGTTTAACATGCTTTAGAAACTTACTGTCTTATTTATGGGTTGGGTCGGTTATACTACATTTATTTGTGTTTTGTCTTTTTTAATCATCAATTTAGCTCTGTCACCTGGCCTAGGGTAATATCCATATTCTTAGTTGTATGTTAAACGCGCTCTGAGCTTACATTATGTTTGTTGGCAGCGCTATACAAATATTATTATTATTATTATCTGGAGATAAATAAATAAAAAATTTCAACCCATTGTAAAACAACTAGATTATTAGAAATATTTTTTTATTATTTGATTTTTTATCATTTAAAAACAAACAAACAGGTATCACATATTAGACTAATATCCAACTCTTACTATTTAAAATACTTTTGTAACATTTATTTAAAAAAAAATCCATGCATCGCTGACGTCAATAATAGATCTTGAACTCTTCCCCCCCCCCACCCCCTTCTCCGAATTTATAAGTCTCTAAAAGAAAAAAGGACCAGCCTAAAGGGATCTATAGTCCAGGGTGTAACGTAGGCTATTAGGAGTGAGCCATGGGGGGGGGGGAGGGGAGGCACACCGAAGCTCTGTCCGGGCTTCAGCCACCCTACGACACGCCTAAGACGCGGCGTTCCGTGTAACAGGGAAGGTTTCCGTAGCCCAACTTATAAGTCAACGGCAGATTCCCATAGGAATCATTATCATGGTGGCTCGCCCTTACACCTGCAATGTCTGAGCGGCATTCTGGCATTGAATGGGTTGCCTGAACTTTTGGAAACCCTTATAAAAATGCAAGCGACATTTCTTTAACATAGGTAGATAGCAAACAATTGTGCGTGTGTCCAGACGTTCCAGTAACATCTAAGATAAGCTACAGGCATATTCAGTAGAGTAAATAAAGGAAAGAGGGGGGGGGCGCCCTAGGCGCCAAGTGTTCATAGGGGCCAAACTACAATTTCTTAGCCCTAGCTTGATAATAAATCAAGACTAACATTAGGCGCAAAATTTGATAGCCCGCTCCACGCGCCATTCGCCCTAGTTGCGCGACTGGGACTATCAAACGTGCTAGTAAATAACGAATAAGATTAGGTCTATCAGAATTAAAACTACCAACCAGTGTTGAATGCCTTGTTTGTTTCTTCAAAAACTAAAACAATCTATTTAATGATAAAGTTAACATTCGAATGTATTGACACAGTTGTTTGCAGAGGCTGACGGAAATTCGGTTTCGGCTCCGGTTTCTACGCAGAAAGTAGGAAAATTGCCTCTTTCGGCGTAGTTTCGGTTTTTGGCTGATACCGAAAAGAAACCTTTTTTGCTTTCGGTTTCGGCCGAAACTGATATTGACTTTCGGTCGTACACTGAATATCTATTTTAACTTTCAAAATTCAAACTGCAACGCTTGTGTTGCATATATTACTCTGCTTATTAATAATTTCATTTAGTTAAACTTCTGCGAATTAATCTGTGGGAAGTAGAAAATCGAAATTAATAATAAACGGATTTTAAATCACTCCCAAAAATGTCGGAAAATGGAGTGTTTAACATTCTCGCTTAATCTTTCGGTTTCGACCGAAGGTGTAGTTTATCTTTCGGTTTCTGCTACGGTATTGACCAAAAGTCAATTTTTAACTTTCGGTATGGTTTCGGTCGGCCTCTAGTTTTTTGTTTCTTCAAAAACCAATACATTCTTTTAAAATTTTAAATGTATTGACACATCCCAACCATGCATTAGGAAACAGAATTCCTAACTTATGATTAGTTCCATGTTCTCTGTGGGAAATCAATTATGGGTGGGATAGTTTTTTCACTTCACGATTCTTTGCGCAGAAAAAATAAAAATAAAAAATATTCGCACAAGTTCACTATTTGAATCGCTTTCATTTTGTATTCATTTCGTCCACAGGTAAAAAAAAAAAAAAAAAAGTAGTATTGAATAGCCCTCCCCCCCCACCCCTTTTTCCACCCCGTGTTACGGCACACACAGACATTAGTTGCCGCTACCGTTGATGAGCGCCACCCCCAACACACACACCTGTTGCCACACCTGGCCAGTCTTCAAAAAAATGGTTTCCATTTGTTACTACAACCCCCCCCCCTCCAACCCACTCCATTTTAACGAATTGTTATTGCACCCCGGGGGGAGGGCAGGGGAGGGAGGGCTCACACGTTTCTCCCCGTGAAAAGAAAAACATTTTTTTTGTCCTCACCAATAATTTCTGTTGCCAATTGAAAACAACAAGAAAAGGAAAAAAAACTTCGAGGTGGTTGTCAGCTGATCAATAGGTTCTACGAAAATGGGGGGGGGGGGGAGGGGGAGGGGAGCATTTAGTAGTGGGGCAACATCTGGAGAATCAGTTTCGAGATATAAGTTGAAATGATCTGAGGAGGAGGGGGGGAGGGAAGAAGCGCAAAAGAAATTGGTGGATGGGGGAAGGGTGGTAGAAAAAGACACGAGAGAAAAGACTGGAGAAACAAAGAAGACTTGGAGAGTTATTCCAAGGAAGTGAAAATATTATGGAATTTAACTCTAGTGACTCTAGTTGATATTTACATATTCACAACTAGATATATCAACAACCTGTCTTTACAGTGACAGGTGCTGTAGGCCTATTGCGAGAACTTTTTTCTTTGGCCTAATGTGGTTGATAGGGAGCATACATACAGTCCGATCCTACATTAGAATGAATTTGCTTCTAATTGGATTAAATAATTAATTATTATAATACATTGATTATAATAATACATTTTCCCCTACATAACTGGACAAAGTAACGTGAAAATATATTGAGGATGATATGGCCTCTAGCCGATGGGTTTCTACTGTGGCTGTGCATTTAAACGATTTATAACCTTTCACTAGTCTAAAGGTTTTCAAAACACTGCAGTGTGTTTTAACTGAACTCACAGAGTTGATTCAAAAATAAGAAGACACGGCTCACCACTGAATAGGTATAGAACAGAATGCGCAATCTCTTTATGCACAGTCACTAAAGTGAAGCTCGGCTTCCGCCATTTTCTTTTGATTCAAGGCAGCGGTCACTAGAAACGCTACTATAGTCAAATGAATAAGGCTTTATTTATGACTGATATCTACTCTTAGCAAGCTTAGGACTGAAGCAAGGCTACTAATATTAAGTAATTTGAGGTTACAACTTTTCGTTGTTTATCCTTTACGAGGTCAGGAAAGCCATGAAATTTGACATGCTTATTTGTACGATAATCAATAGTTTTCGCATCATTGTTGCATTTTATTACACAGCAGCCTTTGTACCTTTTGCCTGAAACATTAGCTTTGGGTGTTCGAAATTGTAGATGTGATGAAAAAGACATTGTAAATAAGCATAAATATATAGTGTAACCTGAACCGCTGCGTTTAAACAGTATGGCGTCGGTATTACTTCCGGAAACAGAAAAAAATGAATGCGATTGCGCATTCTGTTCTATATTTATTCTGTGCGTCGCACTATCACACCATCCCAATTACATTCTTTATAACTTGACAATGTCACACTCAGAATGGGCACTGTGGCCACTGTGCGAATCCCAGTAAGATTTCCCCACCCGCACACACATAAAAAATAAATATATTCCTGTTTTGTGGGTGTCCCTGAAATTCACCGATTGTAATGCACAATAAGGTACATTATAACTGGCTACATAATCCCCTTGATGGATTAGCCACAGAAACTTGTGATAAACTCTGCTTCACTACCAAAAAAGATCTGCAACAGGTGTGCAAAACGCAACATTTCTTACTTAACTAATTTTGTATTAAATAAATAGTAAAATAAAAATCTTTTTGTTTTCATACTTGTTTTCTACGGTGTTTTATTATTAATTTAAACTGAATTGAAACACTTGGTAATATATTATGGCTGACTTCACCAACAACTCTTTCAGAATGAACATAATATTAGAGTAAACTATCGAGCCGTAACTGTTGCATAGACTATAGAGCCAGCACATCGACTGTGAATTGGAATAGCTTGTTGCCAATAAAATGAATGAATCGCGAAACAGATGTTCCTAAATATTTGAGGCGTGGTGTTGGAACTTTGTGGGGCGAGGGGAGGTTTGAGTCAGGTCTTTGGGGCTCCAAATGGCGGCTCCACCCTCTTTATACGCTGTGGCCATAACAACATACTTTATATGAAAAAGGCATATTATCATTGCATCTATGTATTAAATGAAATAAACCGGTTTAAAAAAAAAACGCAAAAATGTATGCATTCATGTACTGTTGAATAAAATTCGTATAATTTGTCGTGCAGGCCTCTTTTCCTCTTCCCTTGTGGGTTTCATGTTAAGTACTCTCTGGTGATGTTAAAATGCGGTTTTTCTTAGTGTGTATCCCATCAATCTCCATATTTTTGCATGATTTCCAGATCGGGTTCTTGTTGGCCTGTGCGACTCCGGAGCTCATCGTTACTGATCATGTCCAACCAGCGTATCTGCAAAATCTTCCTGAGACATGAGTTTATGACAGTCTGGATATTCTTAGTGTTAGTAGCTGTGGTCCTCCACGTTTCAGCACCATAGAGTAAGACAGACTTCCCGTTGGAATCAAAATCAATGTTGATCTTTGTTTTAAGGGATATATCTTCAGATGGTCTTAAGTTGGAGAAAAGCTGCCCTGGCCTTGCCAATTCTAGCCCGCTCATCGGCGTCGGTTCCAACCTTCTTTAATAAAGAGGATGCTAGATAAGTAAATTCATCTAGATTCTATCTCTTCTAGCGCTTTACCATTCAGAGTCAGTGTGATAGGCGATGTGTTGTCTGCGTTCACCTTAAGGAACTTGATTTTCCAAGGCCTATAATATATTAATCTGAAAATATACCGTTTTAAAGAAGGAATAAATAATGCACTATTTATTATTGAATCAAAGACTCGATGTGAGGATTGAGGGAGTACACGTGTGGCTACCTTCGAATGTTAAAGTGGGACGAGTTTGTTTTGTAAAAAGAAATTTTTAGCATTTCAGGTTTAAAAAAGCCAAGATAATTATTACATCTACGTAGATATCGTTTTCGCTTTATTAGTGACAGTGCTAATTTCAAATGACTATTGAGTAGACATATTAATGTAAACTGTCCTTAAACTATGATTATGATGATTAGGTTTTACTCTCAGCCAACGATGTAGAATAAAATAGATCGCTGATTGCTCAAAAGGTTGTGGAAAGAACACTTCCCTTACTTCCGATATGGGCAGAACGAGCTAGGGAGTCATCGAAAATATATCTCGTTCCCCACAATAAAAGAAATTTTTTTTTGCGCCCAGGAAATTTTGCTTTTGTGTCCAAGTACCGGGCCGCGTTCCGGTATTAAGGAAAATTCATCATGGCTCTAGCACTCAATTTCTTGTAGAAGAAAATTGAATTGCGATTTTTTGGGGGATCGCTAGCGCGCCACTGAAAATCGCTCTGCGTGCCTAGTTTGGCACGCGTTCCGTAGGTTGCCGACCACTACTCTGTATCAAAATGACCACTAATCTGTATCAAAAATGTAGAGGCCACAGCTTTAAGTAAGACAGCATTATCTTTCGATAACCAAATCTAAATTAAAGCTTTTGTGAGGGATCTGTGCATTATACAACCTTCAAATCATTGCACAATATCATCTGAAAAAACAACCAAAAAGCCAACAACAACAAGAAATAACAAAAAAAAAAAAAAATGGCCAAAACTGGAAGAGCATTATGAATTTTCACTAAAGGATGAAAAAGAGTTCATGGGCTCTGCGCAAGTAGAAATTCGTCGAGTGGCGATCTGGTTACACCGATGCCTCATAGCCATTTCACATTCTTCTAATTTGACTTTTTTTTTTTTTTGGTGGCATGTTGTTTTTTTTTCGGTTGCACTCTGTGAACCTGAGCTTACATGATATTCTTACATTAAACCTCTTTCCCCCTTTTCCCCATCACCTTTATCAATATATTCCATCCACACTAACCATATCACACACACCTTAACGTACATATGACATACATAGTCATAATAAACATTGGCCTATATACACATATGCCTACAAATTGCACACTATAAAACACACGTAGACGCGTACTTCGACACACACATAATACGCACTGAGACACACACACACACACACACAAAGACAGAGGCAGATACTTTTACACATGCATAGACGGATAGACAAACACATAGACAGTTTCATAGACCAAAATAGACATACTCATACAGACACATACGTACATACTATAAGTCTAACTGAAATAAGTTATAGACTCTAACGTTTGTCTTTTATTCTTTCTAGCTCTTGAGTCATTCTTTCCTTCTATTTTTTCCCTCTCTCTCTCACAATGCCGAAGGGGGTAAAGTAAATATTTGAGTAACAACCAGATCTAAATACACTGTAAACAATAGTTTTCTTTTTGTGACGGGCTCGTGTGCAACTCTCACAAAGTCAGATGGTACGTATGAGTGAACAATAATTGAGGTAGAAGTGGAGGTATATTATTGATATACATCTGTTTATTAGTGACAAAGACAAAAATAGAAGCAAATAAATACACTACATTCTATCAATATATCAATCTATCAGCAATCTATCTATCTTTCTATCATTCTATCTATCTATCGATCTATATATCGATCTATCTATCTGTATATCTGCCTGTCTGTTTAACTAATCAAATTCAGTCACATATACACAAATATATAACCTACGCAATAATTCATGCACACACATAATAATACAAGCACACTACTAACTTACACACGTCATACATCCATGTAATATATACATATAATATATATATATATATATATATATATATATATATATATATATATATATATATATATATATATATATATATATATAAGCATAAAAGCCCCAGCCTATTTTTTTTCAACTTCTCCATTTCTTTCCAAAACCGAAGATGATAAATAAAATGTAGATATTTTAGTGTAAAAATCAGCACTAGTAAACTAAGAGATTTTAAATCTTGGTAATATTGTTACTTTTAGATCTAGAAAGGCCCTATATACCTTTAAAATATATGTTTAATTGTGCACTATTCCCTCCACACATTTTCTTCTCCACCCCGTTATCACAACATTTATCCCCCCCCCCCTCAAACTCGTGTCGCCCCCACACCCCTGACCAACTTGCACCTTTTATATATTCTAAAACATAACACACATATGCACAAGAACTTGACAAGAACATATTATTATAATATGCACACTTATGCACACTTCAATTACACTTAAACAAAAGATGCGCAGTAAGACATAACACACAGGTACACACGCACTTACGACACGGGCATTTCTAGACGCGCTCACACCCCAGACATGATATAGTCTAGTTAACAAACAAACAAACACCTGGATCAAGTCTAACGCGTCATACCATTCATCACGTGACAACACATGGATGTCATGCTGACCGAAATTGACCGACATAAATAAACTTATTTAAAAAAATGAAAAAGCCCTACAGAAACGTGAGAGCAAGAGGTCAATGAGTTCTTGTATGAACACAATTTCTCAACACTGGCTCTACTGTTTGATGGCATTTCTGTAATAGAGAAGAAGAAGAAAAAAAACAAGAAATAGAAAAGCCATCCACTACGGTATAAGACACGCATGTCTGGCAAACACATGAAAGTATTATTCAGCCCAATACAATTAACACCTGGCCCACACCTGTGTTTTGGCGAGGTGAACGTGTTCCCAGGCTGGTTCTACAATGACAGTAGTGCCAGACATTTTGGGGTAAACAGCAGGCGGGTAACAGGAGATTTGCACAGGGGTGGAGGCCGGGTACCTGGTGGTGGTGGTGGTGGAGCTACTAACCAGCTAATGTCACATAAACAGGGGCAGAGCAACGGATGGGCGCAACTTATGGGCAACGTGTTTGAAGAAAAAAAAAAAAGAAGAAATAGATTTTAACACCTCCCACTTAATTCCATAAATTGGAAATAAAATTATAAGAAACTAAAAAGGTCAGGTGGCTTACAACGCGTACAGCATTCCCGTCTCTGGACCCCAGAACCGTAATTATGCCGCTGCGCAGGTATGCCCTGAGCATATTTTCACAACTACCTACCATCACGTATATACCTAGCACCTGGGGGATATTTCTTTACTTCGGACAGGTGTATGACATTGCATAGAATTGAGCTGTTTGTCTGGGTGTGTGTGTGATATATTATATATATATATATATATATATATATATATATGACAGTGGAGTTTTCAAGCAGGAGGAGGGGGCAGGGAGGTGTGTCGGATCTCACGAGAGAGGGGGAAGCTAAAGGCGTTTCGTTAGGATAGTTTAATGGGGCACGATGACTTAATGGAGCGTTTTGAAATGTTAAGTGAATGAAACGAGTTTGAATCCTGGTTAACATGACCCACTGATATGTAGGTCAACCCCTGTTTCACCTGTCATCACCCACACTTGGGTGTAAACGAAATTTTAAGTTTTTACCTCTTGATCTAAGTAGAACTATTGAAAATACTTGATCATACAGAATACAGCATGAGTAATATATATTTCTGGGTTCTCAGAAGCCAACTTAAAAGTCACACAGATGGGGACGCGGTCACCTTCAACTTTGAAGAACAAACAACATATATTATAATAACAACAAACACAAAACAACAACAACAACAACTGCACAACGACAAACAAACAGAAGGATATTAAAAGGGGTTTAAAATTTAATTTACAAAAATGTCTCTAGTGTTGATGTCTTTTTTTGTCTTGAAAGATAATGGCATTGAAAAGTCTATTATTTCACTTTGTTTCATCGCATGCTGTGGCTGAGTGACAGTTCTTTGTTAAGCCAACGCATTAAAGACTGTTGTATCAAAGTTTCAGCTATATTTTTACTCCCTTTCTATTAACTTGTACTGTCTGTTTGGTTGTTTGCTTGTAAAACTTTGCATCGATTTTTGGCCATTTCCCGTCGTCCAACCGAGCTGAAACTTGGGCAGCAGACTAGTGGCGACTAATAATACATTCTATCAAATTTTCTTTAAAAAAAGTAATTAGACTATAACTATGATTTTTTAAAATAAATTAAACAAACACTTCATAGATAAATGGTCTATGTATTCACGTTGAAAATGCCGGTCCAACTTTTTATGGTTACGGGCCAAAGTTAGAAAACAAAAGGATGCACGAAGTGTGGAAATTCATAAGGTTTGATATCACTTATATTTATTTTAATCTATCAAAATATAAACTTAGTTTACAAGGAAAGGAAGTATAATAAAAACTTTGTTTTTATGGGTTAGTTTATTTTGGGTAACTTCATGATTGCCACCCCCACCCGCCCTTTGCAACAAAACCATCGTCCCATTGTATTCGATGGTACCAATGCCCATTACGTTTTGATTTGAAAATAATAATTCATAGTTTTACATGTAACTTCCATAATAACTTTCAAATTTTTAAAAATAAAAGGAATTAATTAAATTAATTTTTTTTATGCACGTTAATCATTGAGTATGGACCAGAAGTCTCTAGGCATTACTCTCATACTAACTAAAAAAATTTTTTAAAAGTCATTCGTTAAAGTTTAATTTTGTTTAAATTTTTTCAATTTACAAAAGACACATAATAATTAGTTAGTAAATTAAAAAAGACAGTGAACAGTTTTAATTTTAGCACTGTTTAAACCTTCAAATTATAGTTTAGCACAGACAAATATATATATTTTTTGTTTATCTTAAAACCTTCAAATTAAAGTTTAGCACAGACACCATAGACTATAATATACATGGACCGCTTGCTTTGTTTTTTTATGCTATTAGCCTATCTTCTTTTTTTTTGCAATTCCCGATTCTAAATAAAGTAATTGTCATACAAGTTCCGTTTTATTAAATCGCATTTTTTTCGACTTTAAATGAATACTTGTAGGCCTATAAATCCTATTATCATTGACTATAATTAGTATAATAAGATGGACCGCCTGCTCTATTTTTAGAGCTTATGATCTTTTTCCGTGCTAACACAACACTGATCTTTAAATGTTTCCGCTCTGCACAACTTTCGATTTTAATTTTTCATTGAGAAAATCATACCGATTTAATAAAACGGAACTAGTATATCAATAACTTTATTTCCTGTATAGCAATTACTTTATTTAAAATAGGGAATTCCGAAAATCAGTGTTTCAAGTCATCATATAGCAGAAATACTAAAGCAAGCGGTCCATGTATATTATAGTCTATGTTGTATATCAATAACTTTATTTCCTGTATAGCAATTACTTTATTTAGAATCGGGAATTCCGAAAATCAGTGTTTCAAGTTATCATATAGCAGAAATACTAAAGCAAGCGGTCCATGTATATTATAGTCTATGTTGTATATCAATAACTTTATTTCCTGTATAGCAATTACTTTATTTAGAATCGGGAATTCCGAAAATCAGTGTTTCAAGTCATCATATAGCAGAAATACTAAAGCAAGCGGTCCATGTATATTATAGTCTATGTTGTATATCAATAACTTTATTTCCTGTATAGCAATTACTTTATTTAGAATCGGGAATTCCGAAAATCAGTGTTTCAAGTCATCATATAGCAGAAATACTAAAGCAAGCGGTCCATGTATATTATAGTCTATGTTGTATATCAATAACTTTATTTCCTGTATAGCAATTACTTTATTTAGAATCGGGAATTCCGAAAATCAGTGTTTCAAGTCATCATATAGCAGAAATACTAAAGCAAGCGGTCCATGTATATTATAGTCTATGTTGTATATCAATAACTTTATTTCCTGTATAGCAATTACTTTATTTAGAATCGGGAATTCCGAAAATCAGTGTTTCAAGTCATCATATAGCAGAAATACTAAAGCAAGCTGTCCATGTATATTATAGTCTATGCAGACACATATGCTTGTATGTTCCATTAAACCCTTCAGTCTTCAAGTTTCTCTTCTTTTCACTTCGGTTCAACTTAACTATAATAAATACCATTAAGAATCACACATTTTTTAAATATTATTAAATATAAACTATGATTAAAAAAATAATAACATAGTCATGCCGTGTACCGTCTGCATAAAATATGCAGAATTAGCGTATTATTACATATTTCGTTGTCTGTCTGTATTCTGTAACTGTCATCAGCGCATAGAACTGTCACCAACGGGATATTCGCTATATAAGCAAAGTTATTTTTTTTAGTATTATTATTATTATTAATTTTTCTTTTCTTTTATAATCTTATTTTATACCAAGCCAAGATGGACGTTAGGGGCACGGTGGTCGCGCGTTCGACTGGCGTTCCGAAATTTCTGGGTTCGAATCCTGGTGAAGGCCAGGATTTGTTCCCGGGTCTGGATGGTGTCCCTGAGTCTACCCAGGTCTGATGGGTACCTGACTTTAGTTGGGGTAAAGTAAAGGCGCCTAGTGTGTCGTAGCCAGAGAAACTGGTGAAACTCTAGCCTTTATGTTGTTTTTGCCATGCCATACCATTCCGTTATATCTTCTAATATCTTCCTTCTCTGTCTTGCTCTGCATCTCTTTCCCTCCAGCTTTCCAGTTAATATGATGTTTTCGATTCGATATTTTCTTTTCTCAATATGTGTCATACTAACGTTGATTTCCTCTTCATGGAAATTTATTCTTTCAATTAATTCCAGCAAGTTTACTGTCCGAAATTAATTAGTTAAGACGTTCATTATTCTCTAAAAGAAATAGTCAATACATAGTAGGTTATATAGATTCAACAAGTATAAATCAATATAAACATTGTATTTTCTTAAAATTACACACCGTTTAATGTTGTAAATCTTTTTTTCTGGCTCGTATTTGAATTAATTCTGTTTTGACCATTATCAACAAAAATATTAATGAAAGTTTGATTGTTTTAGGTTTTAGATATAGTTTCGCGTTTTCACGTTTCAGCTGGCGTACCGAAGGTTATGGGTTCGAATCCTAGTGAGGGGGCTAGGATTTGTTCCCGGGACTGCAGGGTATCCCTAAGACCATCCAGCTCTGATGGACATTCGATGGGGAAAATTAAAGGTGGATGGGCATTGTGCTGGCCACACAATCCTCTAGTATGCCGTGGCCACAGAAACTGGTGAACGCTGCCGGCTCCGGCCCTATGTTCAATTTGGTCCGAAGGGTTATTTAAACGGTGGTAGGCCTAATTATCTCAGTCAATCAAACACTTGAATACTATCGTTCTGATGATCTGTTAACGTTTTGGTGTGTAAGTTCATTGATGCTTTCGCTGGTAGCCACCAAACACTTCAATGATAAGTCACATGTTTGTTCGTGTTGTGACATCTAGCCGCAAGCTAAAAGAAACGACGAACAAACATATTAAAAAGGGATATACTTTTTTATCTTATCTTAAATACTACCGACGCTCCTTCTATAAAGAAGAGTATTTCGTCCTACGCTTATCCGTGGTCTGAGTCTAGTCTTGCATTTTTTTTATTAGTGTTTTAAATGATGTTAAGTTACTGGTTTTCCAGGCAACCCATTTCATGCCCATATGCCACTTGGGAAGAAGGAGTACTTATATGCATTTGTTTTCGCATAAGGGATTAGGAAAGAGTTTTTGTCCTTATGTTTATCTGAGCGTTGCAACATATTGTTATTGTGTTGTATTTGAGGGTTTGTGATTACGTAACTGCTAATACGGGAAATTGTTGTCAAAGTTCTAAATAAAACAGTTGTATAAAACACCATAACGCATGCTGAAAAGTAATGTGTGGTTAATTCCAAATATAAGAAACACTATAGTGTAATGAAATACGCAAAAAGAATTAAATATCTAAGCACTTTCTTAGTCCATAGACAAAGATACAAAGCTTCATTTATTTCTCAGTTTGGGCATGGAATGGGTTGCCTGAACTAGTAACGCAGTTTAAAACGTTTAAACATAAGTCTGTTAAAGACATTATTAAAATGCAAGACTAAAACTCAAACCGCGGCTGTGCAAGATACAATACTGTTCTGTTTAGAACATAAGATAACACTCATTAACATGAACACGCGTAGAAAGCAAACACCTCCACTTCAGAAGAACTTCTGTAAATTAGATAATAATAATAATTTACATTTGTTACAAAGCATCCTCTTTCACAAGTAAATGAATAAATGCTTTGTGTTTCTACGGATAAGTTTCATAATAGCTACTTGAACGTCTATAATTTGAAAAGTTTTCATCAAAAGTTTCATAATAGAATGATCGTAAAGTTAATTTCCCTACGTTCCTGTCTATTATAGCCTTAGCATTAATCTAATTCTAAACAGTCAC
Source organism: Anisus vortex (assembly GCA_949126835.1). Taxonomy (NCBI): domain Eukaryota; kingdom Metazoa; phylum Mollusca; class Gastropoda; family Planorbidae; genus Anisus; species Anisus vortex. The sequence continues at coordinate 18,136,301 of OX421494.1, forward strand.
ATATTCATACAGTTCAGTTCTACGTACAACTTTGACTACATCCAAACCAGTACACCAAGCGTGCAAAGGGCTCAACATTTTTCAGAAAAATGGAAAATGCATTTCAAAGTTGTCAAAAGAATCCAAACAAGTCTTCACCCTCTTATTATTTGTATTTATTTTTTAAATTCGACAAAAAATGTCAAATATATTTCAAAAAATTGTTCCGTTGATTGTTTTATTTTATTTCTTCTCTTTTTATTTTATATTTTACAGACGGTAGATTATTATTGTGTCCATTACGTTTCCCTGGTTTGAGTGTGTTGATAAAATATTTGAATGATGTTACGTGGATTGGTTTACTGATCTCGTTCAAGGAACCCATTCCGTATTCGAATGCCACTTAAGATGGGAAGAATTATAATTTATATGACTTTTTCATTGCACAATGAACAAGAAAAAAAAAGCGTTTTTATTTCTCTATGTAAACTCTGCTAATAATATCATTTCTTCCTATAAGTTGTATGAATTTGATCTATTCCCAGATTCAATTCACAGAATGCACTTCATGTACAATATTTCTTATCTCGAGGAAGGGGAGACCATTCTACACTCAGAGTTCCGTATATTTAAAATGAGGCCAGGCCCATCACCAACGTCATTCCATGAACAAAGGATATCACATCATATTCTAGTAAGTAATTTAGACATAATACTGCCCACATATTCTAAATACAATTTCAGAAATGTAAAATTAATGCTATTGATGAAATTGATTTAGTAAATTTGAGTAAAGATGATCTAGTTAGCATTAACAGTAAGCTAAAAATATCAGCTTACTATTTAGAAGCTTGAGTAATTTGTTTATGTAGGTTTATAATTTAGCAAAAAGAAACAACAAAAAAATATTTTTTTATGCAATATTTAAAAAAAAGGACATTTTTTTAAAATGTAGACTCTAATACATTATCAAAGGTACAATTTAAATATTTTAATATAATATTTTAACAAAGGACATTTTTTATTGTAATATTTCTGCAAAAGAATAGATTATATTTTTTATGACACAATAGTTACTGGACAGTAGTTATTTATATTTTAGTTTGTGTACTATTTCACCATATCTACTTTTAGCAAGCTAAATATCATTCTTACTGACAATTTAGTAAATGGAAAATTTTAACAGTATTAGTATATTAAATTTTTTTTTTCAAAATTATACATTGACAATTTTTTTTACTGGCATATCGAAGGTCCTGGGTTCAAATCCTGGTGATTTGTTTCCGGGTCTGAAGGGTGTCCCTGAGTCTACCCAGCTCTAGTGGTTAACTGACATTAGTTGTAATAAAGTAAAGGCGGCTGTGCATTATGCTGGCCACACAATCACCCAGTATGTGGTGGCCATAGAAACTGGTAAACGCTGCTTCACCGGCCAAATAGATCAATCTGGTCCGACGGGCTACTAAAAAAAATAATTAAATAGTACTTTTATATCCTTAACACAATCTTCATTTTATTAGCTTCGCTTTTGTTTCTTTTTTTGTGGGTGTCCAAGGGCAAAAGGAAAAGTTAATCGCATCACAACGACTGTATAATACATATTTTTAAGTGTGTCAAGGTTCAATAACATAATTTTAGTACTAGATATGGCCTTTTACTACTTACTAGGTTTACTACTAATGACTCCACCGACTTAGATAAATAGACTAGACAAAACACTTGTACTAATAATGACGTTAATCTGCCGTAATTTATTGTTTTAAAATTTAAAATATTTTATTAGCTAAAAGAATTATTGAGTTTATGACACAATATTACATTTTACACTGCATTCACTGGACTGATATTTAAACTATCTTGAGCATAGCATCGTACAAAACAAGATGCCGTGTTAGACATTGTCAGATACTTATTACATAGTCATATGGTTATTTTATATTTTACGTTCTCCACTATTGAGGATGTAAATTAATCCCGTCGGACCAAATAGATCCATAGGGCCAGTGAAGCAGCGTTCACCAGTTTCTGTGTCCACGGCACACTGGGTGATAGTGTGGCCAGCACAATGCACAACCGCCTTTTCTTTACCCCAACTAATATCAGGTACCCATCATATCTGGTTAGACTCAGGGACACCATCCAGACCCGGGAGCAAATCCTAGCTTTCACCAGGATTCGAACCCAGGACGTTCAGTAAACCAGCCGAAGGCGCCATCGTGTAACCAGGATGTTTACATAAGTCATTATAGGTCACGTGATATAGAGAGCTTGTGAAGTCTATTTCTTTCGCTAATTCCCCACTATAGACCTAAGTTATATAATCATAATAAATATGTCACTTCCAGTTAAAAGAATAGGAACCATACGTAATACAAAAATATAATAAATCATAAATTGTATTATTTTCATTATTTTATTTTTAAAGAGCTTTCAAAAGTTAAAAATTATTTTTTTTAATGACCGAAATCGGAACATTTTCAAATTCGGTGAGCGCAAAGTAGGCTAAAGATATTTTAATTACTTCTATTGGTGATAACAAAACTGTTCCAATTGTTTTAAAATAATATTGTTTGGTTGCAATTTGTATAATACGACAAATAATGCAAGATTCGATTTTGGTGGATTCTGATGTAAATGCAAGTGGAATCTGGCAATTAGAAGTCCATTATAACAAATTATTTTAATTTAGTATTCCCTGCACTAGCTTTTTTGTAACATATGCACCCATGATTCTTTTAATTGTCACCAAATATGAAAATGTTCAAATATTTGTTTAAAATATTTTATGTCTGATTTTGTTTTTAGACATGTAAAAAGTGTAAAAAATATTGAAATTGTTACACTCTTCTTGCAAATTTTTTTTTCTTATGACTAACAATTCCCTTAATGGAATGAGCATAGGAAAACAGTAAGTAAAATAACTTCAAAATGACAGAAAAGGGGGGAAAACAATTCTAATATTATTATACATCAGTCAGCCACTATCAATAGCGATTTACCAACACGCACCATAAAAAAATAATAATTGAAAACTTATTTTGCGGGGTTCGGGGTCTACTAATTATAAACAATATTTGGCCCAGGGCTTCATCTCTATGAGTCAAGTTTCATCTTAATGGGATAACGGGAAGTGTGTGAAAATTTGAATTCGACTCCACCAGCGGCGGAACGGAAGAAGAGCAGAGATCATTGTCAGTAAAAAAGTCATTGTTAAAAAAAATCTCACACATTCGTTAACGTTATTCAGCGTCAGTTTTTCTACACGTATCGGCCACATATGATGGGTATCCGACATTAGTAATGGCGGCTCGGCATTGTGCTGGCCACACAATATCCCTAGTATGCCCTGGCCAAGGTAACTGGTGAATGCCGCCTCACCGGCCCAGTGGATGCAATTTGTCCGATGGGGTTACTTTACCTTTTTACTTTACCCTCGAGAGGGTATGTGTACTAGAGGCCGATAGACATTCGGTCTTGGTTTCGTTTTCAGCACCGAAAGGTGGCAATAGGCTTCTTTCGGCGTAGTTTCGGTTTCGGCCGAAACCAAAAACTTAGCTTTCGATTTGCTTTCGTTTTTGGCCGAAACTGATATTGATTTCGGTCATCAACCGAAGATCTTATTTAACTTTCGAAATTCATACTGCAACGCTTGTGTTGCATATATTACTCTGCTTATTAATAATTTCCTTTAGTTAAACTGCGAATTAATCTGTGTGAAGTAGAAAATCGAAATGAATAATACACGGATTATTTAATCACACCAAGGAATGTCAAAAAATTACTGTGCAGTATTTTAAAATCTTTTGTTTTGCAAATTTGGTTTATCTTTCGGTTTCGGCAGAAGGTGTAGTTTAAAGTTCGGTTTTAGCTTCTATTTCGGCCGAAAGCCAATTTGTAACTTTCGGTATGGTTTCGTTTTCGGCCGAAACTAAACATTTGCTTTCGGTCTGCCTCTAATGTGCACAGTCGTTAAGGGTAACGAAACAAATAAATAAAATTACTAATTGTATTTCTTATGCAAGGTTATTATAACAGAGTGAAGAACAATGTCTCCAGTTTAGTATATAATTTTATGAGCTTCAAAGGTTACTTTAGTGCCGAAAGGTTGGAACGTCCTAAAGCAAATTAGTTCAAAGACTAATAAAAAAAAAAAAAACATATTCAAGATGTGCAGAGAATCTCCTCCGGAAGTTTTATTATCTTCATCGAATGTTTTATTTTAAAATAATTGCAACCGTTAAGAGTAAAGCAGTAGTCTAGATCTAATAACACATAAGGCATTAAATTATAATTTAGAAATACAACACAATAACAATCTATTACAATGCTCAGATAGACATTAGGCCAAAATAACTTTTCTAACAGTTATTAAAAAGTTATCCGCTTCCTAATTTTGTTTTCGAAAACTTAACCAAAAGTTGAATGTTCTACTTTTCTTTTTTTTTCCCCTTCTAAATTTTAAAGCAATTTGAACTTTGCATTAGTTTATTGTCATCTATTTCAAGATCTAGGTCTACTATACAGATAAAAAAAAAAGAGATAATAGCGAACTTGGCTAATTTCATAATTAACCCTGACTACACGCTAAATAGCCTACTCGGCTATAGGAGCAAACATACCAAAGAACTTTTAGTACGCATTCAACGAATGATGGCAACATCAGAAAATAACTTCTACAGCAGCATTAACTCTTCAATGTCTAATGAAGACAAGTCCCACGTAACATGACCTAGCAACAATTACATACAACAGTGAAAAATAATCTTAACTTTTGGTTCATTGTATAGCATTCATCTTTCCTTTTCATTTTCTCGCAACCCGTATTTATGTGTGTGTTGAGTTTATGTTTTCCTCAAGCCATAAATTAAACTTAAAGAACTAATATTCCCAAAATTTTTTAAATGATCATTTTGCTCGAGCTTAAATGTAAAGAAGTTATTTTGTTATAAATAGAGCGAAGGCCTTCTATTCCCTTTTTTTTAAAAAATTCTCCTGTCGCTAAAATTTGTGTTTTTTAACTTCGTCAAACTCAAAAGACTTGGTCATTTTATATGATAACAATTTTGAACAAGGTGCTTAAAAATTTGTCTCAATGGAACGGAAGAAATTTGTTTTCAAATGCTTCGGGGGTCAAATATCTTACTGACATGTTCCTATCATAAAGGACTTAATTGAAGATGTCAGACAGACTAGTTTTTGGAATTTGGCGGAGGAGAAGGGGGGGGGGGAGTCTTCTCTACAGAATCGCTAGCGGTGTTTATCTAAACCGCCCCAATGGAGTCATCCAACTACAAAATATAGGTCACCTTGTCTACCGGTTTCCCGGGAAATACACCCGAGGACTGTTGGCGCATCGTGTGCAGTGAGCTTTGATTCAAAGGGGAGTAACTGCAGAGGGAGATAACTGTATGCGACTCGAGTTATTTAAAGGCTTAAGTTTCACCAATAGCGCTGTCAGTTCGCATCGTGGACGACATCCTCCCACGCAGCGGTTTGGGTTAGGGAATCGGGCGGAGGGGAGGGGCGGGGATGAATGGGCGCTGTAGATTCAGGGCCGCCCTGCTCCGCCACACATACACAAATTCACGAAGGGTAGAGCCAGTGGGGTGAAGGGGCCTTTTCGGCTTTAGTCAGCATCACGCGTTAAATGAACCGTTCTGCTATTTAGCGAAGATTCGTAGGAAAACCGGCCTTCTGATAGGAACACTGTTAACTTCTTTTGTCATGTCACGTCATGTCATGTTTTATCATGTCATGTTTTTTTAAATTATTTTAAAGGTTAACTTGAATCTCTTACTACCACCCTCACACTCCCCCCCCCCCATGCCCCCCAGCCCAAAAATATTAAACCTTGTGCATAAACATTTATGAAACAAACATTAAATACATTCTTTTATTTCTGGATTTCAATGAGCTCATTGAAAATTGTCAAAGAGCAAACCACAGATTATAGATCATATAGAATATAGAATGAGCAGACCTCACTTAATAATTAATTGAATCCATTAATGCATATCATATTATGTGAAGGAAAAAAATTCTGCTAAACTGTTTTAATACATTTAGATTTTATTATGAACTAAAAAGATTTTCTGTTAAAATGCCAAATCACACAATTTGAAACAAACTACCGTATATACTCGCGAATAAGTCGCACCGGTGTATAAGTCGCACCTCTACTTTTGATCGAAATTTTGAGTTTAAAAAGTGAGTGTATACGCTAGTATATACAGTATATGGGGAACTGAAGCAGCGTAAATGAATGCTCCTATTAAAAAAATAAATACCGTACATAATATTGGTTTCATTCTTTTGACTCCACCAGCTGCCCCTTGAGAACGAATGAGAAGACACATTTTTAAAAGCACTTGTCTTTTATTTTATTAGAAAAATGTACAAAACTAAGACAAAATTATTCATAAAAACTGTAGAACAATAAACTATGCAGACATTTTATGTTAAGAAAAAAAAATGCAAGATTTCCGGAATAGTTTCTACATTGCGTAGATAAACTTTTACTTTGATAAAAAGTAAATAAACAATGCGATAAACAGACACAAAACGATGAATACTATTTTATTTTACATTTACATTATAAGGAGGTCAAATACATCAAGTAAAAAATGTATCATCATCAGTTTGACCTATACAAACACATAAACGTAGGCTAAACTCTTCAATAGTTAAAAGATACACATGTATATTGTTTCCACAATAATTTATAAATATTTCACATTTATACAAGAAAAGGGAAGAAGTGAACAGTTCTGAATGTTGATCGATTTTTTATGCGGGGCAGTTATTTTACTAGCGTTACAAGCAATAAAAATAAAAACAAACCCCCGTAGAATATCCGTTTTTTTCTGGTCTCAATTCCATGCTTTTATCTGTATAGTAGAAGGAAGAGGGAAGGGGGAGGAGAAAATGGTGCATTCAAATTTTGAAATTCGAAATAATCACTTTGGTCGGATGGTGAGCTGTTAATATTATTTAAAAAAATATGTTTGTGTTCTGTTGTTGTTAATACAGCGTAGATTGGTATTACTAATTATAATAAGAAATATATGCTGAAAATTATAGAGCGATAAAATTTACTGCTATATAGGGTTAAACAATGATTTTATCAGTCTTTAGGGACCAGACCAGACTTGTCATTATTGGGAAAATTTATCGATGACCCACAAACAAATGAAACAGACAAACCCCATTATCCAATCAGGTATTTGACCCCCAGGGCCCTCGAGAGAAAAAAAAGATGCCGGTACGAGATCCTTTCTGGGCCCCCTCCCCCTTCCCCCTAACACACTTTTCTTTCTAACACTAGTTTACACTTGTCATCCTATCTAGATGATTTATTTGTATTAGTTGCGTTTGAAAAATCAGGACTCTTTTTAAAAGGTCTGTGTGTGGATCATTTTGTGAAACTGTCATAAGTGTTACCATTTACCATTAGATTGTAATCATTTCAATCGCAGCCTTACAGGTCTATTACAATTATACATTAAATCAAATTAATAGTTCTTAGTTTAAATTATTGTATATCTAATTGTTATTCCCCTTCAGTATTAATCAGAATTGATCTTGCAAATATTACAAATATGTATAAAATGGGAAAAGTGACTCTCACTGATGTGATGAGTAATTTGGTTGAAAAGAACTAGAGAAGTATTGTAGGTTTTACAGTTGGACAATTAAATTGTCAATTAACTTGTCATAATTCATTTTAATATGGATTAATTTGAATGTGAAAATTGAGAGATTAAATTGAGAATATGAGACACATTTTAAGGTAAGCTACTTATAGTTGTCACACCTACTTGATTTAATATTTGCGGACATATCTATGACAGGTGAAACTCTGTAATAAATAACAATATTTTATCAAGTCAATTCAAAAGACTTCAAGTTCAATGCGTTTTAAATTGTATATAAAAAGTAAAGTCTTAACGATGAACAACTTCACAACTTTTCAATACGGTACTATAACAAAAAAGTACATAAATATACATCTTAATCGCATTTGATGCATGTCTGTTGAATCATTAATTATTTACAAATATACCCAAATCATTCATCTTTTGAATGCTTACTGTTTCGTGAAAAGATATAGTCAACACAAAATACATAAATAAGCCTACATGAATAATAAAAAAAACAGAGAAGAAAAATACTAGTTTTATTAAAACAGGGCTATCTTTTTCTTGGCAAAACTACGAATTGTCTTGCAATGACAATGCTGATACTAGCCAAGTTGTTCAGGCTATCCTGAATCTAAGGTAATTTTTGATGAGCTCAAGTTTACTGAAGCTTCTCTCTGTTCATGCAACTGTGGCCGGTGCTGTAAGGGACATCCTCGAACTGACACTTATGTTAGGAAAAATACTTGGAATTTGCCATAGCATTTAACAGTTCCAATGCACCCAACTGTTCTTTACCAAAATTTGCATTGTAAACCATTGTTAGGTGAATTATTTCCTGAAGAAAGTCTTCACAACGTATGTCATTATAATACTTTTCTGCTAACTAAGCAGCTTTATACTTCAACTCTTCTTCTGACATCTTTTGACAGTTCCAAAGAAAACTGAATGTGTCAGAAATATCTTTGACTGAATTGAACCGAACTGTAAACTGTAAGCCCTCCATTAACACTATCCAATACAACATAAAATATGTGTTTTTGAAAGTGGGCTTCCTTAGGGCATTCTGTTTCATTCATCTCATTCTCATTTTCATCAGGTGTATCCTCATCATGAAATCTTGTTCTTTTTCTGGCAGTTGTATTGCTGTTCCTAAACAATTGTACTTCTATCTGCAGGTTGGCTGCAACAAGCTTAGCTTCATTATACTATACATTGCTTTCCAACTGTTTCACAAAGCCCCTAGTTGTGCATATTATAAGCTTTCTATGTTTGCAACTTCCATATCACAAGCATCACAAGCTTGAGAGACTTTGTTGCAGAAATCAATAGGGACTAGTACATTGTCCCACACGACTGACGTTATGATGCAAGTGAAACAACTGACAAAACATATTATACATTTCATGGATTTCGTTTCTGGTTTTCGGAGTAAGATTCAGCTTTAACAGGTCTTTCAAAGCCAACTCAACGACTGGTAGATGAGCTACAAATGGTTTTACACTTTCAACTCGATCTGGCTAGAAATGCCATGAAGCTTTGACAGTATTTTCCACGTCTTGAGGCTGCAACTGAATAATGTGTATTTAAGTTTGTCTAAAATTATGATACCTTCAACCTCGCCTCTTGGCTACCGCACAGGAGATCGTTAAAGTGTAAATCGATCGACTAACTAGCTTTGACTGCCGTACAAGTATGCAGCGATATCGAGTATTTAGGTCTCATACTAAGCTCACAGGGAGAACTGTAAGCCTGTAAGGCACATAGGTATATATTTGTAAGTGTCTCTGGAGAAAAATAATTTAAAAAAAGATATCCAAATTGCTATTGAAAATAATTAGGCCCTATATTACAACTAAAGTATTCATTACATATTTAACAAAATGTTTAGTACACATTAAAAGAATATAAAAATTAAGGGCCACAAGTCTTAGTGCCACGTGAGATTGTAGAACATTTTGGGGCATCTAAATCTTAGCTTAATACCAACAATTCAAAAAAAAATACGTAATTGCCAATTTAATTTTAAATATTAATATTCGTGGGCTTCATGGGCCCCCAAAACTCTCATGGGCCCCGGTACGGCGTACCGGCTGTACCCCCCTCTCGTGGGGCCTGTTGACCCCACCTCGAGCCGCCCACCTCTCTTGGATTAAGGTTTTATACTTTAATACTGAAGACGGCATTGATTTCAAAATGTGCACTAAACTAGAATTGACTAGGGACATGACCTTTCTAAAAGTCAACAACATTGGACTTGTTCTATTTCACGCTCCCCCGCAATGTTTCCGGAACGGCACTAATCCAGGTGTGTCTTGTGTCTGCGTTTCAGGTAAAAGTCTATCAGATCCTAGATGGCCGCGATATGACGTCATCAAAGAACGTGGTCCTCCTGGATGCCCAGAAGATTAGCCTTCACGGACACGGCTGGCACGTGTTCAACGTCACCAGCGCCGTGCTAGCCTGGCATTACAGGACTAGGACCAATTACGGTAAATGGAAGCAGCGAATGTGTGTTTGTGTGTCTGTCAGAACTTTGCAACAACATAGCAACCACTAAACAATTATCTATCTATCTACCGCTCTATCAATATATCAATCTACCAATCTGTCAATCTACCAATCTATCAATCTACCAATCTACCAATCTATTAAACTATCAATCTATCAATCTATCTGTTGTATCCATCTATCTATATATCTTTCTTTCCCATAGATATAGGAAAATAGGATCTGTGTTGGTAATGCCGTTTCTTTAATGGAGCGCCTACTAAGTTTAGAAATATATTACCAAATCTATATCGAGTATTGTTACTGTTATTTCTCTACCTGTATTGATAACTATTGCTGCCTTGCAGAGCTGATCAAACGCACGGGAATTGTGACTCATTCTATATAAATAGTTCCAAAACAGCCCATTCTGGAACCACTGTTATAGATAGATGAATGAAATGTAACTGAAACAAAATCTCTGCAGATTTGACCAAACAAAACTATGCCATGAAATAAGAAATAATCAAAATGTTCGCGTAGATACCAAAAAAAAAATGAGATAAACACATTAAACGTTTTATCATTAGCCTGTCACATGAATATGACAATACATGAAAACGAAACAGGCAAGGTCTTATTCACCAGTGACTCAAAGACGTCACTTCCCTACTTACGTGAATGTATAGAATCCTACATTTTAACAAAGACTATAATAAGATGGACCGCTTGATTTGATATTTCTGCTATTTGATAACTCGAAACACTAAGTTTCGGAATTTCCGGTCGCACTCTGTCCTCTAGACTTCCGGTTTAGTAATTCGCTGTGATTTTCTCAATGGAGAATTCAGATTGAAATCGAAAGTCTTTAGGGAAGTTTAGGAGTCATTAAAGACAGTGCTATTGGCATCGCACGGAAAAAACAAGTTTTAAGCTATAAAATAGAGCAAGCGGTCCATCTTCTTAAAGTCTTTGATTTTAATAAGATTCCCTAAAAAATTTGTTTGCATTTTTTCTCCTGAAAGGATTTTTGACTTTTTTTTAGTTACATTTCCTATGCATTGTCACCATTTTGTGTTCCCGGCTGGCTTCATGAAATAAACGGCTAGCTAGTTGTCTGCCCAAGCATGATCATGAAATGAATATGTTTTTATGTGAATATACAATTTGTATGGACTGTTCGAAGATCACAATTAATTATGGAATTATGGGATATTAGCTCATGACAATGTAGAACTGTCGACATGACAGGAAGAGGAGTCAAAATTGATGGTCGAACAAAGTCTATCAAAACAAAATTAATTAATAAAGTAACAAAAAAAAGTTGTGACTAACAAGTGTGCGGTTTTAGATGTTTAATGTGTAGGTTAGTCAATAATTAGATGACTTAGTTTTCTGAAATTTTGCTTTTTTAGGAAATTACTTCTTTGTTGTGAGATTTTGCTTAGATTGTAGAAAAGATTCTTTTTCACTGTTCAGCCTATCGACTTCCTTTTTTAACCTCTCAATTTCTGCTTTCAATTTTTTAACGTTGGCTGACTTGTTGGTCTTCTCTTGGGACAGCTCCAAATTGGCCATCTCCATCTGCGCCAGTTCGATTTGCTTGTTGAAGTAGTAAATTTCACAATCCACCGACTGGTAGAGCCTTTTGGCCAGGAAGTCTATAGGGTCACTGGGCCGAACCTCGACAACGTCTCTCAGACAGGCTGGGAGGACTTTGCCCACGGCTTGTTGGAGATACAAGCTCTCGGCATTGGGCAAGAATGTAATACTTTGAATGTCCTCCTGTTCCGAGGAGTTTGCATCGGATGAAGTTGTTGGGGAATCCATTGAGGGAAAAAAAAAGGATAACTTCTGAGAACACTGAAACTTATTTAAGGAAGATTTTTATTGTCCTTTAGCATGCATTTTTTTCGAGGTGGATTTATAGCAAAAGTCTTCGTGTCATATTTTGTTCTGCTTCATTTTAAATGTTGACAAAGACTTTAGAGAGACTTCACGGTTCACTTATTAGTTCCATAGTACTCAAAGATTTTATGTGTCAGCTTACAAAACTAATATTTCTTTTTGGGGATTTTGATGTAAAGGACTCACGTAAGCGATAAATATAACAGGATATGTTATGAATTTTGTCATGCCGAATTAAACATATTTTTATGCTACTATGGACAGAGGTGAGAGAATTATAGTACCTACATATACAAGAGCCTTGTTTTCTACATTATGGTGTATCAGCTATGAAGTCTAGTCCCTCAAGGGGGGGGGACTAGACTATGTGGACTAGACTATGTGGACTAGCCATTTTGGAGCTAGACTTCTGCTCCCCAAAGTCTCTCCACAGTCTAATCCCACACCGACTGCAGCCAACACGTTGGCTTTGACTCGGCCATATTAGCATTAGTTATAGTTTTCAAGTTTCCTATATAGTTTGTGTTGAACGGTGCGAATTAGACAATTTTATTGACAGAATGCACAGCCTTGGCAACTTCTATTATTTATAATCACCAAGAGCTAATTATACTAAGAACATTGGATTTGTTGATTCTACCAATGATGTTATATGTATTAAACAAAACCAAGGTGGTGGACGTTGTTCATACCTTGTATGTTTTTCTTGTTTATTATACCAAGGATGTTTCACATTTTGATTATACCAAGGATGTTTCACCTTTTGATTATACCAAGGATGTTTCACATTTTGATTATACCAAGGATGTTTCACCTTTTGATTATACCAACGATGTTTCACATTTTGATTATACCAAGGACGTTTTACATTTTGATTAAATCAAGAATGTTTTACATTTTAATTATACCAAGGCTGTTATATATTTTGATTACACTAAGGATGTTGGATTTAATAAATTTATTTAACCTTGGCTTCTTCAATGATAGTGATCAATTGTTCCTCACATCAGTTCTGTGATTTGGGATTGTTTCTTACATCTGCATGCTCTGGGTGAGCTACTGCCTCACCTTAACAAGAAACCCCCCCTTGGTGTTGTAGATTCACCTGACTGGATTATTGTATCAGTTCTTTTAAGTGGTCTGCCTCAGAACCGGCTTCAGAGCTTCTTAGTGTCCAAATTTAAGAAGTTGGACCACATTCCACCGGGCCTTAAGAATCTCCACTGGTTCCCTGTCATTAAGCATATTGATCGTAAAACTATGTCGCATAAACAGCTGTAAGGATGAAACTGGATCTTCTATTCTTAAATAGATAATCACAATGTATTTTTTTTTACCAAAGGTGCTGCACTTCTCATCACAGTCTCTACTAAGGGTACCCAATGTGGAGGAACACAGAAAGTCCACTGGGGTGCACCCCTTTAATTAAATTTGTGGCGCTTAAACTGTGGACCAGCCTACATAAGACAATGAGGGATAGTGAATTTTTTATTTTAAAGAGACTTTGTGCCCTCACAACACCTTAATCTGACACTAATTGTGGAAATAAAGCGCACTGAGGCATGCGCACGTGATAGCCCAAAGAAGTGCACTCTAAAAATAAACATCATCATTATTATACCAGGGATGCTGTACCTCTTGATTATTATAACAAGTATGTTATATTTTTTGATTCAACCAAAGCTGCTTGACCAGTCGACTAGACTCCAGTGGTCGGCAACCTACGGCACGCGCGCCGATTTTCATTGGTACGCGAGGACCACCAAAAAGGCAATTCATGTCGCTTATATACAAGAAAAGAGCATTATGACTTTTAGGCTGTTGGCACGCGGCATGACTTACAAATGCTGCTTTGGCACTCTGTTATAAAAAAATTTGCCGACCCCTGGTCACTAGACCACGTTAAGTTTATACGTTGGACTACACCATAGATACTCATAACATTTGGTAACTTATGGAACTATTGTGTAGGGACGATAGGCACTTTATTTTTAAATGCATAATTATATTATGAGTTCACCTTTATTTCACAAGAGAAAAAGAAGACCCTCTGATACGGTGTAAACTTTGATTCAACAATATGACTATATCCTTGAAAAAAGAAATCTCCTAGTTTACATAGACACAATCATACACGCATCTCATATGTAGATCTAAGTACACTGTACCAACCCTAATTTTTTCATTGCAAATCCATGACCAGGTTTTCTAGTGACCGCAGAAGGATCCGCAGGTGTCCCACTGGACAGCAACCACATCCGCTTCGCCCAGCGCAATGAACACCACGACAGTAAGCAACCAATCCTTGTGGTCTACACGGACAATGGTCAGCGAAGGCACCCGACGTACATATCACCAGACGATGAAGGTCAGTTGAATTGAAAGTCGCATTGTTCCTCATTATGTTTCTTTACTTAAAAAACAAAAACAAAGAGCCCGCTACTCAAGTGTAGTCAAAGAGAAGTGTCCGCACGTTTCGCTACTCAAGTGTAGTCAAAGAGTAGTGTCCGCACGTTTCGCTACTCAAGTGTAGTCAAAGAGAAGTGTCCGCACGTTTCGCTACTCAAGTGTAGTCAAAGAGTAGTGTCCGCACGTTTCGCTACTCAAGTGTAGTCAAAGAGTAGTGTCCGCACGTTTCGCTACTCAAGTGTAGTCAAAGAGTAGTGTCCGCACGTTTCGCTACTCAAGTGTAGTCAAAGAGTAGTGTCCGCACGTTTCATGAATTGTGTATCCTTTACAATAAATAGTAATTACTTTCATACGTTTTTAGCCTCATCGTCAATAAAAAAAAATGTCCTGACCTAAAGCAGCAACCTTTGAGAACAACATCCAATGCGCTAGCTCTGGGTCAGCAGTTCTTATGCAAATAAATGTAATTTAAAAAGGGGGAAAGAGCCAAGGGTAGGCTACTTAATGTTCCATAATATCAAAAAGAGGTCAGTTCACTTATCTTGAAACGCTTAGTTCTTAAATAGGTACAACCTTAGATAAAACTAAGTGCATTTAGCAGCAAGGAAATCAAAAAAAAAAATTTCGCAAATTTTTTACTAACGTAAAAAAATGTATGACTTTTTTTGACATTTCTTATATCTATTATGCGATTTTATATGTGAAAATTTGTTTCTAAATTTTGTTTCATTTTATAATTGTATTGTTTACAAAACATATTCTCTTTTCTCAGAATATTTAGAAATAAAAGAAGATCTTGTCAACCGAGAACTTCGACTGAATGGAACTCTCAAAGACAGTCTTCGAAAGCTGAATGAGAGGACACGAAACGCCCACAAAAGCCCCACACACAGGGTCCGCCGTAGCGCCACACACAGAGCCCGTCGTAACGCCAAGCAGAAGGACAACGGGCGTAAGAAGAGAACATTTGATATGTACAACAGGTTCAGGGTGAACAGGAGATCCTGCTCAAGGTACGAGATGTTCGTGGACTTTGAAGAGATCGGCTGGTCCGGGTGGATCATCTCGCCCAACAGCTACAACGCCTACCACTGTGCCGGCGAGTGCCCTTTCCCGCTGGGGCAGAGCCAGAAACCGACCAACCACGCCACGGTTCAGAGCATCGTCCACGCGCTGAACGTGGTGAAGGATGTTGGCACGCCGTGCTGCGTGCCCAACAAGCTCTACTCCATCAGCCTGCTGTACTTCGACGACAATGAGAACGTCATCCTGAAGCAGTATGATGACATGGTTGTTGCCTCCTGCGGGTGCCACTAAGACCAAAAGTTGATGCACCCCCCTCCACCACCCACTGTCTGCCGCTGCTGCCATTTTCTTCTTCTTATACGTCTTCTTATTTTGCGCAAAGATAATTATTGCGCACGTGCAAACGATCAACGCGAAGCCTGCAGCCAATCATTAAAAGGACGGATCCTGTTCGAGGCGATGACAAGTATACGCCATCTGGCGGACATAATGTTTGAGTTATGCTATTTCTTACTGCAGGAACTTGCCTTTAACAATATATAGACCACATGTTACGAAAACGTGAACAGGTTATGCTGAAAATAATTTCTGACTTATTTGTTGCTTACATAAACTGTCATAAAAAGATACCGTTTATTGCCAGTTTAATAAGGCTGCTTCCTTGAGAGATCAAGCAAAATAAGTCGTTACAAAGACCTTATTGAAATTACTTCAGACCACAGAAATAAGTAAAAAGTACAAATCCTAAAATCTCAATTAAGAATGAGTGGAAGAATTAAAAACAACAACACTGAATGACTTTAGTAATGACTGATCTATGGTACTTCATATGAACTCAGTGTAGGTGTGAATTCTGACATCAATATTGCAGTAATGCTGCAAATGACATGTGACATTTCATTACATTGAATTTTTTTTTTTATGTTTTGTTTTACAATTCCATCATGTTTTCTTTTTGTCAATTTGTTTTCTAGAAAATATTTTTCTTTGTGATGACACATTAGACTAGATCTAGTTGTTTTTTTTAACTTTACGTTTTTCTTAAGCTCGTCCACAAAAGTCTATTTATAGTTTGTTATAGATCAAGCTTGTCAACTCACATATAATGTAAAACAAAGAACAAAAAAATGTCTTAACTGTTTAGTTGTATTTCAATACAAGGAAAACTTTACAATTGAATTTCTCAACGTAGCAAAAGATGATCAAGCTGAGTCACATAATATATATATATATATGATATTATAATGACAATGTAAGTTGTTTTCAATGCATGTCCTTAAGTTCATAGGTGTGTGTGAGATAAAGGTACATCAGTCCTCCCCAGACACTGAGCAGTTTGAGACTGTCTCAATAAATGACAATTATAATGTAGTACACACTAAGTCTTGATCAATCAAACGACTGTTGTTTTTATTTCCTTAGTTACTGTAACCAAGGACTCCGACAAGATGATGGTTTGATTCATGTGTGTGGGGAAAGGTGAGGGCTGCGAATGGAGCTGTCAGTGTGTTACTCATGGAAGACTTAGTTGAATGTTAAGTAGGACCTAAAGACGAAATGATTTGGTCCAACTATCATTTCTTGCTAATAAATGTTTATAATACTACAGTAACACCGTTTTATATAATTTCCAACTACTAAATTTATGTTTAGCTGTGTCGCATTTTTTTTTACCTTGTTCTGAATACTAGCTATTGACTTAGTGAGTTCAGATGTCGCTAATGTCAACTGGTTAGCCCTGATCTTTGTAATTGGTACAAAGGACTGTCCAATTTTAATTGAAAAGCCCAATAGTGTAAGTTTTTGGTTGAGTGTTAAAGTTACAAGATTATTTAGTAATTAGATGAGAAAAAAAAAACAAGGTTTAAAATATAATAACACCCAGACACACACATACAGCAAATTTTTTTGTCTAGATGTTTTTTGTTGAAATCATTGGCAATAAATGTCTCGATAACTATTCGTTGTGTACGTGTTTTGTTTGATACATACATAACTAAATAAAAAAATAACAGTACTAATTTAAATGATTTATTAACGATGTAAATAATGTATCAAGAAAACTAAACTTCACTGCCACACGTTTTCTAGATTGCTTAATAGCAACCCTTGTCAACTGTTGGTTTATTTCCCAATTCTTCAGTTATACAGTAGGCCTATAATAAAGTAAACAAAAAACAAAAAAAAGTAGACCGTCGGACCAAATTGATCAAAGGGCAGGTAAAGCAGAGAGGAAAAAAATTCCGAGTCTTCACCGGATTTCGAGCCCTGGACCACCGCGGAAAGCCAGACGACAGCCACAATGACCACCGTGTTCTATTATTAATTTGTAAACATTGAACATAAAAAAACGAAAGCCCCCCCCCCCCCCCCCCAAAAAAAAAAAAAAACAACACAACACCAGTCTTTTTGAAATGATGAAAACACTTACGCTATCTTATCTTACACACTACTGACGCTCCTTCTATAAAGAAGATTATTGCGCTATGTATGGTCAGTCTTTGATTCTTACACCACTATAAAAAAACATCAACTACAAATATCCTTATTGATTTAGGTTTCTGTTGAATAGTTTATGTTTACATACAATTTGTGGTCTATCAACATCAAAGGTCTATATATATTATTGTCTGATCATAATACTTACAATTTTCTTTGTTTCATATTTTTGTTGGTAGCAGTAAGGTCGACTGGTCCTGTGGTTAGTTCACCGGACTGTCAACCGACACATCGCGGTTTCTATCCCTGTCGCCCTGCAGGAGTTTTGGGCCTAGTGAACGTAATATTCTTCTAGCTAGAAGGAACGTCTGTAAAATAAGATTCTAGCTATATCTGAAGCTCTTTTTCTTAATTTCACAGTAAAGTTGTATTTACGTTAAATATGTTAGAATATAACCTAATAAAATAGCAAATCTTTCAATATAAGTCATATATCACTTCAATTGAAGAATGCAATGGTAAGGGGGGCACTTCATAAATGACGTCACGCTCATTTGGCAAATCAGTGCTGAGTAGAAACTATTAGTTTGTGGGATAAGGGGTCGTCCATAAATTACGTCACACGATTAGGGGGGGGGGAGGGGGGTCACGCATTTGTGACGATGTGTGACGAGAGGGGGAGGGGGGGTCTAAGATATCCGACGTCACATGAAAAGAATATAGGCCTCTATATATATGTTTGCGCGCTTTAGACTCCTATGCCGTTTGATAGATCGGGACATTCAAAAATGGACATTTACTCGCAACTTTCCGGAATAGAAAAATTTAATTTATCTCGTATGCTGCTGACTTTGTTGATTTTATATAAATAAAAGTATGCCATTTATGCACTCATGAAAACTGTCATTTAAAATAAAGAAATAGCTCTTCGCGTAAAAGAGATTAGCTTCCCTTTCATTCTGCTTTCACTGAGACTGTTAAACAGGCAACTTTGGGTTTTTCCGACTTTTTCTTTTGTATTGCTGCGCTCTCTGTTGTTTTGTTTGCATAGTTGGTTTATACTGTACTTTTTTTCTCTCTATTGTTGATCTCGCTATTATTCTTTAAATTTCTATATTATGTTTTGTATGGACAGAGCCCACATACGCCTATATAGCGCCCCAGGGCAAAAGTTTCAGCGACGCCTCCTTGCATACTGTAACTGATTAGTTTAGTGCTATATTTAGACTATATTTGCATCCCCTAGAAGTGTCTCCCCCGGGCATATGCCCCCTCTGCCCATCCTCCCCCACCCCATGTGAGGGCACTGAGTATGGACACAATGTATCCACGGGTCAACTAGTTACTATTAATAAGCTTTGTAAATTAAAATTATGATCGCATTGTTTCTTAGCTATTTTCAAATGATGATCGCATCGCGAACGCGTCTGAATGCTAAAAAAAGTGGGAAAGATGCCCTGGCCTGGCAATCACCTTCGTGCATCCAGGGAAGGCTGACAACATGGCCGCCCCCTTGGCTCAAGATGTTGACACTCTTTTCTATGTAGGCCTAAAAATGGTTTGACGTTTATGTACGAACAAGCCAAGACTTAACTCAAATTGTAAAATGTAGCGACAAAAAAGTGCTGTTCAAAACCAAGAAGCTCATATTTCAGTGTAGTAACAGAAAGATTTTTTTCACCGCCTTTACCAGTTGTTCAATCAGACGGAGGTCTGAAAATTCCAGAACAGACAACAGATGGAGAGTCGCATAAGTTTCCATCTCTGTTTTGCAGCTCAAAGCCTGAAAGTGGATGATATCCTTCCTCGGTCATCAAATCCTTACCATTCGATTCCATACGATTTGTACTGTCGGTCAATACAATCTGTGCTTAGCGATAGGATATGCAAAAAATGTCATATGTATTTCGCTTCGTTAGTCATGCTTAGGGTTGCCATCCGTCCCGGAATATCGGGACTGTCATCGTTATGGACCTTCTTGTCCCGACATCCCGAAGAGACCCAATTTTGCAAAATACTGTTACGAGCTTGGCTCAAGTACTGAAGTAACGCCATCTGTTAGCGCAACATGTAAATGCAGCCTCAGTTCGTTTTATTTATAATATTTATGTCAACAAGTTCATGTTGACAAGCAGATAGCGTTGCGTGTTGCGTATCCTGCTTGTATCGACGATGCAAGTATCTTCTAGATCTAGCGCCATCATTCGAGAAAACATCAGATTGACTTGCAATGTAGTTTTATAAATACGTAAAAGGGAAAAAGACTTGCTGAAAAAGTTGAAATCTTTCAAAAAATATGGTATATCAACTACTTCTGCCGCAACAAATTCCACGTAAATGTTTTCTAAAGAAAAAGTAATAAATTATATTAAATAAATTTTAACTTAACTTTTAACTTCCGCACCCCTATCTCCAGTGTCGTTGCTAGGGATTTGAGGGCCCGGGGGACTTGGCCTCTTTAGGGGCCCCTGCAATTTGACATTCGACATTATGATATGAGAAAAAACAATTCAGACACTCCTTTCGGGGCCCCCCTCAAGTAGGGGCCCGGGGGGACTTTCAAATTTGGACCCCCCTCCCCTCCCCTAGCTACGCCACTGCCTATCTCAAAGTGTCCCGACGAGGTCCCAGCTAGATATGGCAACCCTAGTCATGCTCCGCAGCCGTCCCTCAACACACAAGCAGGTTCAAATATTCCTCCTAAACCTGTCAGGCCACAAAGAGTTGCTGCACGTAGGCAACGTGAACTAATGGTTATTATCGCAAATGAAGAAAATGGAGAGTGCTGAATGTATAGATGAAGAAGAGCTTGATTTGAATGGAATAACCATTCCACCACCATTTCACCCGATGAAGAGACGAGTATTTTCCCTTTTTATTCCATGAAAGAGCATTTTTCAGCATCATGGGAGAATGCATGACACACATACACCATGTGCGTTGTTTTTTAAAAACTTCAAAAAAATTTTTTTACTGATTCTACTAAAGCATTTATATTTGTGCATATGATATTACATTATTGTTATAATTACACTTTCGATTTTTCTTTTGTGTAATAACAAAATTCATTAATTACAAAACGATGACAAAAAAAAGTAATTTGGAACCTGTAAATTTGCATTTTTAGAAAGATATCTTTTAGGGGGGGGGGGGGGTGCAGATTTTGTGATGTCATATTTAAGGGGGGGGTCTGACTTTTTGTGACGATGTGTGACAAGGGGGGGAGGGGGGGTACAAAATCAGCCGAAATCGTGTGACGTAATTTATGGACGGCCCCTAAAGGGTGTATCAAGAATTAGGATTAGTGTGTACATCATACACGATTCCTTCACAGTCCAATGACACTGGGCTGTTGGAATTTAGCTGTAATGGTACTATTTGCAATCTGATATTCTACTATTTAAAGATAAAAAAAAAGAATTAATTTATCTAGACTAGAATGTTCACTTTTCAAATTGTGTTTTGCAATGTTAGGCGCGGCAATGTTTCTTTTTATGTTTTATATATATACAAATATAAACATACATATATGGGAAACATCAATTTATCAGCAACTCTTCATATTGCCATTCCGAAAGGTTGTGTTCGAATCTAGATACACATATAACACCAGGATTTATTTCCCAGTTTTTTTAGGGTGCCAACTGTTTCTATGGTGAGAGTACCTGGCATTAGCTGGGGGGGAATTACAAGACTTCGATGAAAACGTGAAGGGTCACATGGCTTTTCCTAGCCACGGATACTGGTACAAGCTACTTCATTTGTGTTTTTCGTTCTTGGTTGAGTTTAAAAACCTATAGGGTCTATTAAAAATAATGTTTAAATAACTAAACTAACTAAAAAACTTAACTAACTAAATAACTTAACTAACTAAATAACTTAACTAAATTATCGCAAACACCCAACCACGATTAAGGGTTGGAGTCAATGATCTTCTGCATAGAAACCTACAACATATAAAAAAACAAAGCGTAGGACGCTATAATCTTCTGTAGAGAATGTGTGTCTGTATTACGTAAGATGAGCGTAGGAGCAATAATCATCAGTATAGAAGGGGGCGCCTGTAATACATACGCATAGTACGCAATAATATTCTGTATAGAAGAAGCGCCTGTAACATATAGATAGGACGTTTGTAATCACGTGACAAAAAGCACGTGATTTTTGTTTACTTTGTGTAGTGGTGTACAATGGCTGCTGTATTAATAAAGTTTTATATAGGCTCGAGCTTTTTTAAAAATGATGTTTTGTGTTTTAAGTCTTTTTAAGATTTAAGCTGTATTAGGCCTATTATCATTGACATAGATTATAGAAGATGTGAGCCTATTATTGACTTGACTAAATATTCACCAACACTATCACTTGGCATCGTAGCTGCCCTACTTAGCCATTAGCCCATTACTTAGCCTAGCCTACGAAACATTAAAAGTGTAGGCCTATAAATTTGGCTTAAAATGTTGAAAATCGTTGGGAAAATACCATGTCAGTCTTTATCTTGTACTAGGAAGAGGATCTACTACTCTTTACCTCCTTTTTTTTTAGTAGGAAAGCCAATACTCATTTGTGAATTTGGCATGATAAAGAACAACTTCGCCATATTTGTTCCTCAAGTGGCTTATATTTATAAAATGACGTCACCAAAAAACTTAAGCCCCGCCTATTGCAAACGCTCTATAAGATAATATATTATAAAAACAAAACAAAACAAAAAAATAAATAACAAAGCAAAACACAGCAAACAAATTTAAAGACGATCGCGTCTCATTTGTTTCGTGTTGACGTCAAAAACTGCAAACTTCAACATTTAAACAACATAGCAGCTTGTGTTTTTCTTTTCTTTCATAGCACAGCCTAGCGGCATATGTTTGGTGTAATAACACTATTCGAAATACACATGTCATACGTAAGGGGCAGTGACACATGACAGACTTGACACAAGTAGGTGTGGTCTATGTATGAGATGGTTTCTATTCATCACATTGAACGGACAACCTGCTGTCTAATCCTTGAGATGACATGTTTAGCCACGAAGGCAAACATTAACTCTATGATTTTTGAATTCCAGTCTTTCTGAAAAACTGTTAAATACACGAACACTTCATAGGGTTAACGTGTATACGACGAGTTAACAGGTGCACGCGGATATGATTTCTAAATATCTATCTATTCCTACATATGTTTATCTATCGGTTTTATCTATGTTCTCTAAGTATCTTTCTATCCATCCATCTATCTTTCTAAATATCAATCAATCTATCTCTATCTATCTATCAATCTATCTATCTACATACATGTCTATCTATCTATCTATCTATCTATCTATCTATCTATCTATCTATCTATCTATCTATCTATCTATCTATCTATCTATCTATCTATCTATCTATCTATGTATCTATCGCTTTATCTATGTATCTATCTAGCTATCTATCTATCTACATACATGTCTATCTATCTATCTATCTATCTATCTATCTATCTATCTATATCTATCTATCTATCTATCTATCTATCTATCTATCTATCTATCTATCTATCTATCTATCTATCTATCTATCTATCTATCTATCTATCTATCTATCTACATACATGTCTATCTATCTATCTATATATCTGTCTGTCTGTATGTCTGTCTATCTGTCTGACTTTCTGTCTATCTTCCATCCTTATATATTTGTGTATCTCTATATATATAATACATCTACCTATCTTTGTAGTTATAAATATATCTATATGTGAGCTAGTGACTATTACTATGAACACCAAGTGCATTCTATTACATCAAGAAGAAGAATAACAAAGAAACAAACAAAAAAAATATCATAGCTCAGAATGTAAAGAGACGGGGGCTATTTAATCACCATTAGCAAGACAGAAGCAGATAGAACAATTTAAAGAACAAAGTCTTTCCTAAGTAATTCAACACAGCCTGAAAGTTATATCAACATATTCTATGCCGCCATCCAATTTTCCGACACATTTAAAGTGTCCAGAAAGCATTCGAACTAATGCACACCCCCACCCCCTTCCCTCCACCACTTCCCAACACATACCTCCGATGTTACTTTCAAGGAGTCTATTCTTCTTTTGGCATTGGAACAAAAAAACAAAAACGATTGCTTATTGTCTGGCGGTGGTGTTAAAATGAGGGAAACAGGGGTGGGGAGGGGGGCTTTTTTTTTTAGTCTGGAGTGAATGGAGTAAGGGGGTGGGAGTGGGGGAGTAATAGAAATCTATATTTAGAAATGTACAGACGTCAAAAAAAAAAATGTCCAAGGCAGAAACTCGCCAAAAGGTGAGATTACACACACACTCTCACACAGACAAGCACATTTTTGAAGAAAACTGTAAAGTCCTAGGATTGATTGATACCCAACAACTGTTGATCATTTGTCTTCATGGGTTGTTATTTTCTGTCTACTTCACTTAGTGACGACCTGCACAAAACTGAACGAAATAATCGGAAACTTTTGCCAACAATTTGTACAGTTTGAACCAAAACGAAAATAAGCAAGAAAAAATAGCGAAGCGGAAGTGGCAACAGAAACAACAACAAGAAACTCTACGAAACAAATATCAAAATACTTTAAGACTGGAGAACAAGTTATCTTAAAGAAAAATAGAATATGTTTTTCATATAGAGAAAGATAATTTGTAATAATTAACTTGATTTTATTCCTTGTCAATTTTCTTTATCTAGTTAATTAAAGCTGATTGAAATTGAAAACAAATGAAACCGTTGGCAAAATTTATTAAGACTGTAATCAGGCGAAAGAAAATCTTATATTTCTATATCTCTCCGATTTCTCTTCCTCCTCCCCCCTAAGTCTCTCCCTCTCTCTCTCGCTGAGCCTTTTTTTTTCTTACTCAGTCAATCACATATAACACAACCACACGCATATACACACATATATATTATACTGTGCTCATATTTGCTAGATATTATAGTTTGGTGAGACTAACCAAAGACTATAATAAGATGGACCGCTTGCTCTATTTTCATACCTTGTATGCTCTTTTTTTCCCGTGCGCAGCCAATCACGCTGTCTTAAATCACCTCTACGCTCTTACATTTGCATAAAGGTTTCCGCTGTATACAACGGTCTATTTTAATTTTAATTTTTCATTGAGAAAATCATAGCGAATAAATGAAACAGAAGTGCAAAATACAAAAGGGAATCGCGAATTCCAAAAAAGAATTTATTCGAGCCATCAAATAGCAGAAATATTAAAGCAAGCGGTCCATCTCATTATAGTAATAATAATAATAATAATAATAATAATAATAATAATAATAATAATGACATTTGTTTAGCGCTGCCAACAAGCGTAATGCAAGTTCAGAGCGCTCAGAGTCTTTGGATTATCACATTAATGTATACCTGTGCACCCTGCCTCTCTTCCAAGAAAGGTAGTTTAAAAAAAATCAATACTACTAACATGGGTTTCATTATTATAATCATTCAGCCCCCCCTCCCCCCCCCCCCTTATCTATTGACAAGTCTTAATTAGGCGTGAACTTTTGAAATGGAAGAGGTCACGTGCTTCCAGTTCTATTTTTAAATTAATAAACAAAAAAAATCATGCGATTGCTGGTGTTTGACAATTGATTTCAACCTCGACGGCCCGTTCTTGTCTTTTGGAATTATTCAAAGGATACAAGATTGGTTAAGAGGAATCCGTTTTTAACATCAAAAGTGAGTAGGCGATAATTAATACTCAAGTATTATCTGTTTACAAAATAAATTAGTCAAGAGTCGCGTTTCTTGGTTATTAAAATACACAATGCATAGATTCATCAAATCAAAAAACGAAAATTCTTTTCCATCAAGCAATAAGTTTGACATTATAAAAAGGTGAAATTTCATTTCTGACTTTCACAATCCATCGTTTTCTTTTGGCAACATTTTTCGGAAATGAAATAAAATTTAATCTCCTTTAGCTTTTAGAGCAATCTGTAACACGTTTTTTTTAATTAAATGATCGAATAAGACCGGAAATGTCTTCGTTGCGACCTTTTATGCATGCATATTTTTTAATACTTGTCAATGGACAAGTCTTAAATATACTGCATATTAAACGTTGTACCAACATTTCCGGTCCCATTCGTTCATTTGCTAACAAAACATGTCTGCGTTCTGTGTTACTGGTTGTACTGTGAGTAAGAAAAGAAGAAGGGGATTACATTTTATTTCATTTCCGAAAGATTTTGCCGAAAGAAAACGATGGATTGAGAACAGCAGACGTGAAGAATGACATATTTATAATCCCATACTTATTACTGGATGCAAAAGAATTTTCGTTTTTTTTAAAAAATCTATCTACGGATTGTGTTTTTTTTTTTCAATAACCAAGAAACGCTACTCTTGACTATTTTATTTTAGATCGAGCATTAACTGTCGCCTACTCACTTTTGATGTTAAAAACGAATTCCTCATAACTGTAGCCTTTGTATATTTCTAAAAGACCGAAACTGGCCGTCGAGGTTGAAATAAATTATTCAGACACCCGCAATAATATTTTTGTTGTTGCCAGTAATGAACTGGAAATTCGTGAATAGGTTTAACCATGAGCTATTGAAAAATTCAATCCTCATTCAGACTTCTCCATTGGTGATATTAGGCTATATTTTTTTTAATTTCTGAAAATAAGTTTTATTTTGGAAGAAATCATCGACTAAGTTGATGACCTGAAATAGTCATAAAATAAATAGATGCAAAGGAAAAGAGAACAAGCGCATAAAATAATGTTAGCAAATGTGTTTATCTCCCTTCCCGAAAAGATAAAATAAGATTTCTTTATTGATCCAAATAAATGGATATGTCATGTATAAAGTCAGATGTCCCTTTCCCCTCTCGAAAATAAAAAAAAAACATTCCCCATGTTTCCGAAATTTCAAAATTAGCAAAGTATCACTTCACTTTTATTGTCATTGACGTTTAAGTATTAGAGTTAATATAACTGCAAAAATTAAACTTCTTAAAACCTTTCTGAAGTAAGAAGAACAACTCAATATATTTCGGCCAAAGACAAAATTTTAGAAAATCACCTCCCCTGAATCTACAGGTCTCAAGTCTCAATGCGTCGTATGAAATAAATTAATGGTCGATGAATGCATGCTTTTAATAAAGAAATCATGTTCAATAATTCTTGAAGTTGTGTTTTATTTACAACGTTTATTATGTAAATTACGTAATGCTAGAAAAAAATGACGTGGTATATCAACAAAGAAAAGACTGATCCTATATACATAGACAAAACAAAATCAGTACTTTTTTAATATTATAATTGTCGTAGCATATGAAGCTAATTTTTATTCTCGATAACTTGGTTAGTTTTTTTTATAATCAAAATCACATATTTATTAAAATACTATTGCTATTGTACGTAATATGCAATGAATAGTAAATATTGATCGATTACATATACTCTTTAACATTAATACTTCATTCAAAATGTGTTTAATATGAATACGGGATATTCCAATCTGGTAAGATTAATAATGGACAATACCGTTTTTGAAACTTTTGCAACAGACGGGGAAGTTTTAAAAGTTGTTAACCAATCCTTAATTTATTTCAATTTATTTCAATTCCACATCATGACACTATTTCATACCTATAGTTTAGAAACCCAATATTTTGTCATGCAATGTATTTAATTGATAACATTACAGTACATGCCTCCATTTTCTGGTCTACCATTAATCTTGAAAATAGAAACTTGTCTAAATATTTCAAGACATCCAATCACGCTATGACCCACAGTGAAGTCTTTTAATTAAAGCAAGCAATCGATAACATGAATCGATAAGCTTGGAACTAAACACAATGTGAAGCCGGCTGGTCCAGCGGTTAGTTCACCGGACTGTCAACCAAAAACCAACGGACACGTCGGTGGTTCTATCCCTACCACCGACCGATTACTGTCGCCCTGCAGGAGTTTTGGGTCTAGTGGACGTCATAATCTTCTATCTAGATTCTAGAAGGAACGTCTGTAAACTTATAAGATAATAAGAATCGATAAGCTTGAAGTTTTATTCAACCACGAAACGTTGAGTTCGCAAATCGTTAGACGTTGACAAATTCAATTAGAACAATAAACGTGAGTTTATGTGTGTGTGTGTGATTGTGTGTGTTTGGCATAGTCTTTATTGCTATAAACCTAAATTATAATTATTATACATTAGAGTTCTATTGCCCCTTTGCAATATTTTAAAAAGAAGCAGATATAGGTCAGAAGACCAGTATTACATCATGGATAAACAAAGATGGCGATGCCCAAATATGTAATGACATCCTCAAGAGTATATCTATCTATCTATCTATCTATCTATCTATCTATCTATCTATCTATCTATCTATCTATCTATCTATCTATCTATCTATCTATCTATCTATCTATCTATCTATCTATCTATCTATCTATCTATCTATCTATCTATCTATCTATCTATCTATCTTTCTGTCTGTCTGTCTATCTAACTATCTCTCTCTCTCTCTCTATATATATATATATATATATATTTATATATATATATATATATATATATATATATATATATATATATATATATATATATATATATACATATTTCTTTCAATAACAATTTATAAACATCTCCCTGAATGACAATGGCTACCTAGTTCCCTTATAACAATGGCTAACTAGTAAAAAGTGGTTATTAAGTTCTTTCAATTCCAATGGCTACCTAGTTCACTCAATAACAATTGCTACCTAGTTCTTTGAATAACAATGGCTATTTAATTCTTTCCATTACAATGGCTACCTATTTTTTTCAATTGCAATGGCTACCTAGTTCTTTGAATAACTATGGCTACTTAGTTCCTTCAATAACAACGGCTACCCAGTTCTTCATCCACCGAGTCCTATCCACGGCTATCTAGAAGATCGTACAATAAAATATTCATGTCTCTAGGCCAACAGACGATCGAGGCTTCCTTAGTTACACAGATGTGAGGTCATCATTAGCTGTGTACGTAGCAGTCTCAAGTCAAATGTTAAACATACTTGTGAGTATATTGTTAGATTTAAGACTTAAAGTATATTAATGTTATTCTGTTAAAATCAATACTGAACATAATTTATATTATGTTTCCATTTGTAAATTTGCATGAGAAATTAAGAGTAAAAATTACTCCTACAAAAAATTACTTTTTTTTTCAAATGTAGGAAAGCATGTAGTATCAATTTCTGTGCCATCAGTAATCAGCATACAGATTTCAAAAGTAGACTTTATTGATACTATGACAACATATTATTGGATTGGATTTATCGTGTGTATAGGTAAGTTGCATTTTTTTTTCTTTTACATGGCGGCCATACATCACGCTACAATTTAAAAAAAAGAATAGTTTGTAAATTTATAAATACTTTATAGTCTGATTTTGTCAGGCAAACCAACCTCTTTTGCAATTCTTATCAGAAGTCTTGACTAAACTCAAACAACAGATAAGAGTATCTTTAAAAATATAGAAAGAATGGTATATGGCATAAAATAACCTTATCTTTAGGGGTAAACCTTAGCATCAGGGGAAAATCACTGATCTATACAAAGTTGGCAAGAGCCCCCTTAATAAATTTATATGTACCTATTGTTGAAAGCGTAAGCTACTATTGTAAACACTTTATACTATACACTATTCACTTATCTATAAAAGCAAGTTATAGGAATAAACAACTTATTATTTGAACAAATCTATACGATGAAAAGGAAATCTAAAGTCACTTGAAATGTTTTTACAGGCCAGTGTTTAGGAAATATAATTTTATAGATAAGTGACAGTATATAACAATGTTGGGCGGTTTTCGCGTCAAGACTATTGTTTTCCGGCCTATTCCATTCTTTTTATAGATAAGTGGAGTTAAACGCAAACAGTAATGTTTTAAACTGTAATTTTACATCTTCCACTATATTAGCAGTTTCCATAGCTCTTGGTCAGAATGTCAAGCTGACCTACGTGGAGGATGGGGTCAGTTTGTATTCAGGTAACGACTCTGTCAATGGCTGTTATCTAAACCTGGGATGTTTCCCTTATTGGTGCCTGGGGAACATTTCCCTGTGTCGCGATGGCTTCAGTGTCACTGTTTGGATCAAAGCTCGTGCAGACGTCGGACCTGAACTGGACCCTCAAATTATTCTAACCTCTGGAGGTCACCTGGCCACAACTGACGGGTACACATTAAATTCTATTTATGATCAATGTATAACAGTTACATCAATTTATGCTGCCTGACAGGAGAAAAAAAAAGTATAATATGACAAGAAGTGTATATATATAAAAGTGAAATTACACATATGAATTTATAATTAAAAAAAGGCTGCGTTAAATTGAAGGTAATGACTAGAATGCATTAACTGGGATAAGAAACCTATTTTAAATAACTTAAGATTATGGCTAATGGATAATATGTAACAAAATATATAATTATATATATGATGTAATAAATGTACAAAAATATATTAAAAACAGTATGCTTCATTTTCAATATTTCTTTATGAATATAATTAACTTTAATTAAGTATGTGCGTAAATATAAATTTTTAAAATGGAAATTTATATGCAAAGCATTGAATGCTGCAATAATCTTCTTTATAGAAACAGTGTCTGTAATGTATAAGATGAGATATGTTATGAACAATTAAGTTTTATTTTTTTATTTGCTAAGCTCATTAAATCAATTTGTAGGCCCCTACTCAGTGAAACTCACTGTAGCATAATCAATCACATCATAACATTTTTCTGAATTGATAATTTATCGTGCCTTCTGGCTTCCGACTCACTTCTCTTCTTGTTTTAATGAAGGTTCTATATAGTACGTAGATTCTCAGACCAGTATACAGTGGCGGTGGCTCTAAACGATAAGATCTGGAAGACTACAGTACGTTTGGCATCTGGCTCTCCTATAATGCTGGCGTTTTCCTGGGAAATGTCTGCGGGGCTGGCAGTCTACGTGGACGGCATTTTCCAGGTGCGATTTTAATTTATTCTGGGAAGATATACAATAATAATAGATGCCGTCTTATCTCAAGGAACTAATCAAGCCCTATGTTCCGCAAAGAGCATTCCGTTCTGTTGACACTTCGCTTCATTCAGTTTCACCTTGACGACCGTTGGCCCGAGAGTCTTCTCTACATCTGGCTCAAAAGTCTGGAATCAGCTTCCCACCCATCCAATGAATACATGTTCTATCATTACTTTTAAATTAAAAGAATTTAAAACAAATTTTTTGAAGATTTACATTCGTTAAACATTTTTAGACCCTGACTGTTTTACTTTTATAGAAAGTCGGCCAATACTTCATTTATTTGCTCTATCTTATGTTTGTTTTTTAAAGTAAAGATTGGCAATGATTAATTAGCTCTATATCCGTTGATGTAATGACATGTTGACATGTTATTTATATACTAATTTAACCAAAAGAAACGTATGTGCTCTGGGCTTACATTATGTTTGTTGGCAGCACTATATAAATTACTTATTTAGTATTATTATTACATCTACAACAAAGTTCTTTAACTAAATTAAAGCGTCAGTTGACAAATTGATGTAGGGTTAATTTCATTTGTAGTTATTGTAATATATCGATGCGTGTTAACGCTAGATAATATGATTTATATTTGTATTTCTATATAACATTCTCAACAATTAATATGTCAACATTGTATGTAGAGCCAAGTGAAAATAACAGAAAACAGAACCACGGTTACCGTTCCTGATGGTAGTTCTTCCTGTCTAGTTCTTGGAGTGAGTGAGTTATCTGAACCAATCACCTCGACTTGTGCTATAGACGTGAGTGAAATCACAGTGGTCAATGCAAAGAATGTCTCTTATGGATTCGAGTCAGGCACAAGTGAGTGAACTGTACAAACAGGTTTCGACAGATTATTTTGTTTTTGAAATAAAAACCACAAACTGTTGTGTGTCTTGTACATCAAACTATTAGTTTACTTTATACATTCAGGATTGACAAAATAAAATAAATTTGCTGGTTGAGTTCATGACTGTGTTAAAATTATTAATTTTAAAAGTGATTAGTGCGTTTTTATTTTGGACGCGCCTTGCAGAGTAAAACCGAGATTAAACTAAAGCCCTAAATGGACATACCTTGACATAAATTTGTAAAATTCCAAATGTACTAATTTCTGTCCAGTACACAGTCCAGTATTTAAGGGTAAATTTGTTATTTAAACATTGTTCATATAGCGACATATTGTCACGTGCGAAATCAGCTACTGACGTTAGATGATATTTTTAGTAATGTATTATTATATATTATTTTGATTCATATCCATCTTGGATCTCACAAGGTTGTATAAGAATTTATATTGATGTTATTGAATTAGATTTGATGTTTATTTGACTCGTGGCGATATGAATCTTTTGTGTATAAAGTGATTTAGATAAACTGTACCTTAATATATAGGAAATCCACAATCCTGTTTGAAATTGAACACAATTTTATTCCAACAAGTTGAGATGATAAAATATAACAATACCACAGAATACATGTACCAGTATTATAATGAAACTTAATCAGTTGAGATTCTTCTATGATGAGTAAAGCCGTAATCCTATCTTTAAGAAAGTGGTCAAAAACAGTCCTTCCACATTAGCGCCCAAACTAGAACTAAACTAAACGGTATTCCACCCTCGTGCATATGACGTATTTTATCGCTATGACGTAGTGTCTAGACATATGCATGTTTTATTCCTAACACGGAAACATTTCGGGTTTAAGATTATTTCATTTTAACTTTAGTTAATAATAACAAAACCAATATAATATGGAAATAAATCTACTCGTAACACTCGCCCCCCCTTAAGACACAAAGGAATTACAGACAGCGTTAAGTATGGAATTCTTTGTAGAGTACCCATAAAATGAACCGAATTCCCAAACTATTCGTAAGATTTAATTGACTATTGGACAATCTTTTAAAGATTAAAATGAACCATATATTACATATCCCCTTAATAACAAAGTCGCTATTATGGAATCCCTTATCACATTATCGTATCAATGATTATTAATTAAACATTTATTTATCAATTAATATTTACAATTATGATTATTGTGTGTACAACGTTGACCATAAAACTATTACCACCAATAACCAATCCCATAGAATTGATATGAATTACCCAAATAAGTGGAACCGATTAATAATTGATAGATAATTCTTTAGAAAGTTTAATTTATTTATAACCGATCACTGTATCATTAACTAATGATTTTCAGTTATTATATTATTATTATGATGTCTCAATTATGACATCAAGAATATTTAAAAAATATGTTATAATCTCAGCTGATTTAGCTTTTACATAGCATAAAATAAGACATCCAAATTATAACATGACGACATAGAAACAAACAATTTGCAAAACACATCAATAATCAATTGAACAAACACAAGTGTGGATGTATTCAAGTTAAATACCGGTGTGTGTGCAATTGATGTATGCAATAGTTACCTTTTACCTTACAACGTATGATTGTTTCTAGTAGAATTTGAAGTTTTGTTCTGTAATGTCTCATATTGCAATATTTCAAAACATAGTTTATTTATTGTCATATTTACAATAATATAAATGTTAATCAATACAATGAATGACATAAAAGAAAAACATTTCATGAGAAACTGACTTTATCTTCTGGTTTACCAGTTACATGCGCGACAACGTATCAGCGACCACATTTTGTTTACCTGGTAAACATAACACATTTAAATTATATGCTTGGAGGAATAAGCTCCAGCGAATAATTCTTTGGTTCTGTTTAACCCTGGAAAGGAAAACTAAAGGGTTATGATCAGTTAAAATATCAATTGGATATGGAGAACCATTGATATAAAAATCAAAATGTTTCAATGCCAGGATTAATCCTAAAAGTTCCTTTTCTATCACACTATAGTTTCTTTGATGCTTATCAAATTTTTGAGAGTAAAAACTAATCGGGTGTTCCAATGAATCATCACCCTCCTGAGAAATGACCGCTCCCATCCCTGTATCACACGCGTCAACGGTAATTTTAAAGGGTTTATTGTAATTGGGTGTTACTAATACAGGTGCCTCAGAAAGAACATCTTTTAATTTATCAAAGGCCTGGTGGCATTCATTAGACCATTTGAAAGTGCAATTCTTCTTTAATAGATTTGTTAATGGACATGCAATGGTTGAGAAATTTTGACAGAACCGACGGTAGTACCCCGCCATCCCGAGAAAACTACGGAGTTGTTTACAGGTTTCAGGAACAGGGAACTCACGAATAGCCTTAACCTTTGCATTTAATGGTTTTACCAAACCATTTCCCACCATGTGACCTAGATACTCGATGGTTGCATGGCAGAACTGACTCTTAGTCAAATTAATGGTGAGATTAGCATGAGTCAATTTCGTAAATAACAAATGTAGTTGATCCAAATGAGATTTAAAATCGTCACTAAAGACAACAATATCATCGAGGTATGCATGACATTTAGGAATGTCCTGAGTAATGGTATTTATTAACCGTTGAAAAGTAGAGGGTGCATTAACCATACCAAAGGGCATGACCTTAAATTTGTACAGTCCGTCAGGGGTTACAATTGATGATATCTCCTGAGCCCTCTCCGTCAGTGGAATCTGAAAATACGCCGTCAATAGGTCAATTTTCGTCACAAACTTAGCATTACTCACTTGATCTATTAGATCGTCGATTCTTGGTATTGGATAGGAATCAGTTTTTGTCACTTTGTTTACCTTACGGTAGTCCACACAAAACCTCATGGATCCATCGGCTTTAGGTACCAATACGCAAGGGGAAGACCAGTCACTACTACTAGGTGTAATAATGTCATTGTCAAGCATGTAGCGAACCTCTTTACGGATGCATTCTAACTGGATAGGATTTGACCTGTATGGATGTTGTTTAATAGCTTTAGTATTTTCATTTAAAATAACATCATGCTTAACTACACTAGTTCTACTAGGTACATCTCCAAATAAATGGATATTTTCATTAATTAGACCTTTGATAGCGGATTGTTCGCAATCAGGTAAATGTGCCAATTTTTCATTTAGGTTTTTTAGAGCCTTTGTATTTTGCAGTTTGCTTTCTGCCACTTCACGCTCAATTTCGGGTGAATTATTCCCGACTTTAATAACAGTGTTTACCGAGGCAACAACATTTTGTTCTTCTCTGGTAATGTATGGTTTCAACATATTGATATGGCACACTCGTTGCGATTTCCGTCTATCAGGGGTCTTTACAAGATAGTTAACCTCACTAAGCTTAGCCATAACCTCATAGGGTCCTGTAAACTTGGCACTCAGGGGTTGACCAGACAGTGGCGTCAGCATGAGAACTTTATCACCAGGTTGGAAGATACGGGTTCTTGCTTTGACGTCATAATAGACCTTCATCTTGTCTTGTGCCTGCAAAAGATTAGATCTGACAACTTTTAATGCATTATACAGTCTATTTTTAAAATTTTCCACGTATGTCAGTAGACCAGTGTCTTCAGTGGATGACAACCATGTCTCTTGTAACAGCTTTAGTGGTCCACGAACTGTGTGTCCGAATACCAGTTCAAAGGGACTGAAACCAAGAGATTCTTGTACAGCCTCTCTAGTTGCGAAGAGTGCGAAGGGAATACCACGATCCCAGTCGTCGTTATGCTCGAAACAGAAAGTACGGAGCATATTTTTCAATGTTTGGTGGTATCGTTCCAGTGCGCCTTGACTCTGTGGATGATATGCACTCGATACTGCATGACGAATACCCAGCCGTTCTAAGACTTGGCGAAATAATTTCGATGTGAAATTTGAACCTTGATCTGACTGCACGGTTTTCGGAAGACCATATCGGGTGAAGAATCCGATAAGTGCATCAGAGATTTTGTCGGCATTTATGCTACGTAGAGGAATAGCCTCTGGAAATCTCGTTGCCGAACACATTATAGTGAACAGATACTGGTGGCCAGCCTTAGTTTTAGGCAACGGACCGACGCAGTCTATAATGATGTGACTGAAGGGTTCTGAGAATGCTGGTATGGGTCGTAGAGGAGCTACCGGAATGGTCTGATTCGGCTTGCCGACCATCTGGCAGACATGACATGATCTGCAAAACGATGTGACGTCACGACGTAGGCCAGGCCAGAAGAAATATGGAAGAATCCTGTCGAAGGTTTTCTGTATCCCTAGGTGACCAGCATACGGTGAATCATGGGCCATATGTAGTATGTCCTTGCGGTAAACATTGGGTACCACGATTTGATGTACTTCGCTGCATGTTTCATCGTCGTTTTTTTTCCCTCTCCATTTCCTCATCAACAACTCGTCCCTCAGGTAATAACCTGCGGCCATTGTTTCTAATTCTCCTTCATTCTTTGCTTCCTCTTTTAGCTTCCCGATTTCTTGATCTTTGCCCTGAGCAAGAATGAGTAGTTGTCTAGGCGACAAATTATTTTGATCAGTATGACTTGAGTGACCACCCAGAACATCCGCCATGAAGGTTGCTTGTAAGTCAATCTCTGGTGTTGGTTCTGGTTTCTTTGTCGATTCATTAGTCATCTGCTGTTTCTCCATAGCTCTGGTGATAACACATACTGAATTTTCAGTATTCTTACACTGAACAGAGTCTTTGGTTTCTTTAAGTACAGGATGTACCTGATTCTTGGCAATGTCACTTCCTAAAAGTAATGAAATGCCTCTGTAGGGAAATTTCTTCACTATCCCAACAATAACAGATCCAGTGAAGTAATTACTCTTTAACTGTATACGATGTAACGGTGCCGTAAGTGTCCCAGCCATAGTACTGATTAAGGCATACTGGCCTGTATGAGTCAATTTCGACGTTGGTACAGTATTCTTCAACAGTAGAGATATATCAGCACCGGAGTCACGTAGAATTTTAATCTTCCGTTCTCTAGCTTGATTATCTATAGGTGACACATAGCCCTCGCTAACATCCGATAGCATGCACTCGGGTAGTTCTCTGCCTACTGAGTTTCTTGCTACACTACTGCCTCCATAAGTAAACGTTTTATTTACTGATTGTTCATCTGTCACACTCCCTTTGGAGTTGAAACTAGAATGTTCAATAGCCTCGGTCTTCATTTCAAAGACTTTTTCCGACTTTGAGCAACTTGGACATGCGTGTTTCGCCATCTCTTCATGACTAACATCAAATGTCTTTCTATCAGTTTTAATTCTTTTGTGGGCAGTTTTATTTCTATGAGTTTCAGTTTGTACGGCGATGTGTGATAAAACCACGTTGTTCTTGTTTTTAATGGGTCTTTTCTCTTTATGTAGACTCCAACAATTCTCTTTTATATGTCCATCTTTCTTACAGAATGTACAGGTAATTCTCTTTTGTACAAAACTTGAATTCTCTTGTTTATCGGCTTTTTGTTTACTTTTATCATCTGTCGATCTTAACTTCCTCTCTGTATTACTGTTTTGAGTCCTCAAACTTGTTCTGTCATTTTGAAAATAATGGCTATGCGGGTGAATAATGACGTATTCATCGGCTTTTACTGCTGCTTGTTCTGCTATTTCAATACCACGATCAGCCAAATGAACTTTTATATCAGTGCGAATCTTCTCAGTAAAATCCTCCATCAGTATGAGATTATATAGTTTCTCATAATCTTTATTCACATTCTTAGAACGTAACCATCGATCAAAATACTTTTTCTCTAATCTCAGGAAGTCAACATGTGAAACTTCTGGTTCGTTCTTGTACTCACGATATAACTTTCGATACTTTTCTGGAGTTAGAACATAACTCAATAGTACTCTGCTCTTTATTAGTTCATAATCATTGCATTCTTCTGGAGTCAGATTCAATACAACATCTAAAGCCTTGCCTTTTGTTAGAGCTGAACGTAAAAGTACTGCTTTCTTATCTTCAGGAAATTTATAATCGATCGAGTTTCTTTCGAAGACCATAAAGAACTCATCAATCTCTATGTTCTCCATGCTTGGTACATGCTTTTTAAACTTATATAGTTCCACATTATTTGTTTCCTGAATCGTATGAGTTGACGAACGAGACTTTGCCAATTCAATCCTTTCATTACTAGCGATTCTTTCTTTTTCCAATTCTTTCTCTTTCAATTGTACTTCTATTCTTTTACCTTCCAATTGTACTTGAATTTCTAACTTCCTCATTTCTAACTGGAATTTCATGTCTGCACTTAGTTCATTTCCATTCATTTTAAATTCATGGTTATTTATGTCTGTTTTCATGGTTTCTGATACATTGAGAACCACTGATTCTTCATTATTCATAGTATTTTCTTCAAGCATTCTACCATGTCTTTTCAAACAGTCCTTAATATCTTGAATCAATTTACTCCTTACTGGTGTAACTTCAGTAATGTCTATTCCCAGAGAGTTTGCCATCTCTTTTAACTGGGTTAGTGACATGCTAGTTAACTGTTCTGACGTGATAGCAAAAATATTCAATTGCTCCAACGTAAGATTAGCTTCCGCCATGTTTTATATTAATGACGTAAATAGAAGATAAAAAATTCAACTTTACCTTTCATAAAGTCCTTTGAAAATATTTTTACACCACTGTTAATTTGTAGAAGATAAATTTTAAGGATGGTTGTGTACAAAGCTGAAAACAGTATGTCCGAACACAGACAGTGCCTCCCACGTAGACAGAATTTGAATAAATATTTGTTGTAAATCGTTTTCACTAAAACAGTTGTATATTCTTAATTTCTTATACATACAAACTTTAGATCCAGGACTTGAGCCCCCAATCTTTTGTCACGTGCGAAATCAGCTACTGACGTTAGATGATATTTTTAGTAATGTATTATTATATATTATTTTGATTCATATCCATCTTGGATCTCACAAGGTTGTATAAGAATTTATATTGATGTTATTGAATTAGATTTGATGTTTATTTGACTCGTGGCGATATGAATCTTTTGTGTATAAAGTGATTTAGATAAACTGTACCTTAATATATAGGAAATCCACAATCCTGTTTGAAATTGAACACAATTTTATTCCAACAAGTTGAGATGATAAAATATAACAATACCACAGAATACATGTACCAGTATTATAATGAAACTTAATCAGTTGAGATTCTTCTATGATGAGTAAAGCCGTAATCCTATCTTTAAGAAAGTGGTCAAAAACAGTCCTTCCACATTAGCGCCCAAACTAGAACTAAACTAAACGGTATTCCACCCTCGTGCATATGACGTATTTTATCGCTATGACGTAGTGTCTAGACATATGCATGTTTTATTCCTAACACGGAAACATTTCGGGTTTAAGATTATTTCATTTTAACTTTAGTTAATAATAACAAAACCAATATAATATGGAAATAAATCTACTCGTAACAATATCTATTTACATGAGCATTGCCACGGATCATTGTTATAAGCCAGTAGGCGCCACAGTCAGCTAATTTTAATCGCATTGGAAACAAACATAATAAATATAACAAATTCAGCCTTCTTTTAGCTCAAGAAGTATTCCTTTTGTCCGTCATACATTATTTTTTAAAATCCTGATTGGTTGATTATATAGGTCAGTTGTTTATCGGATTGGCATTCAATTTATAGAACCTGACTATGCATCAAAGTCGTATCAAAAATGCTTTATGTTTTTGACGTTTAATGAAACAGTAAATTTTATTTTTATTTTTAGATACCTCCCAGAGATTGTTTATGGGTTGCATTGCTGAGAGCGTGGTCAATTCTTTCATTGTCCCGGAAGCCGAAAGAGCCGACCCTGCTAGTTACTGTCGTCTCCGATGTTTGCAGTTATCCCAGGTGTACGCTCTTGTTATGAACGGCTCCAAGTGTGCCTGCTCTAACGCTGTGGGCGCCACTAACTTGACGCAGTGTGACGCTAAATGGTCGGTATATTATGTCAGCCATATAAAAGCCAGCCACAACTACCAGCTGAAATTAGACTGGACGCCTCAGAGTAAACGCAACTACACCAAGCCCTGGGAGGATATAGTATTTAATGTCAGTATAGGCTTCAATCTGTCAATGGTGTACAGATTCGCGTTTGATGATGGCGTTGTCGTAACTACGTCCACCCCACCGGTCACTCACAGCTGGGTCATACCTGGACAGCACTCACTCTTGGTAACCACGCGCCTGGGCGTGATCAGCCTGAACGCAAGCGTGACCGTAAACATACAGGACGTGGATGAAGGACGGCCCCCGGATCTCGTGGGTCTGGTTGTGGCTCACGGGCCATCCTCGTTTGAGGCTGAGGCCAATCTAAGCGTCGTTGACGAGCACAGCAGCAACTGCATCCTGGCGTTCGGTGACGGTAAATCCCCAGTGGCATATCCGATGTTGGATTTTAGCTCATCAGCTCAGCCGGTTCACACTTACGATCAATGCGGCCGTTACAGCGTCAGTACCAACTGCATCAACGCTTACGGCAACACTTCCCTGGCTGTGGGATTTTGGGCTAGGGATCTTAAGACCGAGCACGAGTATGTGACGCCCGCCCAGAACTTCTCGCTGAAGATATTCGGTGACCAGGACCTCTACAGCCAACTGGACGTCAGAGTCAACAATGTCAAGGTTGACTTTTACCTTACCGATGTCAGACTTCTTCAGGTGAACTCCAACGACCTGATGGACGCATCTGATAATTTGGTCACTGCCGCATCAGACGGAGTGCTCCTGCACCAGCACATTCTCTATGTTAGAAGCCCACTGGAGAAACCGACGCTGACTGCTGATAAAACTGCAGGGGCGTGGAATTTGACAGTCAGGCTGACCATCATGTTGAATTCTGCTGACCACGTCTGGCTTACTGTCGATTACGGAACGGGAACGGACAACTCGGTGAAGACTTTCTACGTACCGGAGATCATCGGCGTACTCCGTGCAGACGACATCATGTTCTATGGAAACCTCGGGGAATACGTCATCAAAGTGACCGCATGGAATGAAGTGAGCAGGTCAAGCAGTCAGATGGACATCTCTGTCCAGATTCCAGTCTTCGACATCTCAATAAGGACGCGCAACATCACGTCGCCTCAGCAAAACGCAGCGTTTGAGCTCCGCGTGAATTCCGGGCAGGTTATTCCAGAGGACGTGTTCATTAACATAGCGATCGACTTTGGTGACGGCACCGTGGACCAGTTCGTCTTCAAAATGTCCGACCAGAACTACCTGGGCTCCTACATCGCCAACCACACCTACGCCAACTGGGGGATCTATCTCGTCACGGTGACCGCCTTGAACAACATCAGCCAGGACGAAGACCACGCCTTGATCCAGGTCGGGGAGAACATCACCTTCGTGGACGTCTCCACAACCAACGAGCGCGTCCCCGTGGGCGGAAACCTGGAGGTGACGATCGAGTGCCCCACAGGCACCAACGTTCAGTACAGAATAGATTTCGGGGACGGGTCCAGTTTCACGTTCGGGGAGCTTAACACGCCGTACGCGCATGCCAATGGGAGCAACGTCGTAAGCGTCACAGAAACCTCGGCCGTGGCAGCACACGCGTACAGCCGCGCGGGGACATACAGGGTCAGGGTCACCGCCAGCAACGAGTTCGGCTCTGTGAGCGCAGACCTGTGCGCCGCTGTTATAGTTGCTGATCCCGGC
The DNA here is from genome assembly GCA_949126835.1 of Anisus vortex. NCBI lineage: Eukaryota > Metazoa > Mollusca > Gastropoda > Planorbidae > Anisus > Anisus vortex. The sequence goes on from OX421494.1 coordinate 18,177,818, forward strand.
GTCCAGATGTGCTCGACGCCTACCGTCAGCCTCAGAAACACCCAGACGTCTTTGGATAAGCCGCTGGTCAGGAAGCGGTCAGCAACGACACTCATTCCAGTCGATGCCAGCTTTACGTGCAGTTTAAATTTCAAGCCAAATGTAACGTATTCGTGGAAAGGCGTCGTAGTGGAGAACTCTGGCTTTGGCAAAGTTGTAGAAAAATCCCTTTATACGTTTTGCAGCAGTAAGCAGCTAGAGAGTACACTTGTAATCGTTCCTTTGTCACTACCTTTTGGGCTGTACAAGCTTACAGTCACGGTTTCCCCTGTGGGCTATGATCTGGCATACGCCTCGGACTCCGTTTACATCAACATAGTCCAGTCCGATCCAGTTGCGGTTATCGCGGGAGACCCTGTGCGCACCATCATGCTTTACGCCACCGCCATCTTTGACATTTCCGGCTGCTATGACCCGGATCTGGAGACGGACACGCGCAGAGACTTGAACTTTCACCTCTTCTTCATGCAAGAGTCTTTACTAAAACCTTACCAGAAGATGTCCTTAGACAACTTGTTAGTCCAGGCGGAACTGATAACCAATCGGACTTTGTTTCGTAGCACCACGGCCAATCGCTTTAATCTGTACCAGTTCGGCTCGTGCTTCAACTCCACTTCGAGGCTCGTCGATGACCTGTCCACTTTTGGTGGCAAAATCACATTCGCGGCGGACAACTTCGCCTCCAATCAGTTCTCCCTGGCCGTAATGTTGTGGGTTGAGCGGAACGGTCTCTCGGCCATGACCTACCAGATCATTGAGATCCGATCCAGTAATGCCAGTTTGGATGACCTTGGCTCTCTCCTTGACCTAGCCATGAACGCTGATCCCGACACTGCCATTCGCCTTCTAGGTGGCGCTGCTAGTGCTATCCTCAACCAAGATGTGAGTGAGTTGTACATTAAGAAAGTAGAACATACAGATAACAGGTTCAGTAGAACATACAGATAACACGTACAGTAGAACATAGAGATAACACGTACAATATAACAAACAAATAACACGTTCAGTAGAACTTACAGATAACACGTACAGTATAACATACAGATAACACGTACAGTAGAACATACAGATAACACGTATAGTAGAACATACAGATAACACGTATAGTAGAACATACAGATAACACGTATAGTAGAACATACATTCATACAACATGTCTAGTAGAACATACAGATAATACGTATAGTAGAACATACATACAACATGTCTAGTAGAACATACAGATAACACGTATAGTAGAACATACAGATAACACGTATAGTAGAACATACATTATGTCTAGTAGAACATACAGATAACATGTATAGTAGAACATACATTCATACAACATGTCTAGTAGAACATACAGATAATACGTATAGTAGAACATACATACAACATGTCTAGTAGAACATACAGATAATACGTATAGTAGAACATACAAATAACACGTATAGTAGCTCATACAGATAACACGTATGATACTTTAAACTATTCCACATATGTATAAATGTATTAAAACCACACAATATTTATATAATTACATTATATTTCTTCTTGAATTTCAGACATCTTCAGCTGAGGCCCAACAAAAACTTGCTGAAGTAAGTACAAGTATTCTGTAACTATAATAATATAAATAGTATAATTACACCATATGTCCCGCAAAGAACACTTCGTTCTGCCAACTCATCGCTTTTGGAAGAGCCCCGTTTCTATCTGACGATCGGTGGTCTTAGAGCCTTAGTATCCGGTCCAAAGGTGTTCAACTCAGGCTGACAAGCTCTATTGATACTTTCAAAAAGAACTTAAAAACTCATTATTTCAAGATTTACCTTAGTTATTGTTAATGGGGTTCTCTTCGGAGGTCTTTGGCCTTGCCCATTAAACAATAATTCATTCTGTTAGGATCGTATGTTATTTTTCATTAGAGTACTATTTACCTTTTTCTTCTGCTGTCTAACATCGACAGATTCAACAACACTTTCAATTATGAATAAATGAAAGGAACACTCCTCTGCAGCATATTATATTTAATCACATTAATCACAATTAACATAACTCCAACGAAATAATATTACAAGTCCAAGAATATGATAATTCCTTCTGAGTCCATACTAATTTTTTTCATACGTCCATACACTTCAAGATTCTGCAGGAGACTAAACTATCCTCGTGTCTGGTCACCTGACCATTTCCGCCCAACCAAGCAAGATTCTCGTGCAACTCATGTAGTTTTACCCATCTACTGCGTTTTAGAATTATACTAGTCTTGTGTACAAAATTGTGTACAAGTGTGTACAATTTTGGATAACTCTTGCTTGTCTTAATATTACAATTGATTTACATGAGTCATTTCCCTTGCATCATAACAGTTATCATGCTTTAGACCCCCACTGTCTTATTACTTATAGGTTGGGTCAGTTAATGCTACATTTATTTGATTTTTTATATTTTTTTTATATCATCAGTTAGCTTTGTCTCCTAGCCTAGAGTAATGTCTGTGTTCTTAGTTGTATGTTAAATGCGCTCTGAGCTTACATTATATTTGCTGGCAGCGCTATACAAATATTATTATTATTATTATCGGCATATATGATACGTTTTTGTAAAGACTAGTTTTGTTACTCAAGCTAGTAGTAAGAGATGATAGTCTTGTTGCACGAATAATTCAGCTTATATACAAAGATTAAAGTACAGATCCTTCGTAGAAACATTGGCTTATTCAGAAACATCCTAAAGAAATTGCACAATTTCTATCTTTAGCTCTTTGACATTTGCTTCAAACATTAAATATAATTTATTAGCGATTCATTTATAAAGCTGTACTTGTGATTGTTACTTTTCACAAAGTCGTACACATGAAATATCCATTTATTTTTTGCTTATTTACTTTAATAAATATATACTTCATCCACTTATTAAAATATTAAATCTTTACAATGAATAATTCTAGAACAAGGTCTAGAATTATTATACATAAAACGCACAAGATAATAAGTGAAAATATTATTAATACAGGACAATCCAATGCAATTATATAAGTTATACATCAATCTTAACTATTAAATCTTACCCCTTATGCACTCCGCTCATTCTAAAACGTCCAGGTATTGACCTCCTCCCATTCCAGTCACACACTAAACTGTATACCGTAAAAGAGAGTAGCCCCCTACACACAATATCCCCCAGTGAACACTATTCACCTTGACTCCGTGTTGGAGCATTGCTAATAGGGAGACGGGGAGTGCGAAATATGGCAAGACAGGGGATGGGGAAAGGGCCACCAGTGTAAAGTTTAGGAGGGAGGGAGCAACAATTGCCACAAGTACAATAGTGAACCAAACTCACTATTTGACATCTACTATAGGCCTATATATATATATATATATATATATTATACCATAGCTTATATCAGGGGTCCGCAACCGTAGGCACGCGTGCCAAACTTGGCACGCCGAGCATTTTTAATGTCACACAAGAAAGAGGTGTTTTCTATTATTGTAAAAAAAATTTTTTCAGGTTCAGTGAGTTGAACGCATTTACAAGGACGGGGTCAAACAGCACGTGGAATGAATTTGCATATATCTTGAGTGAAATCAATTTCAAAACATTTAACTATATGTACTTCCCTTTATAAAGGCATATATTAAGATAGATAGTTGGGCCTTGTCAGAAGTACATTGAAGCACTCAAAGCGGAGTTTTCTAAACAAAGACAAGACTTTCAATTTCATGGACTCATTTTTTTCAGGTGGTTTTAGGACGACCAACCCTTCTCTTTCCCTGTGGGTTCCATTGCAGAGCCTGTCGGGTGATGTCCTGTTGAGATTTTCGTAGGGTGTGCCCAATCCACCGACACTTTCGCCTGGCGATCTGCTATTAAAGGGGTTCCTAGTTTGTTTGCCGCCACAAGTCGGTGATCTTGACCTTTTCTGTTCACCGAATCTTTAGTATGTTGCGACCGTTGACAAAGGTTTGGAGCTTATTGTTTTGAGTGTTTCTCCATGTTTCTGAGCCGTAGAGAAGCACTGACTTTACGTTCCAGTTGAAGATTCGTAATTCGGACATACAGGGCTGTTGACCTCCAGACTGGCATCATGGTGATGAAGATATGTCTTGCTTTCCATATTCTGGCTTTGATGGCTTCGTCAGAGCCACCTGTTACTGAGACTATACTGCCCAGGTATGTGATAGAGGTGACTTCTTTCAGCTCACTGTCTGGAACCTTGATTGGTTTCTCTGTTTCTTGAAGAAGGTCATCGTTTCAGTCTTCTCCAAGTTAATCTGCAGTCCGGTCTTGGATGCTTCTTGGGCCAGGTTATCTGTTTTTTAAATAGCATTATATTATGTAATTGTTGTTTAAAAGATAACTCCTTAAGCTTAATTAATTGGTTATCTGTTTTTTAAATAGCATTATATTATGTAATTGTTGTTTAAAAGATAAACTCCTTAAGCTTAATTAATTGGACAACCATTTAATGCAGGAAATGTTTATTTACAACTGTTTAACGTAAATTGATTGTATACCTTTAATAATCAGATTGTGTAATGAATACCATAATGCTGTATTTATAAAAAGAAATAATAATTAGTCACTATTATTTATATTACATTATTATATCATATTATTATTATATTTGTTATATTACAAAACTTAACTTGTTTGGCATCACTATTGAATCAAATTGAGAAACTTTATTTTAATTAAAGGGAGATAATTAACCCTTTTTATCTGCGCTTATATTTGTAATATTAATTTTCCTTCTTTTTCTTTTATAAAAGACTAAATGGCCAACAACTTATAACTTTATAATGTCCAAACTGTATAAAAGTAGTTGAAAATTATATAAATATCATATGACTAAAAAAAGTATATGCACATTTTTTAAACATTACATTAACTACCCAGTTTGTATGATTACTACGTATCAATTCCTCTTAACTATATTCTGCATACCTATCAGAGCTTATTTAAATACATTAAAAAAAATCTCAGTTTAACTGAGAACAAAATATTAAAATTAATATTAGCAGTTGCTAGATCCTTATCTTGACAACCAAATGATAATATTAGGTACTCAAAACTGGCTTCCGTTTTTTGCGCGTTTTTAAATTTTTGACCCCTCTCATACTAAATTGTCTAGGCAAAATCGACCATTCATGATAGATTTTTTTTTCCACTCAATTGTACAGGAATAAATGCTCTTTATTACCATATGTATTTAAAATTTATGGTTGATGTTAAGCATTTTTACTCCCTTTATTTTAAGTTACAATTTCTGTCTGTCTGTCTGTCCGGATGGTTGCAATCTTGATAGCAAGACTTTGCTTCGATTTTTCGACCACTTCCCGTCGTCCGATCGAGCTGAAATTTGGGCAGCAGACTTGCCCAGACTAACAATACATTCTATCAAATTTTCAGCATCGTAGCATTTGGAATAGTCACGAATTCCTTCTACCAATTAGCGAATCGAAGAGTATATTTCACGTCAAACATGGCTGCCTCTACCGGAAGAGACGGAAGTAAAGATTTTTTTCGGATTTGTTCGTTTTTACGAAATAAATAGATTGAAAACGACACAATGTAGCCGAAACAAAGCGAGTTATCTTTTTACTCCCTTTATTTTAAGTTGCAATTTCTGTCTGTCCGGATGGTTGCAATCTTGATAGCAAGACTTTGCTTCGATTTTTCGACCCTTTCCCGTGGTCCAATCAAGCTGAAATTTGGACAGCAGACTTGCCGCAACTAACAATACATTCTATCAAATTTTCAATTAAAACAATTTAATTATACTATACTTATGACAATTTTCATTTCTTAAAATTAATATTAAAATTATCAAAGAAATTTTATATATTTAAAAAAAAAAAAATCATTTTAAAGATTTTTTATAAACACAACCGAAAAGCTTGTCCCTTTTCCTGTAAAAATATGAAAGAACTATTAGTCTATATATTATGGCCCATTTTGCGCAACGCGCAAGATAAACCCCATGAAATAGTAATTTACCGCAGTAAAAACATGTCCGCCGCGATCTCCGCTATTTGTAGGGTCGTTACCAATAAAGGCGTCGTATCGGATTTTATCACTTTAGTAGTTAAGTAAAACTATTCAATATCATAGATTAATAATATAAAATGAATTTTATGTAAAAAAATGTATTTTTATATTATTTTATTTATTTTATTTTAATAAAATTGTTTTAGATTTACCACCTTAATAAATCGCTTGTTGTCGAGTCTCTGAACCCCTATTAAGTTTAAGGATAAGGCTAATTTTTTCTTGTCATAAAATAAACTAAAATTTCGTTTTTTTAAAGTAGATATGCTAAAGATATTGAATTAATACTTTTTATTTCCAGGAAATAATATTATAATATGTAATTTGACATGCAAACGGGATCTTCCATCTGTTGTCAATGTAAACAATAGTAAATTTGACCTTTGGTGGACTAGCGAAGCAATGGAAAGTATTATGAATTAAACGAATTAAGTATAAAATTAAGTAGTTTTACACACTTATAATAACATTTAATTTGAACCAGACAGTATTTTATTTAGTTTCTGTGGCAGCGAAGCTATTTTTAGAAAATAAATGTACAAAAATATTGTATAGCCTGCACTCATAAGGCCTACAAAATGCAATAGCTGTGAGGCCTACTCCGAAAAGTCTAATGTGGGTAATAAAAGAAATATTTTAATCTTTAGAATAATTTTCAATAATAGGGCCTACAATACTATTATTATATCTGCGCTCGAAGAATATTTCTACCATGGCATATATTTAATAATTCATCGGTAGGGGTAAGTCATTTTTTAAACATTTATTGAATAATGGTTTGTCATGCGTAGGCCTAATAATAATAATTCTAATAAGATTATCAGATCTAGCCTGAACTTAAAAGTTTATTGTAAATCCTAAGTTCGTTATAGGTTTATTGACGGATATTATTTATATTTATTATGTTTGTGAATTTCTATGTAGGCCTATTGCCTAGGAATAAGTCATAATCAAATAGCCTACATAAGGGGTCGTCCATTAATTATGTCAACAAAATACAGAAAACTGGGTTGACAAAATTGACAGTTGTTGAAATGTGGGAGGGAAGGAGGACAAAAAAGTGACTTTATATAATAAATTTGATTTATACATTTTCATGCGTTTACACTCATTCATTCATCAACAGCCTGCCATTAAAATCATTGATTATACTGCATTGCCAACTTCGTGGCCTATATGCAAATGAATTCTGAATTCTGATCTGGACCAAATAAAAACAATTTAGCATTGTTGGGGAGGGAAACATAGAGTAGAATTGTACCACTTTATATGTGTGTGTGTGTATGGGGGGGGGGGGGCGAAAAGTGCACGGAAAGAGATGGAAAAGACGGTTTGTTCTGATATTAAAACAAATATATTTTTGCTAACTACTAAAAGTTGAACGTTAAAATTAGGACGATATAAGAGATATGTTTGAAAATTGTTAATGTATAATTTAAAAACAAAGTGTATAAGCTAAACTTGTATTACTAGTAGCGTAGTGGGGCTGGCAAATAGTGAAAAGTAGGAAATATAGGTGGACAGTGAACACAACTAGTATAAAGTGCAGGGGTGGGGGAAGGGCAATAATGAACGAACGGGGTCAATTCTCAAATAATGCACAATATCCCCCTAAACTATTGAACAATTAATATGGTAGCGAAATATCAATAGTAAAACTAAAAATGTGATTCTTTAAATATGTATATATACAAAAAACTACAGCTTAGAATATAATAATGCTCGTGATAGGCGTTCTTGGTTAGTGTTAATGACCATTAGATATAGGTCTTTATACTAAATACCAATTAAAAAAAATAGAGAAACCAAATCAAATCATATGTACAAGTAATATATTGAACAGTTTTCAGTTTATATTGTAATAATATATTTTGTTTTTAGTTATGGGATAAAACGGATTATTATCATTATTATTGTTACTGCTATCAATAGGGTAAATGGTTTTAGCCTAAACAATATTAGTCAATAGTTGTTATTTAAAACCTTTAATTAACATTTGAAAACTTTCTCTTTAAATAAAACACGTATAACTGTTACTTTAACATGTGTATTATTAAATAATGTACTAACTTGCCTTATTTAATGTTTAATGATCGAGTCTTATACTATATAAAAACTGCTTTTGTTTGTTTTACTTTCAAGTATATGATTGTCAATCGTTGTCCGTATACCTACTTATACAGTAAATTTTGTAACAGTTTTTACTATAAAAGTTGTGTACTTTAAATGAACTTCAAATTGATGCAATATTTTTACACATACAAAGATACGTTAAATTTTTGCGAATATTTATAAATGGCTAAAAAACTAACATGTTTGCTAGAACACTTTCTTTCAATTAAAATAATTTAAATTTTGATAATTTGAAACAGTGCCAATTTAGTAGGTCTCTATACTGCATTAAATTTTCTTCAATTTGATATATAACATAAGCTTCTACTAAAATCAGGTAATTTTTAGTGATTTTTTAAAAATAGGTCAGATTTGCGGTTTTTGTCTCCCTTGAAAAAAACTAAAAATTATGAAAAATTATTTTTACATCGATATTTTTATTTTTTTCAAATGCACCACATTCACGAAAAAAACTGGGTATCTTCTCTACAAACTTTTCTATTTATAAACAAAGTAATTAGTCATAGCCAATATACTTTTTTGAGATAATGACTTCTAAAAATAGGACTTTGTGAGGTGGCAAAAGGTAACCCACTTGTAAAATTTCAAAATTTCATAACTTTCTTAAAAATTTAACATAATATAGTCATAAAATTGGTATCAAAGTTCTTAGAATCATTTTGTCTTTCTATTAAACATAAAAAAGCTAAATAGCTTGAAAAAATAATATCAGTTTTGAGTACCTAATAATATTTACAAATTAGTTACTATAAATGTGAAAGTTTGGTAATAAAATTGTGTATTTAGTATAAAAGGATGATAATCACAAACACGTACTTTTTAAAAATTAAATATAAAATGCATTACCGATTTTCTCTATAGATTTCCTTTGCTTATGGTCTTGGTCTTGCTACGGAGTAAAATTAATTGTCTTATACAAAAATAATTAAAACAAGTTTAAGAGAGCAGGTTGACTTGTAGGCTACTGAATGATTTAGAAATCCTAGTTTGGAACACCATTAGCAAAAGGTTGCCGACCCCTGGCTTATAACATGAACTTCTAACTGCTGACAAAAATAGAAGCTTTATAAAAAGAGATGGGATAACTCACCAATGAAAACCCTGGATAATACCTACAAAGTCAATCATCTAAAAGTTGAATCACTTTCTTACAAACTACTGTGTCTGTTCAATAAAGTGTACATTAAATAATTCAATTCTATATTAACAGTCTACAGAAGCTGTAGTGAACACATTGGGTTCCGTGGCAAAGAGAATTGACAGCCCTAACCAGGCTTCTAAATGTGCATCAGCCATCAAGACAATGACCAGCAATAAAGACATTGTCAATGAAGGGTCCAGGGTAAGCCAGCTTTAACATTTCAAACACCAGTACGTAATCATTGAATCATCTCTCTTTAACCTAAAACATTTCAAACACGTGCTTAATCAATGAATAATCTCTCTTTTACCGTAGAAGACATTATAAACACGTGTACTTAATCATTGAATAATCTCTATTTTACCGAAGCAAAAATGTCAAACACTTGTACTTCATCAGTGAATAATCTCTCTCTTAAACCTAAAAACATTTTAAACACTTATACTTAATCAGTGAATAATCTTTTTTTTACTGAAGAGCATTGAAAATAATATATAGTGCCAATCATTTGCATTTGTGTAATTTCTTGTTGGAAGTCTTCAGCAGCTGGTGCTTTTATGGAGTTGGCCAATGGTACTTCCAATATGCCTGAAGCAACAGTAGATGATGCTGCCAGTTTTGCAGGAGGTAAGAATGTATGGTTATAGTGACACTTCGGATGCAGTTGGTGTAAATAAACTCTTATGGATAAATCGGTAGGCAAAATTTGCATGCATATAATAATTGTTTCATTGAAAATTTAAAATATAATTTTTGTTTTAATTTGGTTTGGTTTTCATTACTCTGCCTATCTTTCTTTATTAATATATGTAAACATTACTTTGTAAAAATGAATCTACATGATAGATACGTTGACCCTAATCCTAACTAATGTAAACATGACTTTGTTAATATGAAGCTACATGATAGATACATTAACCCTAATCCTAACTAATGTAAACATGACTTTGTTAATATGAAGCTACATGATAGATACATTAACCCTAATCCTAACTAATGTAAACATGACTTTGTTAATATGAAGCTACATGATAGATACATTAACCCTAATCCTAACTAATGTAAACATGACTTTGTTAATATGAAGCTACATGATAGATACGTTGACCCTAATCCTAACTAATGTAAACATGACTTTGTTAATATGAAGCTACATGATAGATACGTTGACCCTAATCCTAACTAATGTAAATGTAACAGGGTGGGGCGAGGGGAGGGCGGTTATATTTTACATTATTCATGGTTACTACTAATTAAAGAGGGTTGTGGGTAAAGGACAGCAATCATCTACTAAATACATCTAAACTAGGGCACGAGGGGACTTTGGGCTTCCGTTGGAACAGAAGGATTATTACAATCTAAACAGACCAACAACACTGAACACTAAACATAAAACACTAAAATCATATATAAATTACAAATTACTGTTTATTCATGGAAATCAACTCATCCCATTTAAGGGAAAATAAAAATCATTAAAAACAAATTGAACCCCAACAATAAACCTATACTATCTAAACTCTAAACATACTGTCAACCCTCACAAATAATAACCAAACTTTAACTCCCTACTAAAAAACAAACTTCAACTCCCTACTAAAAAACAAACTTCAACTCCCCACTAAAAAACAAACTTCAACTCCCCACTAAAAACCAACATAGGCCGACATTACGACCTACAATATAATAGAATAGAAATAGAGAAATAAAAATAAACATTAGAACATGGTCATCTATATACATAAGCATAATATATATATATACTATATACAGTAAATAAAAACTACATAGCATAGTCCCAACTATAACCAGTTCAAACATGAACCTATAACTCCTTGTACATCTTATAACATAATATGAATTATGACATAAGAATCAACCCAGCTCTAGTCAATGAAGACTAGAACAAGACAACACCGCTCTATACTCTGTACCCCAGAGTTAGGCCACACACTGGTGAATACATACAAGTTAAAACCAAGTATGAAATAAAAACATCTACCATAACTTATTCCCATGCCGTCCGTTAAAGGCTACGTTACATTAAAATAATAATATACATGAAATAAAAAGAATATACATTTAAAAAGAAGAAGCCAACATGGCGGATAATGTTCCTTCCCAAACCTCCAACTTAATCCATTCCCATCAATGCACTTGTCATAGACAAGTGGACAATATACATAAAATAATCAAATTAAACAAAGTATAAAATAACATAAAAATTCTAAAAAGTAATTAAATCTCAACTCACGTCATATCTGAACAAGCCACACACAACTACGCCATATACTGACCGCTGGTCACACACAAAATGGCTATTTCCTCTCGGAAGTGATTGATTGTTCTATTTATAGACGCTGACCGAACGTCTCTGATGACAACTTTAACTCTCGCTCTAACTAATTTCAAAAATGACTATTTCCTGTCGACTAAAGTGCTAATCCTTATTCTAAATCTCTAATTGCTAAATATCCACAAATTTACCTTATGTACAACCCTATATTAAATTAAACTACAATAAAAATTCTACCTATTACTTTAATTAAACTACACTAACAAAAACCCAATTTAAAATAATCAGAAAAAGAATTCCGAAAAAATGACGCAAGGCCTAGCCGCTTAACCTCGTTTCAAAGCTTTTACAAAATACAAAACAATATTTACATACATCATTTTTATACCAAACAGTCCCCCAAGTCTATATCTATATTACAAATAATAAAATACATTTACATTAAAAGTCAATTACTTACATTCTTACAAATCATAACACGCTCAGAGCACAGAAACACATTCAAAACAGACCACTCGTACAGCACAAAGCAATTAATCACACTTTTAATTTAAGTCACCGACCTACATTCATCTCCTAACTTTCTTTTTGCGACCCTGCAAAACAAACTATCATACAAAAAATACCCCTCTGGCCCTAGATCAATACAAAAAGTTACCCATTGGGACAGACATAAAAAGCATGCAGCCTAAAGATAGGTGAAAAATGTGAAAGTCTCACTGGGACAAAAAATGCTGTACATACTCTTAAAACATCTGACATCAAAGTCACAATGAGATATACGTAGTGTCCAAGTACACCAAAAAGGAAAAATCTACGCACACTACACAAAAGGGTCAACATGTCATGAAATGGGTAATAAAGGTATACAAAAAGTAAATTTATCATTTTCATAAAAACATAACAAAAGGAAAGAAAATGGTTAAAAATAAAAAGTAAACATAAGTGTAATGAGAAAAGAGCAGAGTCCTCTCCTGGTACAGCTTGACGTCTTGTTTGGCACACTAATTTCACATTAGCTATAGGGTCTACCGAAACCGTTTCTTTAACCACTTTCAAGCAATGTAACGGTGCCGCCTGAACCATTCCTTTATTTACTACCGGTCCTGTTGGCACAACTACTTTAAACATGACTGACTGGGGTCTAACAGTTTGGGTATCCCCAACTTCTGGTAGTACACTGGCAGTTTGGTTGGTAAATAGGCTCTCCGTCACTGTGCTGACCAGAGAGCCTGTGTCAATCGTGGCCTCACAACATAGCCCATTAAGGCTGACATTTGCGGCAGGGCGGGTGCCTATTATCTGGCTCAACAGAGTGGAATCCTCATCTTTGTGATGAATTGCGCCATTCGCTCCGACAGTTGACTGCCTCCCTTTCAGGCACCCTCCAGCAAGGTGGTCGGGGCTGCCACAGTTATCACAGTATCCAGAATGATAACCGTAGTGGTCTGGTTCACCTGAACGCTGTGGGTATGGATGAGAATCAGGGCTTTGTTGTGACAGCTGCAGATACTCTATTGTTGATGATAACTCGCCCACCTGCTTGGCCAGTGCCAGTACCAATTTTTCTAAATCGGGGCCGGGCTGTTTCGGCTCAACCGCAGTAGCCGAAGAGTGAATGGGGTGGCCGTCCCACTCGTCCTCGGACCAGCGAATAGCTGTATCACGCAGGTCTGGAAGGAGGTCTTAGGGTTTTTGTGGATCTCCTCTCGCAAGTACTTCCTCAACAGGGGGTCCAGCAAGTTTTCTGTAAAGTGGTCCCTCAAGATTACAGCATCTGTGAGGGCCACTGAGAGACAGGTTTGTCGGGCTAACATGGCATCAAATGCAGCATGCAAGCGGTGAGAGTATGATCTCACAGTCTCTGAGACATGTTGATGGACAGTGAGAAATAGGCCCATTAATTTGGAGATACTACGTTTCTCCCCGTAGACGGACTGTAACACCCTGATCAGCTCTTCAGGATTGGACCTCACCTCCGGTGGGTGGCACCTACACTCTGCCCTCACTGACTCGCCGAGGTGAGCCCATAGTACGTCTCTCTTCTCTTCGTTCTCGATGACTCGTCTCGCCCTCCAGGCACCTCTAATGTCATCAATGAAGTTCTCCACGTCGCCTGGGTGGTTACTGCCGTGGAATAGCTTGATCGGCTCCTCACGGTGCAGGAAGACATATACTGTCTGTGTGGCTTGTTCTTCACCAGCCATGCCTATGTTGGTTTTTTTTTTTTACCTATATCCTAGCCTCCAACCCATTAAACCTAACCTTCCTAAGCTAAAAACAGTAATCATTGGTCTGTTTAAGCACGGATTCCCACTTCTAGACACCATTTGTAACAGGGTGGGGCGAGGGGAGGGCGGTTATATTTTACATTATTCATGGTTACTACTAATTAAAGAGGGTTGTGGGTAATGGACAGCAATCATCTACTAAATACATCTAAACTAGGGCACGAGGGGACTTTGGGCTTCCGTGACACTTCCGTTGGAACAGAAGGATTATTACAATCTAAACAGACCAACAACACTGAACACTAAACATAAAACACTAAAATCATATATAAATTAAAAATTACTGTTTATTCATGGAAATCAACTCATCCCATTTAAGGGAAAATAAAAATCATTAAAAACAAATTGAACCCCAACAATAAACCTATACTATCTAAACTCTAAACATACTGTCAACCCTCACAAATAATAACCAAACTTTAACTCCCTACTAAAAAACAAACTTCAACTCCCTACTAAAAAACAAACTTCAACTCCCCACTAAAAAACAAACTTCAACTCCCCACTAAAAACCAACATAGGCCGACATTACGACCTACAATATAATAGAATAGAAATAGAGAAATAAAAATAAACATTAGAACATGGTCATCTATATACATAAGCATAATATATATATATACTATATACAGTAAATAAAAACTACATAGCATAGTCCCAACTATAACCAGTTCAAACATGAACCTATAACTCCTTGTACATCTTATAACATAATATGAATTATGACATAAGAATCAACCCAGCTCTAGTCAATGAAGACTAGAACAAGACAACACCGCTCTATACTCTGTACCCCAGAGTTAGGCCACTCACTGGTGAATACATACCAGTTAAAACCAAGTATGAAATAAAAACATCTACCATAACTTATTCCCATGCCGTCCGTTAAAGGCTACATTACATTAAAATAATAATATACATGAAATAAAAAGAATATACATTTAAAAAGAAGAAGCCAACATGGCGGATAATGTTCCTTCCCAAACCTCCAACTTAATCCATTCCCATCAATGCACTTGTCATAGACAAGTGGACAATATACATAAAATAATCAAATTAAACAAAGTATAAAATAACATAAAAATTCTAAAAAGTAATTAAATCTCAACTCACGTCATATCTGAACAAGCCACACACAACTACGCCATATACTGACCGCTGGTCACACACAAAATGGCTATTTCCTCTCGGAAGTGATTGATTGTTCTATTTATAGACGCTGACCGAACGTCTCTGATGACAACTTTAACTCTCGCTCTAACTAATTTCAAAAATGACTATTTCCTGTCGACTAAAGTGCTAATCCTTATTCTAAATCTCTAATTGCTAAATATCTACAAATTTACCTTATGTACAACCCTATATTAAATTAAACTACAATAAAAATTCTACCTATTACTTTAATTAAACTACACTAACAAAAACCCAATTTAAAATAATCAGAAAAAGAATTCCGAAAAAATGACGCAAGGCCTAGCCGCTTAACCTCGTTTCAAAGCTTTTACAAAATACAAAACAATATTTACATACATCATTTTTATACCAAACAGTCCCCCAAGTCTATATCTATATTACAAATAATAAAATAAATTTACATTAAAAGTCAATTACTTACATTCTTACAAATCATAACACGCTCAGAGCACAGAAACACATTCAAAACAGACCACTCGTACAGCACAAAGCAATTAATCACACTTTTAATTTAAGTCACCGACCTACATAAACATGACTTTGTTAATATGAAGCTACATGATAGATACGTTGACCCTAATCCTAACTAATGTAAACATGACTTTGTTAATATGAAGCTACATGATAGATACATTAACCCTAATCCTAACTAATGTAATCATGACTTTGTTAATATGAAGCTACATGATAGATACGTTGACCCTAATCCTAACTAATGTAAACATGACTTTGTTAATATGAAGCTACATGATAGATACATTAACCCTAATACTAACTAATGTAAACATGACTTTGTTAATATGAAGTTACATGATAGATACATTAACCCTAATCCATACTTACCTGACTTTTGTTAAACACTTAGAATGCCTTGGTGGACTGGGCAATATTTTCCCCACAAGCCAAGTCCAGGCTAAACCAACCCAGGACTCAGTGGACCAAACAACAACTGAGTTGCTGACCACACTCTCCACGCGCCCATCCAGCAGCGGCAGCGGCGGACCCTACCCAACACTTTCATCTGTCAGCGGCGGCGACGGTTCCGGAGGCACCACGCGCCCGGGCTTCACGGCCACGACGACGACCGCCGCGCCCCCGCTGGTGACGAAAGCGACCACGCCCGTGCCTACGCCCACGACCACCACCACCACTGTGGTGACCACGCCCCTGACGACGATCATACACACCACGGTGGGCGCCACGCTGTCGCCGTCCGTGGGCGCCTCCTTCACGGACAACGGCGACAACTTTACAATCAGTGGTATTACCGTGGCAACTCTACAACTGAATGCATCTAAAGACTATACGTGAGTATTTTAATGGTGTCGGTTACATGTACTTGATGACATGGACTCTACAACCGAATGCATCTAAAGACTATACGTAAGTATTTTAATGGTGTCGGTAACATGTCATGTACTTCATGACATGGACTCTACAACTGAATGCATCTAAAGACTATACGTAAGTATTTTAATGGTGTCGGTAACATGTACTTGATGACATGGACTCTACAACTGAATGCATCTAAAGACTATACGTAGGCTAAGTATTTTAATGGTGTCGGTAACATGTACTTGATGACATGGACTCTGAATGTCTCATTAAAACTGGGGGTTGAGAAACTTTGTATATTCCCGTCGAATCGACGAGAAAAAAACGTGATGTCCTCGTGTTTTCGTAGTTTCCACGTTTTATCCCCGTCGATACGACCTTGTGTGTCCGCTGGGTTGTATATTATTATTAAAAAGGAATAGCATGAAGGAGACAAGAGAGAGAGAGAGAGAGAGAGAGAGAGAGAGAGAGAGAGAGAGAGAAAGAGAGGAGTAAAGAAATAGAACAGAAAGCGAGAAAAAAAAGAAAGAAAGAAAGATATGGTAGAAGAAAAAGTGAGAAAGAAAAGATAGAGAGAAAAAGATAACGAAAAAATAAAGCGAGAGAACTAGAAATCTAGACAGAGAAAAGGAGAAAAAAAAAGAGAAATAGCGAGAAAAAGAGAGACAGGGTTTAAGAGTGACTGAAAAGGATATTAACAGAAATTATCCAATGAAATAAGAACATGTATACAAATATACTGTACAGCGAAGGGTCGAATGGACGAAACCTTCATGACAAAATCTCTTGCTTAAAATGTATCTTTCAAAACTAATGCAACTATGATTACTATGCCTTTGTGAAACTAGAAAAACAACAACTACTTACTAAGAATGTTGACTTATAAAAAGACATCTGTTCGTATTCTATAAAATACAGATTGTACAGGCATCTATTTACACACATTATACTAAATGTATACATAAAGTCATACACACATACACACACACATACACACACATACACACATACACACACACATACACACACATAAACACACACACATAAACACTCACACACAATTACTGAGAGACTAGAAATTTAGAGAAAATTTTTATAATGAAATAAGAAAGTAACATGAGAAACTTCACTTTTTTTTTTTTTATAAATCAGGACGCCGCAACCTTTTACCACGTCAACAATGGGCACCACTACATCCGGTACACCTGAACCACCAGTGACCATTCCTATTGATGACAGGTGAGTCAAGACTGTGCAGTCTTAGCCTACACTGGTTTTAGAGATAACGTATGAGTTGTTTGCCATACAAAGTGCATCCATGTTTAACTCGATGCAATGAATTAGGAACCATAATCTGCACTTATCGTTCTCATTTCTAAGTTCAGGTATATTTGCCAGAGTTATTTCCCCTGTGTTCCCTCGACTTTACCAGCTTAGATCTTAATTTTACTCAACATGTTTCAGACTCGTATATACGGAAGATTATTGCGTCCTACGCTTATCCTTGGGTTGAGCCTAGTTTTGCATTTTGCATTTTAAGGCTTTAAATGATTAGCTGTTGCGTTATCCTGACTAAGCTTATTCATGCAATCCATTCCATGCAGCATGCGAAAATTCAAAGTGGGAAAAAAATAGTCTATATAACGAGTTTGTCTTGCATATTTCCGCATTTCTTAAAATCACTTATCCTTTCTGTAAATTTTAAAATAGATAATTCATGATTGTGTAGTGTTATTAATCTGCCAGACACTGTTTTGGTCACATAATCCTCACGTAAGTCATGATAAGTTTAAAGAAAAGATGCACTTTGCTGCACCAGTCCCATGGACCTAATTATTTAATTATCGACCCATTCTTTAATTATGAACGAAACAAAGGTCTTGGCACATATTTTGTCCCCATAAAATAAATATCTGTTTATTTGTTCCTTTAAACTTTAAGTGATTATATGTTATATTTAATGAATCTCTGCTACATTCTCATTATAACTTAAGTCAATGTAAACAAATTACAGCATTATCATTCGTTTTGCTATATGAGACAGTGGGGAAGATAACAACACTTGTAACACCCTGCAACTTCCAGAACAAGTTAGTGTCCATTGTGTGTTTCAGAATGTTTGAGCCACGTACTGATTCAAGAACTCCGCACCAGATAGCCCTGGACATACTCCACAAACTGCCACCCAAAAATACGTACAACGAACTGTTCTCCTACATCTTCAAAGATTGTCTGCTGTTCCGCCAAGTCATGAAATCCCCGGACATACAGTACAACATTCCTTGTCTGTCAACAGGTTGGTGGGGTTTTAGTGGTGGGGTTATAGTGGTAGGGTTTCAGTGGTGGGGTTTCAGTGGTGGGGTTTTAGTGGTGGGGTTTTAGTGGTGGGGTTTTAGTGGTGGGGTTTCAGTGGTGGGGTTTTAGTGGTGGGGTTTTAGTAGTGGGGTTATAGTGGTTGGGTTTTAGTGGTGGGGTTTTAGTGGTGGGGTTTTAGTGGTGGGGTTTTAGTGGTTGGGTTTTAGTGGTGGGGTTTTAGTGGTGGAGTTTTAGTGGTGGGGTTTTAGTGTGGGGTTTTAGTGTGAAGTTTTAGTGGTGGGGTCTTAGTGGTGTGTTTTAGTGGTGGGGTTTTAGTGGTGGGGTTTTAGTGGTGGGGTTTTAGTGGTGTGGTTTTAGTGGTGGGGTTTTAGTGGTGGGGTTTTAGTGGTGAGGTTTTAGTGTGGGGTTTTAGTGGTGGGGTTTTAGTGGTGGGGTTTAGTGGTGGGGTTTTAGTGGTGGGATTTAAGTGGTAGGGTTTAGTGGTAGGGTTTCAGTGGTGGAGTTTTAGCGGTGGGGTTTTAGCGGTTGGGGTTTTAATGGTGGGGTTTTAGTGGTGGGGTTTAAGTGGTGGGGTTTTAGTGGCTGGGTTTTAGTGGTGGGGTTTTAGTGGTGGGGTTTTAGTCGTGGGGTTTTAGTTGTGGGGTTTTAGTGTGGGGTTTTAGTGGTGGGTTTTAGTGGTGGGGTTTTAGTGGTGGGGTTTTAGTGGTGGGGTTTTAGTAGTGGGGTTTTAATGGTGGGGTTTTAGTGGTGGGGTTTTAGTGGTGGGGTTTTAGTGGTGGGGTTTTATCTACAAGGCTTAACAGGGTCCATTGGGCACGGTGGTCGTGCGGCAGCGCTTTCGGCTGGCGTACCGAAGGTCCTGGGTTCGAATCCTGGTGCAGGTTAGGATTTTTTTCCTGGTTCTGGAGGGTGTCCCTGAGTCTACCCAGCTCTGATGGGTACCTGACCTTTGTTTGGTTAAAGTTTAGGCGGCTGTGCATAGTGCTGGCCACACATAAGCTAGTATGCCCTGGCCACAGAAACTGGTGAATGCTGCTTCACCGGACCTATGGACCAATTTGGTCCGACGGGTACTTTTAACAGGGTCCAGGTTGACCTAATCAATCAAACTAACGAGCTTATTCAAACTTGATTTCATTTTACCTTAAAGCATTTTATGGATTAGATTATTATTGAAAGTTTGTATTACAAACATATTTCAGTCCTATAAGCATTCATTATGTCAGAGGCAGCTAAAATGTTATACGGCTCATGCTGCTTAAACCTTAGGCTAAATTTGTTCCATATCCTTCATGAAGATCTTGCATTAAGCATTAAGCGTTTCAAACACATAGGCTAACAAGGGCCCAATAAAACAAGATTAAATATAAATAAAGGTAAAAATCAAGATAGATAAAGATACTTAATAAGCTATAGAAATGTAGGCAACCTTTTATTGCATATGTTCATAGTGATGGCATGTGAACATTTATCTTTGTGTTTCACGTGCTGCACACAGTCTTAGGTTTTGAAATCCTCACCTAAGACTTCCCACCACATAACTAATATCTAATACCTGATTCTTTATGTTCCCTTATTATTATTCAAAAGATAAGCCTACTCCACGTAATTAATGAAATAAATAAGACCTATTTATGAATTCGTTGCCATTATAAGTGCTGAAGGTCTTGGGTTTTATTCCCGGTGAAAGCTAGGATTTGTTACCGAGTCTTGATGGTGTCTAGGAGTCTACCCAGCTCTGAAGGGTACCTCACATCCGTTAGGAAAAAGTTAACGCGGCTGGGCATTGTGTTGGCCGCACAATCCCCGAGTAAGACGTGGCCATGGAAACTTATGACAGGCTGCTTAACCGGCCCTGAGATCAATTTGGTCTAAAGAGATTAATTCCCTTGATTTATTGCTATTGAAAGCTGCACTATTCTTCTATCTACCAGACGCGATCAACATGATGAAATGTGACGGAGATTTCACACTCCAGGACCGCGTCTTTGACATCATGACATTCTATGAACATCCGGATGACATTTACGAGGTTTACATTGTGCCACTAGATAAAGCCAGGGCAGCAAGAGATAAAGCCAGGAAGGCAACAGTAAGTAGATGAACAATAACTGTGTAGTTTTTACATATTATAAAGTTTAGTCAGACTGTAATAAAACGTTACATTATAAGAAGTTATCTTCAATATAATAAAACGTTACATTATAAGAAGTTATCTTCAATATAATAAAACGTTACATTATAAGAAGTTATCTTCAATATAATAAAACGTTACATTATAAGAAGTTATCTTCAATATAATAAAACGTTACATTATAAGAAGTTATCTTCAATATAATAAAACGTTACATTATAAGAAGTTATCTTCAATATAATAAAACGTTACATTATAAGAAGTTATCTTCAATATAATAAAACGTTACATTATAAGAAGTTATCTTCAATATAATAAAACGTTACATTATAAGAAGTTATCTTCAATATAATAAAACGTTACATTATAAGAAGTTATCTTCAATATAATAAAACGTTACATTATAAGAAGTTATCTTCAATATAATAAAACGTTACATTATAAGAAGTTATCTTCAATATAATAAAACGTTACATTATAAGAAGTTATCTTCAATATAATAAAACGTTACATTATAAGAAGTTATCTTCAATATAATAAAACGTTACATTATAAGAAGTTATCTTCAATATAATAAAACGTTACATTATAAGAAGTTATCTTCAATATAATAAAACGTTACATTATAAGAAGTTATCTTCAATATAATAAAACGTTACATTATAAGAAGTTATCTTCAATATAATAAAACGTTACATTATAAGAAGTTATCTTCAATATAATAAAACGTTACATTATAAGAAGTTATCTTCAATATAATAAAACGTTACATTATAAGAAGTTATCTTCAATATAATAAAACGTTACATTATAAGAAGTTATCTTCAATATAATAAAACGTTACATTATAAGAAGTTATCTTCAATATAATAAAACGTTACATTATAAGAAGTTATCTTCAATATAATAAAACGTTACATTATAAGAAGTTATCTTCAATATAATAAAACGTTACATTATAAGAAGTTATCTTCAATATAATAAAACGTTACATTATAAGAAGTTATCTTCAATATAATAAAACGTTACATTATAAGAAGTTATCTTCAATATAATAAAACGTTACATTATAAGAAGTTATCTTCAATATAATAAAACGTTACATTATAAGAAGTTATCTTCAATATAATAAAACGTTACATTATAAGAAGTTATCTTCAATATAATAAAACGTTACATTATAAGAAGTTATCTTCAATATAATAAAACGTTACATTATAAGAAGTTATCTTCAATATAATAAAACGTTACATTATAAGAAGTTATCTTCAATATAATAAAACGTTACATTATAAGAAGTTATCTTCAATATAATAAAACGTTACATTATAAGAAGTTATCTTCAATATAATAAAACGTTACATTATAAGAAGTTATCTTCAATATAATAAAACGTTACATTATAAGAAGTTATCTTCAATATAATAAAACGTTACATTATAAGAAGTTATCTTCAATATAATAAAACGTTACATTATAAGAAGTTATCTTCAATATAATAAAACGTTACATTATAAGAAGTTATCTTCAATATAATAAAACGTTACATTATAAGAAGTTATCTTCAATATAATAAAACGTTACATTATAAGAAGTTATCTTCAATATAATAAAACGTTACATTATAAGAAGTTATCTTCAATATAATAAAACGTTACATTATAAGAAGTTATCTTCAATATAATAAAACGTTACATTATAAGAAGTTATCTTCAATATAATAAAACGTTACATTATAAGAAGTTATCTTCAATATAATAAAACGTTACATTATAAGAAGTTATCTTCAATATAATAAAACGTTACATTATAAGAAGTTATCTTCAATATAATAAAACGTTACATTATAAGAAGTTATCTTCAATATAATAAAACGTTACATTATAAGAAGTTATCTTCAATATAATAAAACGTTACATTATAAGAAGTTATCTTCAATATAATAAAACGTTACATTATAAGAAGTTATCTTCAATATAATAAAACGTTACATTATAAGAAGTTATCTTCAATATAATAAAACGTTACATTATAAGAAGTTATCTTCAATATAATAAAACGTTACATTATAAGAAGTTATCTTCAATATAATAAAACGTTACATTATAAGAAGTTATCTTCAATATAATAAAACGTTACATTATAAGAAGTTATCTTCAATATAATAAAACGTTACATTATAAGAAGTTATCTTCAATATAATAAAACGTTACATTATAAGAAGTTATCTTCAATATAATAAAACGTTACATTATAAGAAGTTATCTTCAATATAATAAAACGTTACATTATAAGAAGTTATCTTCAATATAATAAAACGTTACATTATAAGAAGTTATCTTCAATATAATAAAACGTTACATTATAAGAAGTTATCTTCAATATAATAAAACGTTACATTATAAGAAGTTATCTTCAATATAATAAAACGTTACATTATAAGAAGTTATCTTCAATATAATAAAACGTTACATTATAAGAAGTTATCTTCAATATAATAAAACGTTACATTATAAGAAGTTATCTTCAATATAATAAAACGTTACATTATAAGAAGTTATCTTCAATATAATAAAACGTTACATTATAAGAAGTTATCTTCAATATAATAAAACGTTACATTATAAGAAGTTATCTTCAATATAATAAAACGTTACATTATAAGAAGTTATCTTCAATATAATAAAACGTTACATTATAAGAAGTTATCTTCAATATAATAAAACGTTACATTATAAGAAGTTATCTTCAATATAATAAAACGTTACATTATAAGAAGTTATCTTCAATATAATAAAACGTTACATTATAAGAAGTTATCTTCAATATAATAAAACGTTACATTATAAGAAGTTATCTTCAATATAATAAAACGTTACATTATAAGAAGTTATCTTCAATATAATAAAACGTTACATTATAAGAAGTTATCTTCAATATAATAAAACGTTACATTATAAGAAGTTATCTTCAATATAATAAAACGTTACATTATAAGAAGTTATCTTCAATATAATAAAACGTTACATTATAAGAAGTTATCTTCAATATAATAAAACGTTACATTATAAGAAGTTATCTTCAATATAATAAAACGTTACATTATAAGAAGTTATCTTCAATATAATAAAACGTTACATTATAAGAAGTTATCTTCAATATAATAAAACGTTACATTATAAGAAGTTATCTTCAATATAATAAAACGTTACATTATAAGAAGTTATCTTCAATATAATAAAACGTTACATTATAAGAAGTTATCTTCAATATAATAAAACGTTACATTATAAGAAGTTATCTTCAATATAATAAAACGTTACATTATAAGAAGTTATCTTCAATATAATAAAACGTTACATTATAAGAAGTTATCTTCAATATAATAAAACGTTACATTATAAGAAGTTATCTTCAATATAATAAAACGTTACATTATAAGAAGTTATCTTCAATATAATAAAACGTTACATTATAAGAAGTTATCTTCAATATAATAAAACGTTACATTATAAGAAGTTATCTTCAATATAATAAAACGTTACATTATAAGAAGTTATCTTCAATATAATAAAACGTTACATTATAAGAAGTTATCTTCAATATAATAAAACGTTACATTATAAGAAGTTATCTTCAATATAATAAAACGTTACATTATAAGAAGTTATCTTCAATATAATAAAACGTTACATTATAAGAAGTTATCTTCAATATAATAAAACGTTACATTATAAGAAGTTATCTTCAATATAA
The DNA here is from genome assembly GCA_949126835.1 of Anisus vortex. Lineage (NCBI taxonomy): Eukaryota > Metazoa > Mollusca > Gastropoda > Planorbidae > Anisus > Anisus vortex. The sequence continues at coordinate 18,202,495 of OX421494.1, forward strand.
TAAAACGTTACATTATAAGAAGTTATCTTCAATATAATAAAACGTTACATTATAAGAAGTTATCTTCAATATAATAAAACGTTACATTATAAGAAGTTATCTTCAATATAATAAAACGTTACATTATAAGAAGTTATCTTCAATATAATAAAACGTTACATTATAAGAAGTTATCTTCAATATAATAAAACGTTACATTATAAGAAGTTATCTTCAATATAATAAAACGTTACATTATAAGAAGTTATCTTCAATATAATAAAACGTTACATTATAAGAAGTTATCTTCAATATAATAAAACGTTACATTATAAGAAGTTATCTTCAATATAATAAAACGTTACATTATAAGAAGTTATCTTCAATATAATAAAACGTTACATTATAAGAAGTTATCTTCAATATAATAAAACGTTACATTATAAGAAGTTATCTTCAATATAATAAAACGTTACATTATAAGAAGTTATCTTCAATATAATAAAACGTTACATTATAAGAAGTTATCTTCAATATAATAAAACGTTACATTATAAGAAGTTATCTTCAATATAATAAAACGTTACATTATAAGAAGTTATCTTCAATATAATAAAACGTTACATTATAAGAAGTTATCTTCAATATAATAAAACGTTACATTATAAGAAGTTATCTTCAATATAATAAAACGTTACATTATAAGAAGTTATCTTCAATATAATAAAACGTTACATTATAAGAAGTTATCTTCAATATAATAAAACGTTACATTATAAGAAGTTATCTTCAATATAATAAAACGTTACATTATAAGAAGTTATCTTCAATATAATAAAACGTTACATTATAAGAAGTTATCTTCAATATAATAAAACGTTACATTATAAGAAGTTATCTTCAATATAATAAAACGTTACATTATAAGAAGTTATCTTCAATATAATAAAACGTTACATTATAAGAAGTTATCTTCAATATAATAAAACGTTACATTATAAGAAGTTATCTTCAATATAATAAAACGTTACATTATAAGAAGTTATCTTCAATATAATAAAACGTTACATTATAAGAAGTTATCTTCAATATAATAAAACGTTACATTATAAGAAGTTATCTTCAATATAATAAAACGTTACATTATAAGAAGTTATCTTCAATATAATAAAACGTTACATTATAAGAAGTTATCTTCAATATAATAAAACGTTACATTATAAGAAGTTATCTTCAATATAATAAAACGTTACATTATAAGAAGTTATCTTCAATATAATAAAACGTTACATTATAAGAAGTTACCTTCAATATAATAAAACGTTACATTATAAGAAGTTACGGAACACGATGGTCGACAGTCTGAAGGTCTCGTTAGGATTTTATCCGGTTCGGTGGGTGGGTGTGTGTGGAGGGGAGGGGAGGGGGGTCCCTGAACGTACCCAGCTCTTATAGGTACCAAGCATTAGTTAGCTTTTCCCTGGCCACACCATCCACTGTACGGCATGACCAGCCCCATAGAATTATTTGACTTTGCCTGAATTAATCATGCATATCCCCATTGGAGCAAAGGGCCGCAATTACACTTTTCTATCGGTCTCGGATATTGGGCGGCTCCCTTTATTTGTTTTCGAGAGAAGAAGAACCTCCCTGACTAAACTTGCGTTGGTTTGGTGTAGTATTGTTTTTTTTTGTAGCATTTTATTTCATTGGTTTTACTTCCAGGACAAAACTGTGGCTAACGCCGGGCTCAATGCCCTCTCCACTGTCGCGGACTCGATTGGGAACAAAACAAGTCCAGAAGACACAACGGAGAGGTCCTTCGCTACACCCAGACTCGGGATGAAATTAGCTAAAGTGTCAGCTAATAACTCAACAAACGGCACCGGTAGGCTTGTCTTAATTTAACAGATTCCTTCAACTATAGATTGAAATAGTTTATTCAGACATGTATACATAATAAGTCTATGTATAATATTATACCCAATACTAATCATAAAAATGGAACGTATTCTTTTATTGTTTTTTTGCATAAGTACGCACTATACTACTAATACATACATAATACACTATTAAATATATAATGAATTACAAAAAAACAAGAAAACCATAAAAAACACAGTTTTTATCATACTCCCTTTATTTGCAAATTAAAAAATATCTGTGTCGCAAATCTCAAAAATATCTCCTTACTCTGTATGAATTGTTCTAAAAATAATCTTAGCGCATAATTTTTTTTCTAGCATTGCGCCGAAAAAGTATAAAAAGCTGCACAGGCATTTTTAACGCGAAATCAACATTTTTCTTATACTTTCCTTTTAAGACATGACTATTGTCATAAGTGTAGTAGTATTATTAAGTTGTTTTAACTGAAAATTTGAAAGGATGTATTGTTAGTCGGGGCAAGTCTGCTGTCCAAAATTCGAAGAAAAATCGAAGCAAAGTTTTGCTCCTTGCTCCCACGACTCATGATTGCATGATTGCAATCAGACAGACAGAAAATGCAACTTAAAATAAAGGGAGTAAAAATATAAAAATGTATGCTCAAACACATACTCAGTACTCATACAGGCATACAAATAAAAATTACGTGGGCAACATACATACAAGCATATACATATTCACAAACTATATAAACACATACGCACACGCACAATACATCCACTAAACATGCACACAGATGTATATTATAGTTCAATACAAAATGTACAGCTTTAAAATATCGCTCTGCACTCAACAGATAACGGGAACGACACGCAAGCAATGTCGCTTCCTACTGGAGGCTTTGATGTGCCGAAAAGTATATTGCAAGGATCCGCCGCTGGATGTGCGAATATCAACACAATGGTGAGTGTATTACGTAATACAATTAAATCATAAACATAAAGTACAGCATTACCTTAAGAGTGCACATATTAACATAAAAGTACATCATAAGAATAAAAGTTCCGAATGAACATAGTCACATGATCAGGGTAAAGGTACATTGACGACTGGATCAGTTTATGTGGTCGTTTTAAAGATGTTCATTTCTCTGTTTCCTACTCTCCCCCCCCCCTCTCCCCATTTTCCAACTTTCCCCAGTTCTTAGCCGATTCCGATAACCCATTCACATTCTCGGATACCGACAGTAACGTTGGTAAGGGGGTTCTTTCCCTCGCCTACACCTGCAATGGTGAAAAGATGATTGTGGAAGGAACCCAAGAACCTATCGTGCTATGGATGGAACGTAAGTTGATTTCAAATACAAATTTTTTTTATGCTTGCTTTTTGTTTCTGTAGAAATGATCACTTCGTATTCCTGCACTGTCGATTGGTGCTGCAAACATCACGTTATAAACTTGGTCATCTAAACCAGGGGTCGACAACCTTTTGATAAGAGTGGGATAAGTGGGATTAGTCTTTTCTGGAGTCTTCTGTGTGCCTTTGAAAATCACTATGCGTGCCAGGTCTGATCTAAACCAGGGGTCGGCAACCTTTATAAATGGTGTGTTAAAATAGGATTTCTAAATTATTCATCTTGCCATCAGCCTACAAAAGCCTAACAGTAAATCTGTTACACCATTTAATTTCGTGTAGAAGAGACTTGAATTGCTATTTTAGGGGGTCTTCCATTAAAAATCACTCTGAGTACCAAGTCTGGCAGGCGTTACATGGGTACTGACCTCTAATCTAGATAACAGGACAACAAATCATCGGATGCGCATCGGGGGATATCTCCCATTATACAGTTCATCAGCTTTGAGGTCCCTGGGTACAGAAGTGGGCACATAACACATTATACGTCATTGAATCAAAAAGCAAAAAAAAAAAAATACATGGACACAATTATTCAAATTGCAGGTGACTCCAGTGTTTTTCAGGAAAGCCTGTTCATGCTTATAACCAACACCAAGTCTGATGTCTGGTCAAACTTTAATTATCACCCTGTCAACTTGACAGATACAAACTCGTCTTTACAGGTAAATAACAGTAGTACATTTTCTTTCCTGGACATGGCTTTTGAGAAAACTGCAATTAGGGATGAGGAAAAGCAGTTTTCCAATACAATAGCAGGTCTGCATGTTGAGAGATGAACGTCCAATGTTGGCTTTATGTATGTCCTCAGGTAGTACTGGAGCCGCAAGAGGCCAACTCCGAGTATTACGTCTACTTAAAGTATGGAGAGAGACCCAATCTGACATATTATGACTTTTTTGGGTTCAGCCCAAGCGAGGAGGCAACGAAAATTGCAGGATATGGTTCACTGAATGAAACACAAAAGCAACAGCTTAGGTAATTATTATTTGTATTGTTTTTGACTCATTAAATGGTTTAGTAACTAACTTGATCATTTATATATATATATTTTATCTGTGAATAGATGGACACTAACAGTTATGAGTTATTTATGAAACAGTTTGTATAGAGTTTGTATTTATAAATTATATATTTTTAATCTACAATAACAATACAAATTTTCGTAGCAAAGATGCCTATGATATTATGTAAAGTTAAATACATTTCAAAGTAAAAGTTTTTCGAGAAAGTGTTTATAAAGCGGTTGTTGGGAATTAAATGCTAACGTAAATCTTAATTTGTTTATAGATATACAGTGACATTTCCATTAGATCTAACTGCAAGTAATGGAACATACTGGGTAGCTGTCAAATATAAGCGTATGTATTGTAGTGTCTTAGATAGTTAGACAGATATATAGGCTAAATATATAGACAGATAGATAAACAGAGAAACGGATTTAGATAAGCTACAGGCACACAGATCAATGTTAAAGAAAGACAGGTACACCTACAGACATATGTTTTGGATAGAACCATTAATAATTTACTCCATAGGAGGAAACATACAACTGGAAGACACAACTGCCAACTCTAGCTACACGCTCCTTAATCTTATTTCTGGTTGCCGTTTCTGGGATGACGCAAATAATACCTGGTCTTCCGAAGGTTGCCAGGTAAGTACCAACGAAGATAACAAATCTTGCAATTACCTGTAAAAGAAAATATAACATTATGAATTTTAATGATTATAACATAGACAAATACTTTCGTGTGTGTTTGTTCTGAGATAAAGAGTTGATGTTAGGACTGTATGGTTTTAACTAGTTTGTTTTAGACCAATTAATAATTTAAACACAAACTTAAAAAACATTTTACTCCCATTGCTATGTTGTTAAAATATACTATAAAATATCTATTAAACTATGTACGAAGATGTGATTGTTGCTAATTTTACATCTTTTTCGGTCCCAGGTTGGGCCACTGACCACCAAGTACAAGACCCAGTGCTTATGCAATCACCTGACCGCTTTCGGCACGGACTCGGTGGTGGCCCCAAACACCATAGACTTCAACAACGTGTGGGCCAAGTTCGCCAATCTGAGTGAGAACGCCGCAGTCTTCGCCACGGTCATTTCCCTGGTATGCCTGTACGTAGTACTGCTGGTGGTACTGCGATACTTCGACAAACAGGATCTCATTAAGGTAATACAGTCAATAGGAATACATGGTTTTATCTAAACTGTGCTGTGAAATGTATGACCTCGTTAAGGTAATAGAGTCATTGAAAGTACAATATGGTTTCATCTCATATTGATTATTAATTATACTAAATGACGAAATTACAAATTCGGATGCGTACATTATCTCCAACTTTCGCTGGCGGTAATTTAGCACAGTATTGACACTCCCTCTCTATCGCTTATCATAAAATCAAACAAGCTCTTTGTCATTGAGACAGGCGGCCCCACCCATGTTTATACAACACATGAAACTAGACCGCGCGGACAATGGTTAGATTAAAATACTGTCGCTCCTGCCTGACCACCTTTGTGGCTTATCAAAAGTCAATCCTCGGCTCGCATACACAATCCAGTCAATTTATGACGCAAATGGTGTTTTTATCCAGGTAGATATTTTACTAAATCGTGTGATAATTAATTTCCTTGATAATTAGTGACCACTTCGGCAGGGCTTTCTCTGAAAAGAAGCAGATGAACTAAAAACTTATCGTCACAGAGTATGTATCACTGTCCTTGCTACCATATGCAAGCAGCCATAACACATGTGCCGGCAACCGAACATTCTTGCATCAGCATCGAACATTGGCCAGGGATTTCCAGCCACTTCGAGAAAAAACTGTATTTTAATTAAAGGGAAATAATTAGCCACTTTTATTTGCGCTAGTATTTCTAATATTATATTATGTTTCTTTTATTTTCTCTTATAAAAGACTACAACTTAGAACTTTATAATGAGCAAACTGTAGTAGTTGAAAATTATATAAATATTGTGTGAATAAAAAAATTGTTTGCACGTTTCATAAACATTACATTAACTACCCAGTTTGTATGATTACTACGTATCAATCCCTCTCAACTACAATAGCTATCTTAGTACATCTTATCCTTTGCGTATATACACGGCTAAACAAATTAAAGAAAATCTCAGTTATAACTGAGAACTAAATATAATCAATACAAGCAGTTGCTAGATCCTCATCTTCACAAGCAAATGATAATGTTTACAAAATAATTACCATAAATGTGAAAGTTTAGTAATAAAATATTGTATTTGGTATAAATGCAAATGAAAAGGATGATATTCACAAACATGTTTTTTTTTTTAATATTACTACGCTTTTGACGATTTTCTCTATACATTTCCTTCGCTTTTGTCCTTGGTCTTGTCACAAAGTTAAATTAATTGTCTTATAAAAAATAATAAAACAAGTACAATAGAGCAGGATGACATTTAGGCTGTTGGCACGCTGAATGATTTAGAAATCCTAGTTTGGCACACCATTAGCAAAAGGTTGTGCATTGCGCTTACATTATGTCTGTTAATTAGCGCTATATAAATACTATTATTATTATTATTATTATAGAACATTGGTGAAGATTGACTTTTTTTTGCATCCGTAAAACAAGTTTATACCATTCCAATTTCTTTTTTTCTAGTCTCTTTTTTTGGTGTCGTTCACATAAAATGAATACAATTACAATTGAGGCCTTAAACTAAGTGAATTTCATTATGGTTAGTAGATAACTCATTGTCATATAGAACCAGAACGAAACTTTATACATGTTTCACTGTTACTCTATGATAGTTAAGTCCTGACTTAAAGGCTAAACGTTATAACGTGAAGAAAAAAGAGCTAATTTTCAGATTATTCAGATTGAGTCTTAAATCTTTATGATAATATTTTTTATAGTATCGGGATGATTAGAAATAAGACTTCAGGTCATTTTTTTACGCTTTAAACAATACTTTGATTTTTGATTTAAAAAATGTACATAAGTACTTTTAGGTCTAACACTAGCCTATTTTTTCAGTGGGGTGCCATTCCCCTTGAAGATAATCTCCCCACAGACGGCTACTTTTACCAGGTGACGGTCCAGACTGGGATAAAGAGAAATGCTGGCACCGACTCGCAGGTTCGTTTCATCGTCTCAGGCGAGGAAGGGGATTCAGGGGTCCGCAGACTGACCGTGGCAGAGGGGAAACGAAAGGTTAGTTATGCCAACATTATGAAAGTCTTCTAAGACTTTGGATCTAAATAACTAAATGTCTACTTGAATATGTATTATAATATAATCAGACTCTAGATATATTAACCGGTTGTCATTTTATTCTCGTCCAGCACTTGGCCAGCGGTTCCATCTATAACTATGTCATGAGCGTTGACACCTGTCTGGGCCCACTCAACTTCCTGAGAGTCTGGCACGACAACAGCGGGAAAGGTAAAAACCAATCCTGGTACCTGGACCAAGTGCAGATCAATGACCTTCAGACAGGTGAAAGGTCAGTGAAGGTCAATTAGAATTTGTTGTAGGCGATATTAACCAAATCCATATTGAATCCAAGATCAATATGGTGCAAGTAATTAATGTAATTAATGTGCTATACATTTTGATGCTGATTTGATTTTGTTGGTCAATAGATTCATCTTCTTGTGTGACCGCTGGCTAGCCGTAGAAGAGGATGATGGTTTGGTGGACAGAATACTTCCAGTAGCAGGACTTGATGACCTCATTGCCTTCAAGCAGCTATTTTCTTCATCGGCGAGAAAGAAACTGGCCAATGACCACCTTTGGGTGTCTGTCTTCTCCAGGCCAACCAGAAGTAACTTTACTAGAGTAAGTGCTATAATGAAACACTTAGCCCTTGAAGTGTTGTGATAGATTTACAGTATCAATATAACAAAACCATAACTCATAAACTTTTATGATAGAGACACTATCAATATAACAAAACCATAACTCATAAACTTTTATGATAGATTTAATTTATCCATTTAATAAAACCCATAGTCCATGAAGTGTTGTGATAGAGTTACACTATCAATATAACAAAACCATAGTCCATGAAGTGTTGTGATAGAGTTACACTATAAATATAACAAAACCCATAACTCATAAACTTTGGTGATAGAGTACATTTATCCATTTAACTAAAACACTTAGCCCTTGAAGTGTTGTTATAGAGTTGATAAATCAAAACACTTTATCAAGAAACTTGAATGTGACTGCAACGAAATGTATCAACAGAATTTTATTTATACCTTGTATTTTTTTTTACCTCGTTTAGTTTTGACTGTTAACTTACATTATGTTAACATTATTTACATTATATTAGCTTTGCTTAATTTTGTTGAGGCTACTTTATCTAGCATAGAATGAGTATAATTTATGTAAAACTATAAAAGATATTCCGTACACAGCGCTTGGTATTTTAGTTTTTTAGCATTAAACTATGTGATTTGTGTGGTTCTTTATCTTAACGATGCCTTTTATAAATGAGCATAGTGGAAGTCATTTAATAGCACACAAGACAAAAAAACATTTTAGAGATACCGCTTACATTGTGCTTTTGTGTTTAGTTTTGGCAATGACTGCTGTTAAGGATAAGTTCGATTCTGTCTAGCGCCATTTTCACACCAGAACATTATTTACTATATATCATCTTGACTATCGTTTATTATATATGTTCCTTTATTTTATATTTCTATTATTTCATATATTTTGCTTACATACAAGGCTTGAGGCCTTGAATCGATTCCATTTTCAAAACCATTAAAGCTGCATTGGTTCTTTATGTAGCTCTTTACTATAACACAATCACACGTTTGTTTACATCACCAGGTCCAGAGGCTGTCCTGCTGTATGTCCCTTCTATTTCTGACCATGATCACAAACGCCATGTTTTTCAAGGGGGCGGAGACCCAAACCAACGTGGAGGCCATCAAAATTGGACCGCTGACTTTTACTTTAGCTCAGGTAACTTACATAGAGGCACGGCAACACAGTAGGCCCCTTGATGTAATAAAATACGGGTCTCCCTGCATGTGCATCTACTTCTATGTATGGTTTAGTGCAATACATTATAAAAATATTAATAGAATGCCAGGTAGATATTCTAATACAAATATCTTATATTTCCATATGCTAATGTATATTATGGGCATAGTCGTCTGCAAGAGAAGGGGGCAAAATGCGCACTTGCAAATTTAACAAGAATAATGTGTTTTTATTTACCGTAATATTATAGTTTATAAATAAATTATATGCCAGTTAAAACTTTGGGTTTGTCAAGAATTCATTTGTTTATAATAACTATGTCTCCCCCCCCCCCTTTCATGTATACACAATTCTACAAACGCTCATGCCTATGGGTTAACGTGACTATCAGTGTACATCAGATACTAATTACCAAAACTCCTCAAGCTATATATGCCAATAACAAGTCTATAGGCGAAGGTTACAAAACTGAACTATTCTGTGGCTAATTGACGGGCTGTTTCGATTCCAGTTCTTCATCAGCTTCGCCAGCACCATTATAGTTTTCCCGCCAAGTTTCCTGATGATGACTTTCTTCCGGAAGTGTGAGCCCAAGAAAAATCTGGTCTCTCAGGCCAACCAGCCGCAGGTGAAAGATGGCCGGAAGTTCCGCTGGAGAAACGTGTCGGCATCAACAGCCTCGCTCTGGGGAGCAAAACCCAAGGAAAGCAGGTGATGTCTGCTTGCATGTTTGTTCTTCCTGTTGTTCGGCCATTTTTCTTTGTTATAATTCAAAAATCTAATAGGGCGTTTGCAATCACGTGACAAAAAGCACGTGATTTGTGTTTACTTTCTGTAATGGTGTACACGTAATAATGGCCGCTGTATTAATAAAGTTTCATATAGGCTCGAGCTTTTTTTAAATGATGTGTTGTGTTTTAAGTCTTATTAAGATTTAAGCTGTATTATGTATGTTAAATAAAATAGGCTATTTTATTATTATCATAGACATAGATCATAGACGATGTGAGCCTATTAATGACTTGACTAGATAGCATATTCACCAACACTATCACTTGACATCGTAGCCTAGCCTACGAAACATTAAAAGTGTAGGCCTATAAAGTGAAATTGAAAGTGTAAATAGGTCTAGCCGGCCCTAGCCTAATCACATTAATCAATTAATCTACAGTACTACTATTTACCTCCTTATTTTTTAGTAGGAGAGCCAATATTCAGATGTGAATTTTGCATGATAAAGAACAACTTCATTTTCACCACGTTACATTTGTACCTCAAGTGGGTTCTTATATTTACACAAATACGTCACTAAAAACCTAAGCCACGCCCACTAAGAACGCTCTATTAATGGCTACCTACGTCTCTGTTATCTTGCTCTGGGCATGTATGTCAAATCATCCTCAAAAAGTAGACAAACAATTTTTATTACGATATTCAATATTTGTGATGGAAAATGCACCGAAATCAGGACCATTTATTTATATTAATAAACAAAATATTATAAATGTAGCCAGGTAATTATTATGTTGTACATTCTGCAATCATAATAATCAATAATATTTGCCACTAAACAAAATCGATGTCTCCCAATAACTTTTGTACTTACCCGCGTCCCTCCATCACTACATCTAGCTATTTTTACACCAGTAAGAACTCAAATCACATAAAACAAAACTAGGGATGTTAAACGAAAACCGGAATACCGGATTCCGGTTTTGAAACTCAAAACCGGTTTTGATTTTCAAAACCGGATTTCGGTTTGTTGGTTGGAAGTTGGAAGGTGATCATTACTTCAAGTAGAAGACCCTTTTTTTTTTGGTGCTAATGGAAATATTTTTTAATAAATAATATTGGATTCGCACAAAATAGTTCCTGAAATGCCTTGCTAGATATCTAACACTATTTAGTCTTAGACATGGTGTTTCCAAATACCAACTATGGCTTGCGATAAAATCAACATCAAACAAATTGTTAAGTTACAGTTACAATTAACATGAATCTTTTTACTTGTCGGCTCATCTTTGATGTAGGCAATGGAGAGATGCAAACTAGCCCTTCCCTTGTGACCCTGAACAATGCGGCTAGACACCGCGTCTGTGCTTTATTATTAACGGCACTATTAAATACACATTCTTTTGATTTGTGCTACTCGAAAACTTTCAATACATTATTTTACAAGTTACCATATATGCCTCTTCAAATGCTACTTTATAGTATGGTCAACGATAATTGGCAATTTGATTATCACTATTGAAAAATTGAAAGCTAATATTGATTTTAATCACTTAGCCCAGATTTTTTTAGTTGTAAAGAATTTTATGGTAAAGAGTACAAAATCATATTGTATTCACACAAATCAATCCCTTGAATGCCCTGCAAACACTAATTAAGTTTGAAGTAAGCTTATTTTTCAAATATACCTATAAAACTACGCAAATTTTGCTTTTCCGATCTGTGACTTGTGACAATGCTCGGGGGGAAGGGGGGAACCGAAATCCGGTTTTAAATCGGTTTTGTAGAACCGAAACCGGTTTTGGAAAAAAACCGGTTTTAACATCTCTAAACAAAACCTAACTTGTTAAAGTATTCGAGCGCGCATGCGTCTTGATGAGAGGGAAACTTTAAATGTAATCTTGCCACTTGCGCGCTGGTCTTTTTTTTTTTTGGACGCGGGCGGCTTGTACCGTTTCCTTGAAACAAAAGTCTTGAAGGTAGACGGAAATAGAATTTAGCAGACAAATTGTCAATAGACCAAGAGTCGTAGAAGAATAATCTGTAGACTGAAGACGATAATATGTCGCGTATTAGATAACCAGTGTTACTCTTCTTTCTCTTGTATCCGTTTGATCCGCTCGACTCTTCGCGTTAAAACATTACAATAATAGTCTCGTACTAAAAGACAAGTTTCACAAACATGAAAGCACACCACGTGACTAAATAACCCCTGACACTAATGAAAACGTGTTGTTTTATTTTAATAGTTAAAAGCACTTTATAACATTTCAGAAATACACGACTGTTCAATAGGCTTAATCGGCATATGAGTTTTACTGTATACCGTAGCTTAAAAATCAATATAAACAATTAGTAGGCACTTTATAAACGTATGAATTGTATCTTATTCAGCACCTCTTCCCCCCTCCCCCAAAAGCCGCTTGCTTCGTTCGTAAACTTTAAAATGTTGTTTAATGCCCAGGACTTTTAGCAGATATTTACAATTTTAATTTCACCACTAATATTCCACCACTGCATTGTTGGGCTTTATCCAAACGCTGTATTAAAAATTTAAGTGAAGTGTTTTGACGATTTTGACTCTACAATAACACAATTAAAATTCAGAGTAAATTTATATAAAGACCACAATACAAACCACGGACTGTAGGGTTTGCTTGTTTTGTATTTAACGCTGTTTCAATTGTCTACGCAGGCTATCGAGATTAAAAGAACGCGTCAGTAACTTCATCAACTCCTATAAGAAAAGAAAATACGAAGATGTTGACCAGCCCCCCGCTGACCGCAACGACCCGTTTCTAAAACCCAAGAAGAAGAAGCCATTTTCTTTTCCGCACTGGTTTATATACATCGCCTGGGTTTGTAAGTACAGAGTGACTTGGTGTTGTAAGTACAGAGTGACTTGGTGTTGTAAGTACAGAGTGACTTGGTGTTGTAAGTACAGAGTGACTTGGTGGTGTAAGTAGAGAGTGACTGGTGGTGTAAGTACAGAGTGAGTGGTGCTGTAAGTACAGAGTGACTGGTGGTGTAAGTACAGAGTGACTGGTGGTGTAAGACCAGAGTGACTGGTGCTGTAAGTACAGAGTGACTGGTGCTGTAAGTACAAAGTGACTGGTGCTGTAAGTACAGAGTGACTGGTGCTGTAAGTACAGAGTGACTTGGTGTTGTATGAACATAGTAATTAGTGGTGTAAGTAAGTTCTGACAGATTAGTGTTATAAATTCAGAATGATTAGTATTGTAAGTACAGAATGACTGATATTGTAAATTCAAAATAGGTTGATGTTGTCGTGACCGAGTTACCAATGTTGTAAATATTAATATTATACAACATCTACACAATGTATAAAGTGGCTGGTGTAGTATTTATTTATATCTTATGAATACGAGATACATTCTAATGCTATTCTTTCTTCTGTTAGAGACATTAGCTGTAAGTCTTTTATATATAGTGCAATATATAAATGTTGTTTCTTGCAGTGTGTTTCTTTAGCATCGTAGCTTCTGGGTTTTTCACCATACTTTACAGCATGGAGTGGGGCCGAGACAAAGCCAACCAATGGCTGACAACGTTTCTGTTATCATTCGTTGAGTCTGTCATTATCATCCAACCAGTCAAAGTAAGGCACTGCATTAATTAATACACAGCACTTAAAAAAAACAACAACTTCATTTCGACTTGTCACAAAAATGAATAACACTAAGCAAACTCTATTCTCAATAATCATGTAACATTAGATGCATAAAGATACATTTTTGTGTTAACTAAATTGTCTCGGTATTGGTCCGTTGATGCTTTTGACATTGCAATTTCCTCAGGTACTACTGCTGGTGGCTTTCATCGCGTGCGTGCTGAAGAAGCCAGAATTGGAGGAAGAGGATCTGGACGAGGACATCCACAGGGTGTTGGCTGGCAAGGATGCTACAGATGGCACCAAGGATGAAGCGAGCTTGTCACGTAAGTAGCATACATTGACCAGGAGCTGAACTCACTACTTTCGGATGATCGATCTCTATTTAATTTAACCATCCGCCTAGTATATTAACCATTGTATCGCTACAGTCTGCAAGACAGTGGATGCGCCTGACAGAAAATGTTAAGATTGAGCAGCAAAAATTTACGGACAAAATTGTTTTGAACATTTGATAGGCTTGTTCATATTTGACCACTTGCATTTTCGTGGCAACAATTCATGATTTACAAAATACATTTGTGTAGTTTTCTGTGGTTTATTTATTCTTTTACATTCCTAACATCAGGCACCCCGACGTCTTTCACCAATTCATATTTAGATCTACACCCTACTCTTTTTTTGTGTGGTAAAACGTGCATTTATATCTAATGTGCAGGTGGTCGGTAAATAATTCACAAGTGTTTGCTCCACTAATTCATAGGAAAAGTGTGGCCAAGCCAACACAGACTTCGCCTTGATAGTAGATAAGCTAGAACATCATCATTTCGAACTTTTTGAGAGCGAAAAATTTACTGCAGAACTAATATTATTTTGTGAAATAAAACAAATAAACTATTCATATACTAACATGCAATACTTAAACTATTCATATACTTACATGCAATAAATAAACTATTCATATACTAACATACAATAATTAAACTATTCATATACTTACATGCAATAATTCAACTATTCATATATTTACATGCAATAATTAAACTATTCATATACTAACATGCAATAATTAAACTATTCATATACTAACATGCAATAATTAAATTATTCATATACTAACATGCAATAATTAAACTATTCATATACTAACATGCAATAATTAAACTATTCATATACTTACATGCAATAATTAAACTATTCATATACTAACATGCAATAATTAAACTATTCATATACTAACATGCAATAATTAAACTATTCATATACTAACATGCAATAATTAAACTATTCATATACTAACATGCAATAATTAAACTATTTATATACTAACATGCAATAATTAAACTATTCATATACTTACATGCAATAATTAAACTATTCATATACTAACATGCAATAATTAAACTATTCATATACTAACATTCAATAATTAAACTATTTATATACTAACATGCAATAATTAAACTATTCATATACTAACATGCAATAATTAAACTATTCATATACTTACATGCAATAATTAAACTATTCATATACTAACATGCAATACTTAAACTATTCATATACTTACATGCAATAATTAAACTATTCATATACTTACATGCAATAATTAAACTATTCATATACTTACATGCAATAATTAAACTATTCATATACTTACATGCAATAATTAAACTATTCATATACTTACATGCAATAATTAAACTATTCATATACTAACATGCAATATTTAAACTATTCATATACTTACATGCAATAATTAAACTATTCATATACTAACATGCAATAATTAAACTATTCATATACTTACATGCAATAATTAAACTATTCATATACTTACATGCCAACTGTTAATCTTTCGCCAATCAGCATATACTTACATGCCAACTATTATTCATATACTTACATGCCAACTGTTAATGTTTCGCCAATCAGCATATACTTAAATGCCAACTGTTAATGTTTCGCCAATCAGCATATACTTACATGCCAACTGTTATTCATATACTTACATGCCAACTGTTTCGCCAATCAGAGATAATGCTCCAGAGAAGATCCGACAACTCCGAGCTGCAGCCCCCGGATCCGGAAGTACTGTCAAAAGTTCGAGAAACACGAATGATGGAAATCAAAATGGAGGCGGTCCTGAAAGAAATTATCGTGTACATGATCTTTCTGGCCATCATCTTCTTCCTGTCTTATCAACAGAGAGACCCACAGTCGTATGCCTACAATACAAATGTCAGGGGAACTCTGCTGGATAAATTTGATGAGGTCAGTGTATTTTGTAGGAGGCGAGAGGTGGGTGAACTTTTGGAGCTTATTATGTTAAATAATGGAACATTTCAAAATTATTATTTTGGTATTTGTTACCCAGAAACTTTACTCGGATGCACCTGCTTCACATTAAACCGACTATTATATTGTTTTGTTTATTTAATTGTTTAGATAGTGACGATACAGGATTACTGGAGCTGGTTAGAGGAAAGCTTCCTTCCTTCGTTCTACGCTCAACAATACGCCAACGGAACGGACATCAGATATTGGAGAGATGTTGCCTGCATTTCTGATATGGAAAGTAGAAGGGTCGGTGTTGCTAGGATACGGCAACTTAGAATCAAAAATGGTAACTGTATAAAACCTGGTGATGATTTCATCTCTACGAACCATTTAAACTGATTTATTTATACACAACTTTATAAACCCATTCTTAGGTTGACATTTAATGCTGAAAATATGGTTGCATTTTGAAGGTAGTTAATACATTAATGAAAAAACAATACTTATTATAGCCATACACATTATACCATTTTAATAGAGATTAAATGTACTATGTCATAGACAAATGCAATATATTTAATTAAAGAGACATGCAATATAGTTGGTCATAGAATCATACAATATAGTTGGTCATAGAATCAAACAATATAGTTGGTCATAGAATCATACAATATAGTTGGTCAAAGAATCATACAATATAGTTGGTCATAGAATCATACAATATAGTTGGTCATAGAATCATACAATATAGTTGGTCATAGAATCATACAATATAGTTGGTCATAGAATCATGCAATATAGTTGGTTATAGAATCACACAATATATTTGGTCATAGAATCATACAATATAGCTGGTGATACACCAATGCAATATATTATTATTTGGCCATAGACTATTGCAATACACGTTATCATTGAAACACTAAATATACTTTGATCACAGATACATGCACTATACAGAGTGAGCTAAAGTCAGTCATCAACCATTGTCGAGACGGCTACGGCTGGACGGCTGACGACACCAAACCTTATCTACCCTATTGGGAAACTCCACCAGCTGACATGAAGAAAGAGTTGGAGAAGTCTAAATCTCCTTTTGTAAGTCTTAAACAAACCAGCGAAAAGTTAAATTTTAATGATTATAAAATAGTATTGATCATGTTCGATCAATTTTCTGCCCTACCACATTTACATGTTATAATAGTGTATAATAGTGTATGGCAAACAATGATGATATAGATGGTTAAAGGTCTCCCTGAAATATGATTGTGTGTAGCACTGCATTCAGCAAATAAAACAAAACCATGACCAAATGACCAAATCTCTTTTGGGTTGAGGAGCGGCGTTAGCGACATCGTTCGGGTCGCTTTTCTAAATGGCTTGACTTCGAATACAGGCTAAAGGTCAGCTTTATTTTACAGGCTTTTTTTAATGGGTTTCTGAGCCCATTCAGCTCTAAAGGGAACGTGAGATTATATAAAGTTGAAGGTTGAAGAGGGATAAAGGCAGCTGGTCATCGTGCCAGCCACACAAGCCTATTGAATAATTTGATCATGGAGTATGTTGAACGATTGCTTCACTAGTCCGATGGGCCAATATTATCTGAAAGAGATGGTTTACTTTATTGCTTTTAGGGCGATAAAATACACGCAATTCTATTTAATAATTAGAATAGTACCATCTTGCAGACATCAAAATAATAACTTTAATTTGTGTACCTTTAACCCTTCATAAAGTTCTTTGTCTTATGAAGATAATTATTCAGTGGTCGGTACTTAATCAGTCAAGTTCTCTTTGCTTCTGTAGATGATCTCTAAACAAGAAGCAGAGCCCTCCCCTCTCCGATTTCAGTGACCAATACACACAAGATGGTATTGAGGCAAAACTCAGGTAGTTAGTCGTACTATACCCTTAGCCCTAAACGATGTTGGGATCCCATCCGGCGGCCCTTGGGAGCAGGGAGATAAAAATATCGGCTTAACTAGATTTTATATCGAGATATTTGAAATGGTTCATTATAGCTCAAGAACACTGTGCCACTTCATATTTATATGCATTGCAGTTATAGTTTACCAAAAGTTGATACGTCATAGTTATATGCATTGAAGTTATAGTTTACCAAACGTTGATACGTCATAGTTATATGCATTGCAGTTATAGTTTACCAAACGTTGATGCTTCAGGTTTACCAAGACGCCGTGGAGTTAAAGACTGCTCCTTTTGTTGGCAACATCGCAACCTATAAAGGCGGAGGCTACGTCATTCTGACCAAACGTACTTACGGCCGCACGGTGTCCATAGTGGACAATGCCAAGTCCGAGAACTGGATAGATCTCAACACCAAGGCCATCTTCCTGGAGTACACTATCTATAACCCTAACGTTAACCTGTTTACCTCGGTTACTGCAGTGGTAGAGTTTCTGACCATTGGACCTGCTGTGACTATGGCAGATGTCAAGGTTAATATTTCGTTTTGAGTAATCCATTAACTATTTACCCATACATTAACTTGCATTTATTCATGAAATTTAAGCCATTCATTAACTTTTCTCATAAGTAAACCATAAGGCATACGTTACCTACTTTAACTTTTAAGTATTCTTTAACTTTATACACGTTTTTTTAGAACACTAAATCATAATTAATTCTGATAGATTATTTTTCACTATTAGTATATTAGACACTTAATTTTATAAATATTTTGCGAATCTTGCATTAATTACTTAATGTTGTCTAATGTATTAGGCCTCATTCTGTTAAATTGAGAATGTTTATAAAAACGCATTCATTTCACTTCCGTAACTTGACTGCAAAATCTGGTATTAGCTTTGACTATTTGCCTATTTAGAGCGAAATTTGGTGAATTTGAAAGGTTTTACTTGAAGAAAAGCTAGAGAATGTATTAATTCGGCAGTATCTCGCCTTGAGAACGCTTACAAATTCCGCTAAAGAAGTAAGCAGGTACTATTACAGGTACTAATTATTGTCGTTTTTTATTTATTTATACAAGTACAAAAAAACAACACACACAAAAAAGAACAACAACAAAAACAACATCGAACGAAAACACCAGCAACAAACAAGTTACAACAAACCTAAACAAAATTGCATACGAATTTAAATGCACGAAAATAGAACCTGAATTATTTACAATAGTAAATTAATTATTGTTTTGAAAAGCTTGATGTCAAATACTAATTGAATTATTGAGCATCCATTCTTTGACATCGATATTGGTTTAAGATAATTTTGTATTAGCTGATTGAAAACTTAAAAGAAAATTAACATTTTATTTATTATTACACCTTGAAAACATGAATATAAATAAGGTTTCATTCTCTAATAATTTCAGGTGTTCCGGTTGATGAGCTACATCGGCGGGTTCGGTGTCATAGTGCTGCTCTTTGAGGTTTTCTTCGGCATCGTCTCCATCGTATTCTTCGTTCAGTGCGTCAAGAAGGTCAAGCTTCAGAGGCTGGCCTACTTCGGCGACTTCTGGAACATTCTGGAGTTCGTGCTCTTGTGCCTGGCCGTCACGTGCATTGTGTTGTACGCCTTTAAGCATATTCTCACTGATGTGGCGATGAGCGCCCTGCAGAACAGAAAATCAGGTCAGTCTGGCTTGCCGAAACTTGTGTACCCATGGGCTTTAACTTAACTGTTGGGTAGGTGGGAGAACAACCAGTTGAGAGCTATAGATAGAGCCACAAATACTTGTATGTGTGAAAACTGTTTTCAATAAATTCATATTTTTAATGGTAGGCCTATTATTCCATTTTAGTTACGATACGTGTATCTTACACTTTCATAATTTCGTTATTTGTTATATTTAGCAACATCCAAATGTTAGTTGTCATGTATATCAATATGTTAAACTGTTAGATGTCAAATATACCGATATGTGTACATAATATTTGCCATATTGTCATACATTATATCAATATGTCAATATGTCACATGTCATAATATATACAAATGTCAAAATGGTAGATGTTTTATCTCTTTATTTCTCAATTATTTCACTAAATTATATTTCACTAAATTATATTTCACTAAATTATATTTCACTAAATTATATTTCACTAAATTATATTTCACTAAATTATATTTCACTAAATTAGATTTCACTAAATTATATTTCACTAAATTATATTTCACTAAATTATATTTCACTAAATTATATTTCACTAAATTATATTTCACTAAATTAGATTTCACTAAATTATATTTCACTAAATTTTATTTCACTAAATTATATTTCACTAAATTATATTTCACTAAATTATATTTCACTAAATTATATTTCACTAAATTATATTTCACTAAATTATATTTCACTAAATTATATTTCACTACACTGTATCACAAAATTATATTTCACTACACTGTATCACAAAATTATATTTCACTACACTGTATCACAAAATTATATTTCACTACACTGTATCACAAAATTATATTTCACTACACTGTATCACAAAATTATATTTCACTACACTGTATCACTAAATTATATTTCACTACACTGTATCACAAAATTATATTTCACTACACTGTATCACAAAATTATATTTCACTACACTGTATCACAAAATTATATTTCACTACACTGTATCACTAAATTATATTTCACTACACTGTATCACAAAATTATATTTCACTACACTGTATCACAAAATTATATTTCACTACACTGTATCACAAAATTATATTTCACTACACTGTATCACAAAATTATATTTCACTACACTGTATCACAAAATTATATTTCACTACACTGTATCACAAAATTATATTTCACTACACTGTATCACAAAATTATATTTCACTACACTGTATCACAAAATTATATTTCACTACACTGTATCACAAAATTATATTTCACTACACTGTATCACAAAATTATATTTCACTACACTGTATCACAAAATTATATTTCACTACACTGTATCACAAAATTATATTTCACTACACTGTATCACAAAATTCACTATATCCGTCCGGGGCAATATTCTGGTTCACCTTTTTCACATTTTATAGAATGTGACACAATGTCTTTTCACTGTAGTTCAAGGAGCCAATGGTGTCACCGTTTTGTTTCACCGTGTCACATACTAGATAAGAAAATGTCACACAGTCAATGGCTGGCTAAACATGTCACAAATTACTTCAGTAAGTTAAACCTTTACTCATTGCAATACATCTACATCACAATCTATTTTTATCTATTAATTCGATGTAACACTAGCATTAAAAAAAATGCCAAAAAATATGAAAGATATAAAGTTAAAGTCATTGGTTGAAATTATGACATCTAAATCTATGTCTTCACACCTAACGGCCAACTTTATCTTTTTGTCCCTCGTAGATGGTTTCGTCAACTTCAACAGCATTGCCCTCTATGACGAGTTGTATGGCTACGTCATGTCCGGTGTTGTCTTCATGGCCACGATACAGTTTCTCAAGTTGCTGCAGTTCAATAAAAAGATGGGCATGCTCGGTGCAACGGTATGACACACTTATGCATTTTTGGTTATTTACTTTCGGTTTAACTTTAACCAAAGAAAATAATAAGATGGCCCGCTTGCTCTATTTTTAGAGCTTATATGTTCTTTTTTTCCCGTGCACAACCAATAAAGCTATCTTGAATGACTTCTAGGCTCCTACGATTGCATTAAATGTTTCCACTGTATACGACTTTCGATTTCAATCTTAATTTTCCATTGAGAAAATCATAGAGAATTACTACACCGGAACTCTAGAGGACCTATTGCGATCGGAAATTCCGAAACTAAGTGTTTCAAGTTATCAAATAGCAGAAATTTAATATCAAAGCAAGCGGGCCATCGTATTATAGTCTTTGCTTCAACATATCTCAGAATACATTTCCCAAAATGTGTAAGTTTTTTTTTACCCCCCCCCCTCCCTTGTAGATATCTAACTTAAAAGGCGTCCCCCCCCCCCCTTCCCACATACCCTTGTACCCGGCACCTAAACATTACATTAAAAAAATTTAAGCCAATAACCAAAATAACTTAGTTTAAATATAAAATTGATTTTAGGAAATAAATATTTAGTTAAGCATGTCTAACAAGTTTACAATTAGTAAGTAAGTAAACATTATGCTTTTTAATTACCTTATTGACTCCGGAAAATAATACACATGTACTTTGACAATGTCAACAGCATTTAAACTTAATCAGCTCCCTCTTTACTGTATTACGTTGGCATGCTAAATGAATGGTACAAAAGTCAATGTTATAACTCATATATTCTTCTAATGAAATGTTCAATAGTTAACTCACTAAATGATTTAAATATAATGTTGTACTGAACTATTTCTCAGGTGAAACTAGCATCAAAGGACTTGGGCATCTTCAGTATAACATTCTTCCTGTATTTCTTCGCCTTCACGGCTACCGGCTTCTTATTGTTTAGCAGCCAGCTGACCAGCTACCAAAATGTTGTTAGCACGGCCGAGGCAATGTTTGCTTTTGCGTTGGGCAGCTTCGATTTCAACGAGCTGTCAGTGGCGCAGCCATTCTGGGGGCCCCTGTTTGTATTTAGGTGAGTAACAGTTTGGTATGTTAAATTAGGTTGTTTGGCCTTTTGAGATTAAACCAAAAGCTCCAAATACCAGTAAATTGAATAGGTAGATAGAGAACAATAGGCATACTAAATGTGACAGCGTCAACATCACCATCATCATCAATGATGTCAAATTATCTTCTTGTGATGTGCTGTCACAGCTGTTATATTTATATAATATATACAATATATAACATTTATTAGCAGAATACATAAAGATTAAACTTGAATAGTCTTGAGAGCTGGGATTATTCATCCAGTAGAGACCTGGATATCACTAAGAAGTTGAACGAGTTAGTCCCCCAATGATTATTTGAGTTGATGATAAGATCTTGCCTAAGTTAAACGTCTAAGAGTTATAGCCAAAGCAATTAAACTACAAATAAATAACAAATCAAGTTCAGAAACATTAAAAAAAACACTATTATCTTGTTCTAACCATTAAACAATAGTGAATCTGAATAGTTATGGGACACAGTGGCCTAGCGGCAGCGCGTTCGAATGGCGATCCGAAAGTTCTGGGTTCGACTCCTGGTGCAGGCTAGGATTTTTCCCGGGACTTGAGGGTACCTGACATTAGTTGGGATAACGTAAAGGCGGCTGAGCATTGTGCTGGCCACACATCCCCTAGCATGCCGTGGCCACAGAAACTGGTGATCACCAGCCCTATGATCAGTTTGGTCCGAAGGGTACTTTACTTTTTTTTAAATTATTAAACAATTGTAAATCTGAAGAGTTATTGGCCATTAAGCAACATTTATCTGGTCAATTTGTACCATTGCAATACATAATTGATCCTTGGAGTTGATCGATCTGTGAACCTTTGTTTTTTTTTCTCTATTATTTCCAAAAGCTACATTGGAGTTGTGTACATTGGCTTGATGAGTATTTTCCTTACAATCATCGGTGAAGCTTTCACACAAGTAAAAGAGAATGTTGCCCTACAGAGTAACGACTATGAGCTGGTGGAGTTCATCTGCACAAAGATCAAAGCACTCTTTAAATAATTCCAGACGCCACATACAGACTTTGTTTTATTGTTGAATTTTTTCCCACAATTTTGATGTTTACATTTGATTGTGAACAGACTTTCTGTACTTTGAAAACTGGTTAAAAACACACTTTTTCGATTTATTTTAATAACATACGGTAAATGTAAAGCACATTCGAAGTCTTTGTTATGAATAGCGCTATATAAATATGTAATTCGTTGAATGAAATTTTTATTATTAGGTCTGTGTCATTTAAAAAAAATTGCTATTTCAATTAAACAACTTTTTAGAAAATAAAATTTTGCTTATTTGAGAAAGTGTGGAAGGAGACATTCAACTTTATAATAAAAAAATTTCGAGGTAAGAGAACATATAACAAAGACAAAATTAATAAAATTTAATGTTAAAGAACTCACGAGACAATTTATAGGTAAAATGTATTCATTGGATTTTGTGATTGTTTTCGATATATTTCAATTGTATTTGTGTTTTTCTAGTGTTTTGTTCACTATAACAATTTTCTTGTGAAATGCTAACAAGTACAGTTTTTCAATAATATTTTATATCATTGTAGAGTAGAGTGTGGATTCTAAGTATTAGGAACATATATCTATCTTATCTATCTATCTATATATCTATATATACTTATAAAGCTTTCGTGTACTCAAGATACTGTTTAAGCATTTTAACGTTATTTTGAAAAAAAAAAGTGACATCCATCCAAAAAAAAAGTTTTGCTATTGAAAGTTTTAGTATTATAAATCTATTATTCAAATTTGGCAATACATTTTTTACTCTTTAAATCTCTTAATATTTGTTTTAGATGATTGCTTATATAAAAACATTAGAAACATTTAAAAGATGCTACAATCTTTATTTTTTAAATGGTATACTTTAAGCATTTTTATTCTGAAGAAATATTTCATTATATAAAAGAGCTGTCTTAAGCTGTAGATGTCAAATTTCAGGTTCTCCTTGAAACTTTATAAATCTATAACACTATGAAGGAGTATATTCGTCTGTAATTGTTTTCATTACAAATGTTTGTGCAGCAAGGTATTCAAAACAAAATTACAGTTAATGCCTTTGATTTTAACTGTTCATTTAGGTTAAGCTCTTCAAAATTGAAATTGTTCAAACTTTGAATAATAGGTGTTCAGTATTTTGAATTTGATTTTCTTTATTTCTTAAATCATATAAGATGGAAAGTAATTAAAAAAGAAGAACAATACGACAAACATGTTAATGTATTTATTGCTTTTTGTTAATAACAAAATGAAAAAAAAGCGTTTTAAACATATGTTTTATGATATAGTATAAACTCAAATACTAGGTGATATGCAAAGGCATAAAAATTGGTAGAAAATAGTAAATAGTTTTTTCTATATAATAAACTGTAATAAATGTTGAACTTTACACAATTGTAAATATAATTCACTGGACCATATACTTTGTCCCATGATTCTATTGACGTGGTTGATTCCACTCGGCTGGAAACATTGTCATCTCATAGGATTCATTTAAATAGGGTTTTGGTGTGCCCAATCGACGTCTCTTGCGTTTCACATTCTCCTTGATTCTCGGCACCACTTCAATCGGAGACAGCAGAGAGATATCGCTACCAGCAGGCAAGGACGTATTGCCTAGGTCAGACGAAGTGTTTATCGAAGGCAGGACTCTCCTGGGTGAAAGTGACCTGACCTTTGGGTCGTAGCTGGGGACGACAGCCTCTGGGGAAGAAGCGTCCATGACAGATGAAATGTAGCCCGAGGTGTCTCCCTGCATCGGCTCGTAGACTTCCTTAACGTAGTCAGCATCCACCTGACTACTGTGCTTGGCAGGACGTTGCAAAGCTCTGAAGTTGTGTTCCACCGAATACAGAGACAGAGGCCTAACACCCGTGGACTTGCGGTATCTACCAACGCCTTTTGAAAGCAGTCCTACTTGTGAAGTATTCACACCTTGATGTAACGGGGAATCTGTCGACACATCACTAGGGTCAACAGAGCTATTGAATTCATCACTACGGTTAATGGAGTAGTTGGGCTCATCATATGGGTTCACTGTGTGACTAGTTACTTCCCCTTTCTGTTGGTCTCTACAAACATTTAATGCTATCAATGAAGGCACGTGTAGTTCTACTATAGCTTTCTTCCAGTCTTTCTGATTCAACATCAAATTGTAATATTTTAACATTAGTATATAAATAGCATCTTGTTTATTCTGGAGTCCGGCCACACTATCTTCTAATCTATCCAGGCCGATTTCAGTTTGGAGAAATTTAATCTGAAGTTTACTTAACATTTTTCTCTTTCTTGGCGGTGACGTCTCAGATGTGGAATCTTGAACTTTTTTTCCTTTCTGGCTCTTTGGTTTAGAATAGGATACTGAAAAAAAAACACATTTTAAGTTGATATGAAACTTTTATATATATATTTAAACAAGAACTTTCAAAGCGCATTGATTATATTCCCTTAATTACACATTATTAATTATGCTGATTAATGGCGAGCAAAACCAAGTTTTATTAAATAATAGAAGAACTAACGTTTACAGAGCTCATTTTAGGACTTGCAGTAGAGATGTGTAAGATTCTTGTCCTAAGTATGGCGAAGTAGAGAAAACAAAAACAAGGGTATTGTTTTAACTAGACAGAAATAAAACACATAGAACATACCAATCTTTAAAGCCAGCGCAGCCGACCACAGGAGGCGAAAAGGGTTAAACTGCCAGAAAAATTGTGTTGCCTTGCTGACCATGTAGTCAATGAGCTCAAAGTCGTTGGGCTGTTTGTTGACGTCCTCTCTGACCTGAGCGAAGGAGTCGACGATGATGGTGATGAGGAAGTTGATGAGGAGAAGCACTATACAGATCATGTAGAGGAAGATGAACATTGGCGCCAAGACAGAGTTTACTTCATACAGAGACTGAAAGTAAACAGCGAGGTCTTCTTCAGCAGTGCTTTGGAGGTTTTAAATACCAGTATACATTCTCTATAATACAAACTCTATAGAATATCAAAATGAAAGGTTTTAACCACATTCAAACATTATAATAAGGTTGTGTTTTTTTACAAGTATAATTTCAGTTTTTATGCTAGGATTATTTCACGCTTCTTCAAATAACTTACACAAAATAGTTTTAAATTAAATATTTTATGATGCATTATTCATAACTGTCTTTGAATGCGTTTAACATTGACCCTATTTTATGAAAAAAAATCGAAAAAAAAATCAAAATGTTGTTTTTATAAAGGTCAAGATCGTCCGCTTGTTTAATTGTGTTTAAGAGGATCTTATTTTTGAGATGTTTGGGGGACTCAAAGCCATTTTATGTTTAGAAATATACGGCGCTATGGTCTTTCGGCAGACGGATGGATGACGTCACATCCTGAATGTTTTGAGGGTTTTAATTCTAATCCAGAAACGCCAGAATTTTTATTTTGGATCTAGAGAGTATCCTAGATCAGGGTCGGCGTGCTGGATTTGGCATGCAGAGTGGTTTTCATTGGCACGCGGAAGAGCACCAAAAAGGCAATAAAAGTATCTTCTGCAGGAAACGAGCAGGGTGACTTTTAGGCCGTTGGCACACTGAATTATTAAGAGGTGCAACTTTGGCACACTATTTTCAAAAGGTTGCCTACCCCTGTCCTAGATTACACAGCTTCATTGCGTTCAACTTTTGTGGTAATGAAGGTGGCTAACTAAATGAACATTGTATGGACTTATAAACGTGCTCATTGACTAATTGTTGTGGATTTATACATTTAGAAGGGAAAATTTATTTACTCATGGCTAAGAGAAATATCTAGCTTGAACATCTGAAATGTCTCAATTATAGCTATAAAATGTCCAACTTAAACGTTGAAATGTCTAAATAGATCAATGCAATGTCTAGCTAGTCAATGAAATGTCCAAATAGGTCAATAAAATGTCCAACCTCGTACTGTAATTTTCCAAGTGAGACCAGAAGCATACTTTGCATGGTATGTATAAAATCCCTGTAGCCAAACAGACATGGACCAAACGTAAGGTAGCTGAAACATAGTTATGACAAGAAGTATCGATATATTTTTTTTTCAGTGAACATAGAAGTATATAGAAGGAAGGTGGAGTTAAAGAGGTAGAACTGTAGACTGGTGTGAAATATTGATAGAAATAGAATAAGAGAAATATTTTAGATAGATAAATAGATAGAGAGAAAGAGAGAGAGAGAGAGAGAAAGAGAGAGTTAGAGTGAAAATGTGATCGGTGTTAAGAGGACAAGATACACAAGATATAGTGATGGAGAGAGAAATATAAGATAAAAGTTGACAGACAGACAGCACAACGGAGTTTGAGAAAAGAATTATTTGCATTTCATTGTTTTTTCACATCCAACTTAAATTAGACAACATTTTGAGTTATTCGGATCAATAAGAAATTGTTATCTGTTTTTTTTAATTTTTAGTTTGATCAAATACACTCTTTTTTTTTAAATTGTCAATCTTTAAGTCCTTTTATCGATTGACGAACATTTAGAGATGTGGTGTTTAATAAAAACTAGACCATTACCAGAACGAAGCAAAAGCCAGGATAACTAGACTGAAGACGACGGAGAAAGGTGAAAGGTCACTTGCAGATAGTTTCATGGTGGCTCCCAGAATGGACATCCTCCTGTTGAACCTGAGCAGGTGAAGGATTTGGAGGGTCGACAGGAAGGTGGCGAAGGCAGCCATGATGGAGAAGAGTTGATCCCATATCGCCACCGTTTGGAAATTGTAGAAGTGTCCTGGGAGGGTAAGCACATTAAGGTGTGAAGTTCTGGGTTGTTATTAAGATTAAATACAATAATAAGGTCCGTTGTCCCTACTGACCTTGATCCTTATTGGCTTCCTTCGACACTCGATCGGAGATGATTGCGTGGCCCACAGACAATGCGATGGTGGCCGCTGACGTAAGTAGGTTAATGCATTCCAGAATGTTCCAGACCTCCAGGAAATACTTCCACCTCTGCCTGTACATGAAGAAGAACTCTCGGACTCCAAAGAAGATAAGAGCGATGTAGACCAACCAATCACAGACAATCATTGATACAGGGTAGGTAGCCGTGTAATTAAATAATCTGAGAAATTGATGCAGGGTAGGTAACCGTGTAATTAAATAATCCGAGATATTGATACAGGGTAGGTAACCGTGTAATTAAATAATCTGAGAAATTGATACAGGGTAGGTAACCGTGTAATTAAATAATCCAAGATATTGATACAGGGTAGGTAACCGTGTAATTAAATAATCCGAGATATTGATACAGGGTAGGTAACCGTGTAATTAAATAATCTGAGAAATTGATACAGGGTAGGTAACCGTGTAATTAAATAATCCGAGATATTGATACAGGGTAGGTAACCGTGTAATTAAATAATCCGAGATATTGATACAGGGTAGGTAACCGTGTAATTAAATAATCCGAGATATTGATACAGGGTAGGTAACCATGTAATAAAAAAATGTGAGAAATGCAGACAAAATAAAATCCTGATGTTCTTGCTAAACATCAAATCAAAGAACTCGAAGAAGTCGATACAATGAATAGACATTTATTTGGTCCAGTGAATCTGTATACAGCGGTCGATTATATTTATTTCTTCTAAATAACTTTTCTTTTATTCGGCTATGGTTTGCACTTGTTTTTATGAACATTTTAAAGTCATCAATCCATCGAACTATTTGTAAATTAGGATCGTAAAGGTTACAAGCGGGATCTTGGACATTTTAGAATTGCGAGCATTCGTTTGGGCTCAAGGAATATTGGAATTAAGGGGTTGTTTATAAATGTATTAAAAAAGGAATAGCAGATAATAAATTACTTCTTTATGCTGTGAAAGCTTTGCGAAATCCTAGGCTCTCTCTCTATACGATCCACTACCGTAATGGGTTTCCTGAACTTGGCATGAAAAGCATAAAGTATAAATCTATTCATAATGCAGGACTAGAATCTATACTAAATGTATGAGCAGAGGCGTTGCTAAGGAGGGGCAGGTGGGTATATCTGTCCCCCCAGGCGCCAAGGTCAAGAGTGTCTAAACGAAGCTTACAACGTTAGTTTTAGAAGAATGCAATTAGATAGGGAGGGGTGCGGGGGCGCCAATTTTATAGTTTGTCCCCGGTTGCATATACATTCTAGTTACGCCACTGTATAGAGCATTTGCAATCCCGTGACAAATAGCACGTGTTTGTTTACTTTGTGTAGTGGTGAACAAAGGCAGCCGTATTACTATAGGCTAAAGAAGGTTTTTTTTTTCAAATATCATATCAACAATATGACGTAAAAATATACAAAACACTGCCATGTGATGAAAATTAACAATTAAAGCTAAAATTTAAACCATTAACATTCAATGGAATAGGTTCCGTAAGTCCAAAATATTTAATTGAAGATGAGGATTGTCAAAAGTTAGCTTAGTAACTTACTATCTAAAAGTAAAGCATAAGGCAGGCTGTGAAACGTTTCTCAATATAGCTATTGAACAGCCAGTGCCGTTGCTAGGGCTTTGGGGGCCCGGGGGGGGGGGGCTTGGCCTCTTTAGGGGCCCCTGCATTTTGACATTCGACATTATGACATGAGAAAACACAATTCGGACACTCCTCAAGTAGGGGCCCGGGGGGAGGGGACTTTCGAATTCGGACCCCTCTCCCCATCCCCTAGCTACGCCACTGTTAACAAGTATAAAAGCCTTAAATCTTGTTTACTTCGTGGACGGACTACTAAGGACTAGTATTACAGTTAAATATGGATTTATAGAAACAAATTCCTTATATTTTTAGTGTAAAATAGACATGGTAAAGAACAATTTCATTCCACCATGTCTCCACCATCGCTTCTATTTACATAGTTACGTCACCTAAAAACCTAAGCCACGCCTATTTTTGCAAATTCTCTTTATGAGTAGGGCAAAAATATCTTATTAGAAACATAAAACATAAGAATAAGATCTTGTAGCTTATCAGAATAATTTAGTTTTCAATACCTGAATGGATACATGGTAAGTTCACCAATGACAACACGGGCCTGTGGGAACTCAAACAAGACAGTTATCATGACAAACATGTTGATGTTTGCATTGTAGACGGTGGCCTCAAATATGACCACCCTGGTCTTCTCATCGATCCATCCGTTGTCTTGTAAATATTGGATGCTGTCCTTGGCTTCACTCTCAGACCCAACTATGTCCATGACGTAACCTCCAGGTGGATAGACCCCCAACAGACCTGAGATAGGTAAACCGCCAATGTCTGCCCAGGTGTGGTACAGCCACGCTGCCGATCTGTAGACAAAGATTGTTTTTAAATTCATAGATTCTTGAAAAGTTCAAATTTCATCGCATTTTAAATACAATAAACTTATATACATACTGGTCAATAAGAAATAATAGTAATTTTTAATAAATTGAAATCAGAAATGGTCAAGACCAATCTTACTTCTAACACGATGTATACTTGGGGGAGCTATCTCCTACCAAGCGCTTCCCCAGGTGGCGGATAAGGAAACGAACTTTAGATATAATGAATAGCCGTGAATAAGTGGCTGTGGACCAACTGGTTTTCTATCAGGAGGGTGAGGTGGGATATCTTGTGGTAAGGATATTCTTTAGAAATGGCCGTAAATCCAACGAGTTCACTGTGAAAATAAAAGCAAACCTAGAGCGATCTAACTCTAAGCCCGGGTAGACGAGACCGTTCGCTAGGGATAGCAGTCATCTAGGAGAGAAAACTCAATTGCTGCATTGCAGCCGATCTTGGTTGATCAAAGGTTATTGAAGCACATCAAGTAAGAAAAGTAGGCTGATGGCGGAGACAACGGGCCGATTGGCGCAAAAATACGCTGGCAAGCAAACATCAAAATAGTGGAGGAAAGAGATAATAGTACATACAGTTATGGCCACCTGCCTGTGGAATCCCGCTTCATAGGAGCCCACCCAACGATACCTACAAAAATACTGAATTAGAGTATACATACATGGCTCATTAGAAGTAGCAATAAAATATCGTGGAGCCGACACACTGTTAGAGGGAGAAGAAGAACATTTTGAAATAGCCACTGCACAGGCAGTTTCACAGATAGCATATATATAGTGGCAAGCCACGCCCACTCTACCAGCAGCCGATGGTTTTCCACACTGATGCAAAAACAGTGTTACAGTCACTCAAAAATTCAAAACGCACACAGCAACCAGTCAACCAATAAAGAACTAACAAAACTTTGCTTAAATAAAAGAATTTGTTCTCCAATGGATTCCTGGGCATGTACTAACTGAAAGGAACGACACTGCTAATTACCTAACGAAAATAATTATTGAGCGCAGGCAAAAACAGACAGATGCACCCAGAAGAAGTTAAAACAATGATAAAAAGAAAAGAAACCCAAAGATAGTCAGAGCTGTATTCAGACCCTGTCACGAAAGACGGTTATTCCAAGTTTTCTCGCAGATTTCAACCTATCATCTTCAGGTTAAGGGAATGCCATAACATAATGAAAGCAACACCTGTTGCACAAACTACAAATTGAAACAAGTGAAATGTGGCCCCGTTTAACATTGCATAGACCTGTATATTTTAGCAGCACAATAGAATCTGATGTACTATTTTTGTTTGAAATATCTGGAATTTGTTTAGATGATTTTAAAACATGCGTTAACCTTTGTTTATGGATGGCTGATGGATCTGTAACATTTTTGTCAGCTGGCCCTCCACCACTGTTGTCAACTGGCCCTCCACCACTGTTGTCAACTGGCCCTCCACCACTGTTGTCAACTGGCCCTCCACCACTGTTGTCAACTGGCCCTCCACCACTGTTGTCAACTGGCCCTCCACCACTGTTGTCAACTGGCCCTCCACCACTGTTGTCAACTGGCCCTCCACCACTGTTGTCAAATGGCCCTCCACCACTGTTGTCAACTGGCCCTCCACCACTGCTGTCAACTGGCTCTTCAAACAGAGAAGTAAATAGTATCACCAATAAAGATCAAATATATTATATATATATATATATATATATATATATCTAATTATAAAGACACGTGGTCATATTTATACGACACTGGCTTATAAATATATCTACACAATAACAATTTCGCGCTACAGTATACCGATAACTAATTTCAAACCGATTTTCGCACCTCAAATACAAGCTCAGATATTTGTCAGTAAGTAAACAAACAGATTGTTAAACTTTTTTTTTTTCTAAATGATTGAGAATGAACTTAAAAATAAAATAAAAATGCACCTGTGTTGTAAATTGTGTCATTGAATTGTTTCCAGCCTTTACTAAAATTCTGCCAGCTTCTGGAATCTCCTGACCAGCTTGGAGAACATCGCAGTTTGGTGAAAGAACATTTGGAGCAAGGACTACAAGAATCTGTAAGACAAGCATCTCTCTAATTACGTAGATACATTTTTTTGTAGCGTTTTCTAACTTGCGGCATAGAAGTAATTACAAATAACAGATGTCGTGACAAAACCAAAACTCCGCTGACACGTTATAGTTAACAAACATTAACTTCTTGTCTGACAAGAATATCAACAATATTATAATTTCAGCTTAGTTAACTTCATTGGTTAGCTAGTTTTGCGAAATTTGATTAGATCTAATTAACTCTAACTTTATTCAGTGTACATTAGTATAGGCTATTTCTTGTAGTATAACTATCTCAACTCCAATCGGTATTTAGGCTAAACATGAAAGAACAATTATAATGATTATAAATGATAGTTCTAATTGTCTTTCAGTGTAGAATATATATTAGCTACAATAAATATTTTTATAACTACAAAGCAACAGCATATACAAATGAAACAAAGTGTAGTCATCTAAAATATCTGACCACCAATTTTAACATGTAGAGTTGCACGGACTCTAATCAGATAGAAAATGATCTTGTGACTTCGCCCAGAGGTTTACAATGATATTAAACAATTATTCCAAGTCTTCAAAAATTCTCGCCATACATGCTTCGTGCCTGAGGCTGACGGAGGTGGAAGAACAGCTGATTTTTCAAGGCGTTGGGGTCAAACGTGAAGGTTAAAGTTTAAGTCGTATCGATACTTTTTTTAAAAACAAAAATAGCATTTTCAAGGCCTTATCTAGCAAGCAATAAGAAAATCACTGAATACCATTTTGCCGTATTTAGCACAATAAATTCATACGGTGGCCTGGTCCGTTTACATTAGGCCTACATATCTTTATGCAACCTAAATTATATTTTTTACATACTATTCCACTTTTACGAATGTCTTATAACTGTAAACGTTGGCTTTCTAGGTTTATTTATTGAAATGTAACAAAAAATAATAAAAACTTTAAAGTCTACGATATTTTACCATAATAAAGATTAGTAAAGAACTCAAGAATTTGTTCAGATCATGTCTGGCCATGGGGCACAATGCTAAGCCGTCTCTCATTTTCCCGAATATCAGTTTCCCATCAACCAACGGCAAGACACCCACTCCAGTCATGTAACAGATTAGAACAGGAATTGCAATACGAGCGCTCTGCTACTAGAACACAGTGTCCCATTGATTATAAGGATTAAAGAACACATAACGGTGATGAACTAATATGCAAGTTAACCTTTGATATTTTCAAATCAAAAAGTGTTACTACACTCTATGAACACAACGTTTTACCAAGTCAGTTTCTTAAGGATTCAATTCAAATTGTAAGTACCGTTTCCCAGCCTGTGTTGGCGTATTCTGATCGGCCCAACTCTGTAAGAGCTCAACGTTGCCACGAGTTTGGTGCTGACGTTCAGCTTGCGTCCGTCCCAGTCTTGTCTGACGTACATAAAAGTCAGATAATGTTTTCGTGTCCAGTCCCAAATGTTTTCACCTGTGTCGACCTGCAACATAGAAGAGTTTTCACAGGATTTAGACACACAAGCTATGAACCTCATAAATACAAAACTTTATCAAGTATTCTACACATTTGGCAAAAAACTGCAGTTTGTGTTTATTTAAATGATACAAGGTTTAAAGTAGAAAAAAAAATGTACATTCGGGAGAGCTTATAAAATACTTTGTAACACACAATATAGCGTTACTTTATATGAAACTGGCGTTCCTGAGAACTCTTCAAAGGGAAACACAAAATTGTTCGTTACCTTTTTAGTAATTTTTACGATTTTAACGCGGATATTTTTACATGTATAAAAACATTTCTTTCTGCTTATTAACTGATCTAGAATCTATAGTAATAAAAACAGTTATCCCCCCTTCATGCTGTTTCCTGTTGCTTCATGTATTTCCTACCATTTTGCAGTGTTTAAAAAAAAATAGTTTCAGAGATTCGCAACTTTTTATTATATAGACATTCAGGTTAACGTTGAAACAATATGTTAATACATTTGGGTGAAATCCCCTCGTTTACGAAATTAGAAAGACGTTTTAGAGCCAATGCAAATACTTGATATACAAGCCATTGAAATTAGACAATGAATTGGAATTATCAGTTGAAATAAGACCTTGTGTCCATGACGTGACTTTAAAAAAATGTTGTACGTTTGCATTACTAAATATTTGTTAAAGGAAAATATCTATCGAACTGTTGTTAATTTTCAAATATCACCATTGCATCTAATTATTCAATAATAATAATCTTCTGTAAAGCGTTTGTAAAATATAAGATATCTAGTATCAGAATTTCACAATTTTATATTTGTTACGAAATAATAGAATTCTGGTATATAGGCCTAATTACTTTTACTCCGATGACGAATTATGCATTGAAACAAAGCATAGTTATACAATTTTAATAATGATGCAGAATTGATGTGTGTCTGGGCTCAATAAAGTCATTGTCACAGCAACAAATAAGCAATAGAAGAATATTTAATCTAAAACGAACATATTTAGACAAATATGAAGTCCCAAACGCATATGTGCCTAACCAATATAAGGTTTTTATTTCATTAAAAGCTAATGTGCAGTATGGGTCACATCCCCGAGTATGCCGTAGCCACAGAAACTCGGGAACGCTGCTTGGGTCCGAAGGGTACTTTTCCTACTTAATGTGCAGTGAAGGAATCGTACATTGTGTTAATATATTTATTTTTTTAGAAAATGTCTTGCATTACCTGACTCAATTTATCCTCCTTGTCAAGTAGCCCCTCCAGTGAGTAACAGTAAAGATACGCCCTGTCATCTCTGGCATGGTAGACCATCACCAGGAACAGAGTCAGGAAGATACAGTAGAATGACACCTGCGATGAATGTTGATTGTAACAAAGTCAGGAAGATACAGTAGAAGGACACCTGTGATGAATGTTGATTGTAACAAAGTCAGGAAGATACAGTAGAAGGACACCTGTGATGAATGTTGATTGTAACAAAGTCAGGAAGATACAGTAGAAGGACACCTGTGATGAATGTTGATTGTTCAGTTATAGCAGTCAGAATGGGGTGGGGGGTAATGGCACTGAGACCATGCGGTTGGCATTTAAATAGAACATTTTATAAAGATCATTCATAGAGAACATTCACTCATATTATGCACATAGAACATTGCTCATTGCTCACTCTAAGCTAGTTCTATCTATGTACATCTTGTATGTGTACCTCGAACATATATCTAGAACATTCTTAGATCTAGCATAGAGCCTGCATGGAGCATCTAGAACAACTTTAAATCGTGTATAAAAACATGGGGTTTTTGGGACCACAGGTCGGCAACCTATGGCCGCGTGCCATACTTGGCACGCAGAACGATTGTCAATGGCACGTGGAAGACGCCCCAAAAAGTCTCTTGAACAAGAAATTAATTTGAGGAGCAGGTTTGATTTTAGACTGTTGGCACGCTGAATGAATTTGAAAAGCATTCTTTGGCACACTATTATCAAAAGGTTGCCTACCCATGACTCATGACCCATGCTCTGGACAATGTCATATTGAGGTTGCACTTTCTGGGTGATAAATAAAATGTGACAGATTCTACATGCAGTTTAAAGGACGTCTATTTTAATTCCCATACTTTCTCATTGACCTAGTGACCTAGTGACATTTTCTATGCAGTAAAAAAAAAAGTTTTTACCTCCAAAATAAGATTTCTTATCTCCCTTTCCTGATTTCGTTTTTCTGTCTCCTCTGAACTCCGAGCCTTCCTTCTGCGTGATCTTAGTCTTGGCACTAAAGGTGGCCGGATAAAAAAAGTTTAACGTTGTGCTCAAAAAGTGTCATCGTCATCAATCTAGTTCATTGGTTTCCAAAATGTGTATCGTGGTAGGCCGTCGCGGAGTATTATGGTCTGTTCTTTACTGGTCGGCAACGCGACAACTCGGAAATTCCAAGTAGGAATAATTTGAAAATAAACTTCCGGTTTCCTAAAAATTAGCATTTTAAAACTGTTGGTTTAATGAAGAGTAACTTGTAACATGACAGCTGTAACAGAAAAGCGCTTTTTATCATTTTTTTTGCCAATCCCTCATTTTCAACATATACAGTTGCAACTAAATTTGTATTAAGAATACATTTCAAAGGGAGGTAACTAAAAAAATTTAGAAAATATTTTTTCAGAAAATCATGCAAAAAATAATTCCAATTTTAACAATTTATAAAAAAAAAAAAAAATTAATTTCAAAACGAAACTAACTCTTTCGTAATCGTCGAAAAAAACACCTTTATATTACTTAGAACAATCCCGTGGGCCAGTTATTCTAAAGTATTGCTCCATTAAAGTTTGATTATCTAAAATTTAAGTGAAAATAACATTTTCATGGGCCTATTTATTTTTTGTTATAAATGCCGTTAAATAAATTATCTATTCGAGTCGCCAAGAGTTATATAAATTACGCAAGTGAGACATATATAGATAAGTGCCAAAAAAAATGCACCAATTTTGTTAATGGGAAAACTTCTTACTCTTTATTTCCGAGTTGCCGACCGGTAAATAACGCTATATTACACAAGCTTTCATAATGAATATTTGTTTCGTTTTCAATTCAATTGTGACATTAAGTCTAGGACTTTGACTTAGTGAAAGGCGTTCTTCTTCTGAAAACTTATAACTTTAAAAATGGGCCCCGTGGGTGAACAAAGCTCTGCTATGAGCCTATGACTGACGTATGTGGGGCACGTTGCCCGAACCAGCGCGTTCGGCTGGCTTACCCAAGGTTCTGGGCTCGAATCCTGGTGAAGGCTAGGATTTATTCCCGGGACTGGAGGGTGTTTCCTGAGTCTACACAGCTCTGACGGGTACGTGAAATTAGTAGAGTAAAGGCGGCTGGGCATTGTACTAGCCACACAATCTCTCAATATGCCGTGGCCCACAGCAACTGATGGACACTGCTTATGACCAATTTGGTCCGAAGGGTACTTTACTTACGTTTTTTATCATAGCTTTTAGTGTACATATACTACCTTTTTTGGTGATGTAATCCATAGCTATATCTCAAATTACATAGAATTTTATTCTCTCTCTTCGTTTGAAGCCAGATACTTGACAATCATTAATATATGTGTGTAGTTTTGGTTTGTTTAAAGCAAAAGTTTCAGAAAGTTATTTGCCATTGGTTGATTTCGTAAACAGCTTCACGCGCTGGTCAAGTGAACACACGTTCCGCTGACTACAACAACACGGACACACTGGTCAAGACATTATGAACAAATAAACGATCAAAGACCTTCGTGTAGTTTAACTCATGTTTGGCCGATCCCCAACCCTTCACCACAAAAAAAAAAAAAAAAAGAATTGAAAAGAAAACAACAAGACACAGAATACTCACTTAGTCACAAACACACACACTCGAAATCGTAAACACACTTACACATAATCATTATTTTAATATTTAACTTAGATAACATGCTTTAGAGCACGCTACTGTCTTACTTATATGTTAGGTCGGTTAATGCCTTATTTATTTGATTTGTTCTATGTTTTTGTACCGTTTTTAATCATCATTTAGTTTTATAGTACTTAGCCTAGTAATGGTAATTTATATAGCGCTTCTATCCATGCTATTTTAGCCTAGAGATTATATCCGTGTTCTTAGTTGCATGTTAAATGCGCTCTGAGCGTTGCCTACATTATGTTTATTGGCAGCGCTATTCAAATATTATTATTCTAATTGGATATCCTCCAAAATAAATTTCAATCAAATATTGTAGAACAACATCTTTTACAATAATGTATTTTTTTATATTTAGTCTTGCATTTATTTATTTGACGATTTTTTTTATAAGCTACATCCACACTACCGATTTTTTAAAAGAATAGATTGGACCCGGGAACTATTATTATTGAATCGAAAAATGAATAACCTTTCACGTGACTTTCAGTTATCTATAAAATTATATTTTCTAAACACCGACCTGTAAATACATTTCAAATAACTTAGACTTCCTTTTTATCGCATATATTTATTCTAATCAAAGGCGTTTCATTTGAACAATGATAACGACACCATTACGTTTATTAGAAATGAAATGGAAAGGTTTCCTATAAACTTTGATACTATTACATTTAT
Source organism: Anisus vortex (assembly GCA_949126835.1). Taxonomy (NCBI): domain Eukaryota; kingdom Metazoa; phylum Mollusca; class Gastropoda; family Planorbidae; genus Anisus; species Anisus vortex. Next base: position 18,241,488 of record OX421494.1, read on the forward strand.
TAGAAATGAAATATAAAGGCTTCCTATAAACTTGATAACGATATCATTACATCATTGAAGTAATCCTTGCATTGTTTCTATTACAATGCTCAGATAAACATAAGGACAAAACCGCGTTCATTATCCCTTATGCGAGAACAAATGCATATAATCACTCTTTCTTCACGAGTGGCATCCGGGCATGGAATGCGTTGCCTGAACAAACGAGGAAAACCAGGAACTTAACAGTAATTTAAAACACTAATAGAAATGCATGATCAGACTCAGACCACGGGTAAGCGTAGGACGCAATAATCGTCTTTATAGAAGGAGCATCTGTAATATATAAGAAAAGATACTATAACATTTTTGAAAAAAAAAAAAACTCTAAAAATACCAATTTTTTCAATGCAATGATAATTGCACAAAATTGAGATTAAGAAACAGAGGAGGGAGAAGAGAGTGAGAGAGAGAGTGAGAGAGAGAGAGAGAGTGAGAGAGAGAGTGAGAGAGAGAGAGAGAGAGAAATTGGTGGGGGGGGGGGAGACAGACAGACCTGCAATTTACATTGGAATCGTGTTGAAAAACAAAGGGAAAAAAGAATACGAAGCGTTTTACATAAAATAAAATGTTTAAATTTATTTATATAAAACATTACAAGATTCAATCATGAGTCATAAAAAACAACAACATTAGAATCATAAAATAAGTTATAAAAGATGGAATCAAAACTACAATCATCACTCAATCAATGTTTATCGATGTATCAACACATTTCTTGCCTTCTAAACACTCATTTATCATCATCATTGTTTTAAAACACACGGTTCCTTCACCAACATCTAGCCTTCGTCCATGCACGCTATTCTACACGATCAATAATTCATTTTGTATTGATTTCATTTGTTCATATGAATGATAGATGCAGAGAAAAATGAAAAAAAAACATTGCATCGACCTATAGAAAATAGTATTTGTATTAGTTAAAAAGTAATCTAATGCAGTTAACGAAACTTTTTGTATAGTCTTGTAGCACTCATATGGGGACGGGGGGGTCTGTTTAGCATATTAACCAGCCTCTCTCCGAGAGTCAGTCTCTTCATTGGCTATTAACATTTCATGAGACAATTCTCTCTAGTAAAATACATTTTATGTCAAAACTTAGTTTACACAGTAACTATTCTTTGTAGGAAGATTTTTTTCTATAAAAAATACTATCTTACACCCCACTGTGACCTTGTTTTCAAATCTAATGGTATAGATTCTACTGCCTATCTTATCTGGGAATTAATCTCACCATGCTAAGAAAACAAAGAGAAATTTTACATAATAGCCATTTAATCAGAGAAATAATTCTTATAGTCTACTAAAAAAACCTTTTTCTTAATAGCCATCCTTTCTTCCATTTTTTTTTAACTCAAGGATATTTAATCTTTAACTCTCTCATTCAGGTAATCTTCGTTTATTAAGAAAAATAAAATCCTTTTTTCGACTAAGTCTGCAAGTGTGCTCAGTATGTCATGTTGTACGAGCTGACAAAATCAGCAAGTGTGCTCAGTATGACATTTTGTACTAGCTGACAAAATCAGCAAGTTTGCTCAGTATGACATTTTGTACTAGCTGACAAAATCAGCAAGTGTGCTCAGTATGACATTTTGTACTAGCTGACAAAATCAGCAAGTGTGCTCAAAATGACAATGACATGATGTACTAGCTGACAAAATCTGCAAGTGTGCTCAAAATGACAATGACATGATGTACTAGCTGACAAAATCAGCAAGTGTGCTCAGTATGTCATGTTGTACGAGCTGACAAAATCAGCAAGTGTGCTCAGTATGACATTTTGTACTAGCTGACAAAATCAGCAAGTGTGCTCAGTATGACATTTTGTACTAGCTGACAAAATCAGCAAGTGTGCTCAAAATGACAATGACATGATGTACTAGCTGACAAAATCTGAAAGTGTGCTCAAAATGACAATGACATGATGTACTAGCTGACAAAATCAGCAAGTGTGCTCAGTATGTCATTTTGTACTAGCTGACAAAATCAGCAAGTGTGCTCAGTATGTCATTTTGTACGAGCTGACAAAATCAGCAAATGTGCTCAGTATGACATTTTGTACTAGCTGACAAAATCAGCAAGTGTGCTCAGTATGACATTTTGTACTAGCTGACAAAATCAGCAAGTGTGCTCAGTATGACATTTTGTAATAGCTGACAAAATCAGCAAGTGTGCTCAAAATGACAATGACATGATGTACTAGCTGACAAAATCTGCAAGTGTGCTCAAAATGACAATGACATGATGTACTAGCTGACAAAATCAGCAAGTGTGCTCAGTATGTCATTTTGTACTAGCTGACAAAATCAGCAAGTGTGCTCAGTATGTCATTTTGTACTAGCTGACAAAATCAGCAAGTGTGCTCAGTATGTCATTTTGTACTAGCTGACAAAATCAGCAAGTGTGCTCAAAATGACAATGACATGATGTACTAGCTGACAAAATCAGCAAGTGTGCTCAGTATGACATTTTGTACTAGCTGACAAAATCAGCAAGTGTGCTCAGTATGTCATGTTGTACTACTAGCTGACAAAATCAGCAAGTGTTCTCAGTATGTCATGTTGTACTACTAGCTGACAAAATCAGCAAGTGTGCTCAGTATGACATTTTGTACTACTAGCTGACAAAATCTGCAAGTGTGCTCAGTATGACATTTTGTACTAGCTGACAAAATCAGCAAGTGTGCTTAGTATGTCATGTTGTACTACTAGCTGACAAAATCTGCAAGTGTTCTCAGTATGTGATGTTGTACTACTAGCTGACAAAATCAGCAAGTGTGCTCAGTATGACATTTTGTACTACTAGCTGACAAAATCAGCAAGTGTGCTCAGTATGACATTTTGTACTACTAGCTGACAAAATCAGCAAGTGTGCTCAGTATGACATTTTGTACTAGCTGACAAAATCAGCAAGTGTGCTCAGTATGTCATGTTGTACTACTAGCTGACAAAATCAGCAAGTGTTCTCAGTATGTCATGTTGTACTACTAGCTGACAAAATCAGCAAGTGTGCTCAGTATGTCATGTTGTACTACTAGCTGACAAAATCTGCAAGTGTGCTCAGTATGTCATGATGTACTAGCTGACAAAATCAGCAAGTGTGCTCAGTATGTCATGTTGTACTACTAGCTGACAAAATCTGCAAGTGTGCTCAGTATGTCATGTTGTACTAGCTGACAAAATCAGCAAGTGTGCTCAGTATGTCATGTTGTACTAGCTGACAAAATCAGCAAGTGTGCTCAGTATGTCATGTTGTACTAGCTGACAAAATCAGCAAGTGTGCTCAGTATGTCATGTTGTACTAGCTGACAAAATCAGCAAGTGTGCTCAGTATGTCATGTTGTACTACTAGCTGACAAAATCAGCAAGTGTGCTCAGTATGTCATGTTGTACTAGCTGACAAAATCAGCAAGTGTGCTCAGTATGTCATGTTTTACTAGCTGACAAAATCAGCAAGTGTGCTCAGTATGTCATGTTGTACTAGCTGACAAAATCAGCAAGTGTGCTCAGTATGTCATGTTGTACTACTAGCTGACAAAATCAGCAAGTGTGCTCAGTATGACATGTTGTACTAGCTGACAAAATCAGCAAGTGTGCTCAGTATGTCATGTTGTACTACTAGCTGACAAAATCAGCAAGTGTGCTCAGTATGTCATGTTGTACTAGCTGACAAAATCAGCAAGTGTGCTCAGTATGACATTTTGTACTAGCTGACAAAATCAGCAAGTGTGCTCAGTATGTCATGTTGTACTAGCTGACAAAATCTACAAGTGTGCTCAGTATGTCATGTTGTACTAGCTGACAAAATCTACAAGTGTGCTCAGTATGTCATGTTGTACTAGCTGACAGAATCTGCAAGTGTGCTCAGTATGACATTTTGTACTTGCTGACAAAATCAGCAAGTGTGCTCATTATGACATTTTGTACTAGTTGACAAAATCAGCAAGTGTGCTCAGTATGACATTTTGTACTAGCTGACAAAATCAGCAAGTGTGCTCAAAATGACAATGACATGATGTACTAGCTGACAAAATCAGCAAGTGTGCTCAAAATGACAATGACATGATGTACTAGCTGACAAAATCTGCAAGTGTGCTCTGTATGTCATGTTGTACTACTAGCTGACAAAATCAGCAAGTGTGCTCAGTATGTCATTTTGTACTAGCTGACAAAATCAACAAGTGTGCTCAGTAAGACATTTTGTACTAGCTGTCAAAATCAGCAAGTGTGCTCAAAATGACAATGACATGATGTACTAGCTGACAAAATCAGCAAGTGTGCTCAGTATGTCATGTTGTACTACTAGCTGACAAAATCTGCAAGTGTGCTCAGTATGACATGTTGTACTAGCTGACAAAATCAGCAAGTGTGCTCAGTATGTCATGTTGTACTACTAGCTGACAAAATCAGCAAGTGTGCTCAGTATGTCATTTTGTACTAGCTGACAAAATCAGCAAGTGTGCTCAGTAAGACATTTTGTACTAGCTGTCAAAATCAGCAAGTGTGCTCAAAATGACAATGACATGATGTACTAGCTGACAAAATCAGCAAGTGTGCTCAGTATGTCATGTTGTACTACTAGCTGACAAAATCTGCAAGTGTGCTCAGTATGACATGATGTACTAGCTGACAAAATCAGCAAGTGTGCTCAGTATGTCATGTTGTACTACTAGCTGACAAAATCTGCAAGTGTGCTAAGTATGACATGTTGTACTAGCTGACAAAATCAGCAAGTGTGCTCAGTATGTCATGTTGTACTAGCGGACAAAATCAGCAAGTGTGCTCAGTATGACATGTTGTACTAGCTGACAAAATCAGCAAGTGTGCTCAGTATGTCATGTTGTACTAGCGGACAAAATCAGCAAGTGTGCTCAGTATGACATGTTGTACTAGCTGACAAAATCAGCAAGTGTGCTCAGTATGTCATGTTGTACTAGCTGACAAAATCTGCAAGTGTGCTCAGTATGACATTTTGTACTAGCTGACAAAATCAGCAAGTGTGCTCAGTATGTCATGTTGTCCTAGAGGACAAAATCAGAGGGCAGCGCAGGACCGAGACAAATGGCATACAATAGTTCAACAGTCAAAAAATGTTGCTCCAACGACCCTCACTCGGGTTTTGGGATAGGTGAAGGTGAATGTGATGTACAAAATACAATACGGAGAAATGATGATGTGCTTCGTTAAATTAAATGAACACATGTTTAAAAAAACACAATTTAAGTGTACAAAATATGGTATAATCAATATTTTTCAAGATGTAGTCCACCAGACTGTTGATGGTCTGCAATGCAAAGCGGACGTACCGGTACCGGTGCAATACAAAAACAACACCCACACGCAGACACATGCATTCACAACACCCGGATCATTCCTTAAAGAAACCTGTTTAAGAAATAGTGGCATCCAGGCTTGGAATGGTGAATGGGTTGCCTGTAGCCTAACAATATGTAACATCTTTTAAAACACGAATCAAACCACAGATAAACGTAGGACGCAATAATCTTCTACATACAAAGAGCTTTTGTAACATATAAAATAATAGTATTATGTAGTTAATTTTTAAAAATGCGTATTAAGCATGGTCACCAAGAGGTATGCAATATGCCCGATAAAGGCTTACAATGTGCACTCTCTAAAAATGGAGTCTAGGGATGCTTTTTATATGTCGTCTTTTATTTACGGGTTTGGTTTAAACCTAATGTTCACGGAAGAATGTACTGCTGAACCTTCCCACTCTTCGATTGAAGCAACCAGATACTAAAAGTCATTAAAAATAAGTTTTAATCAACAAAACGTTAATAGTTCACATGTATATTAATTGCATGACCTCATTCTCTATACAATGTCCATATCGACAGAAACTCGTATAATACAATGTAACATTTATAAACTGTGCTGTATAATTGTTCTCACTATATGTCGGTTTTCCATTGCATGCAGTTTACAACGAAAATTATTGCAAACTAAAAAAAAAACATTGCACGAAATTCATGCCAGAATACGCTGAATAATTTCTGTTTTATTTGGTAAATGCACGCTAGACACACATGAAGACAAACTAGATCTAGCTATAAATATTCTAAAGTGGCAACACCTCCCACCCCTGCCTAAGAAAAAGCTCGACACTAACTGTTGCTGCAGTCTGCAGTTATGTGTGGATGCCTGTCTTATTTAATATGTCTTGATGGAACAATCTTTTATGGTGGAACCGACTGTCTTAATCGGAAAAGTATTTCGATATGACAAACTGTCTTTATAGGACACCTGTCTTGATGGGACAAATGTCTCGAAAGGACAAACTGTCTTGATAGAACAATCTTTTATGATGGAACAGACAGTCTTTTTTTTTTTTTAAACTGTGTCGATTTGACATACTGTCTCGATAGGACAAATTGTCTTGATAGAATAAACGGTCTTGATTGGACAAATAGTTTCAATGGGCCGAACTTTCTCGATAGTAGGCTACACAGGGTTTGTGGAACAAACTATCTTATTTGGAAAACTATCTCGATATGACAAACTGTCTTTATAGGACACCTGTCTTGATGGGACAACTGTCTCGATAGGACGAACTGTCTTGATAGAATAAACAGTCTTGATTGGACAAATCGTTTCAATGGGCCCTAACTTTCTCGATAGTACACAGTGTCTTGATAGAAAAAAGACAACCTGACATTGTGGGACAAGATGTCCCGATGGAACAAGCAGTCTTGATAAGTCAAGTCGTATAGAAAAAACAAACTGTATCTGTACATTTTCAATGAGTTTCCGATTGCATTAAATGTTTGTATTTTTCTGTTGCTAACATTGTGTCCTCTGTAAATATTTGTTTCCTCAAGTGTGCTTATAATTCAGTTTGCTCCCTTGATTAATACGCGCCCAGTATTGCGGAAACTTCCTCACAGTTCACTGAACAAATGAAGCAGACAGATCACTTCACGCAACGCTGGGTAGCCATCCTGGCAACGTCTCATTTACCCAGAATGTGAAATAAATCTGGCACGTAAAGGAAATGCAACTCCGAAAAAGAAAGTGAGGTGGGCAAGGCAGGAGTTATCATTCCTTGTCGTAGGCAAAATAAATAAATGGCAAGTTTTCCACATACAATCACGAAACCAATTAATTACTTCTTTTCTGCTACAATAATCAGCAGCCCCCGACCTCACAAACCCTAGCCACCCGATTGCTCCGGAAACGGCTGTATGTGAATTAAACCGTAATTAATGCTTTGAATTCTTTGGATACACGCTTAAAAATGATGCAAGTTGATTCCAGCACGCTGTTTGACAATACAAAATAATTATACGGAGTGATTATACGGCGGATCCGCTGTATAAAGCTGAGCGTTATAACTTATACGGCGGATTTTTGCGTGAACTCTTGATCTATATTATACACACTGCTATTGGCGCATGCGCATAATTGTTTCTCTGGCTCTATATGGTTACGGTTATTATTATTTTTTGTATTCATGTTCAAGGTTTCTTGGCCTAGTGGTTAGTAGTGTGTGCTGTCAACAGGAGTGACATCTTTTTTTTTATTTTTTTTTGTTTTTATTATTAATTCAATTATAGTAAAACGATATATTTTTGTGAATTTTGTGTAAGTAACCATTTGTCATTGTTTATAATTAATTCAAACAAAAAAGGTTATTTAGCCTATGTCTCTTAATCACAATTAGAAATTAATGTTTTGGTTAGGCCCGGTTAGGGTTAGGCTCAGTTCGGTTTAGGCTCAGTTAGGTTTTGGACTTAGCTAGGAATATGATCCTAAATAAAAGCCTATAGGCTATAGAATAGTATAGATTAGTGGACCTATAAAGTCAAAAAGTTATAAGTCATAAGTATAGCCTTACGCTCACATGACACCGGATCCGCTGGGCATTATACGGCTGGTCAGCCGAATAACACCTCCCAAATTGTATGGTCAACATAAAAGAAAAAACAACTAGAATGAGTCTTGGAAATAACTTTGCTGTTTTTTTACTCGTTCGTTGCTGGACAGAGGTGAGCTCCCTTTAAATTGTTTATTTATAGCTTAGCGTTACTATTTGACAATGATATAGATCGGTGGTAAGTGGTAACTGATGGGAATTGGGAATACTGTACAAAAGTCTAATCATTTGCATTTTTTGTTTCGTTTCTAGACGCACACCCCACCTTTATCCAGCGAATCAGGAAAATTGTGCAACTTTTTAGATAACAACCAGCTAATCATCCAATGTTCAGTTCTATAAATTATTGTCTATTTAGAATTTAGACAATCATTTTATTAGTTAGCAAACTAATGTACGTATAAATTAGAAAGTGCCTATTCAAATATCGGCGCATGGGGCGATTGCCCCATCCTCCCACTCTAGCTACGCTTCTGGTCCTACGCTCTTTGACATTTAAAGTATTTTGTAATGTCATTGTGTACTTTATTGTTCTAATCAAGAGTTTAATCATATTTGTATTTATTATGTACCATTGGCGTGAAAAAAATCAAATAATACCACAGAAATGCCATTATGTCCCAATATACTATGTCCATTATCATAGGTCAAATTTCACCAGACAACGTCATTAATTTAAATTTGCTATCTGACACATATGATAGCCTCCTTTAGTTACAACAACCAATATTATATATACCGATATTTTTCATAATATTATTATAATGTGTGAATAACCGAGAACGAACTTATACTGTAATAGCTACTTGTTGGTAAAAACTACAAGATAAATATTGTAAAATGGCTATTAGACTGCATTAACAAAAGAACACTTTGTGTAGGTTTATAGAACAAATTTAATTATGTGATGGATGGCTTGGCTATGTTTTATGTCATTAGGGTATTTGGTTATAATAAATTTACGCTTTATAAAGAAAAATTATTTTTAACTTATTTCCTTTTTCATTCGAGAACCACAAATATCTGAAAGTAAGAGGACATAGTTGAATCATCTGTTGCTAATCTCTGTTGATGTACTGACCTAGTTTCACAAAATCTATTGTTTTTACCCAGTACATTTAATCAATTTGCACTATTGTCTTCTACTTCTAAACTCATGTCTTAATCTAACCTTGTTGAATTCTTGCAACCATGACACACTAGTGTTGTGTGATATTTTGTCATGTTGAACTATTGCCTTATAGTTAATAAATCGTGATGCACTATTGTCTTGCTGTAGTTTACAGCCAGCTTGTATTTTGACAAACAAATGTTGAGCTATTGTTTTGTTTTTATATTTTAATTCACGTTGTACTATTGTCTTCTTGTATGTTATTTTTGTCCAATTGTACTCTTCCTAAACTAACGAGAAATTCTCCCCTCACTTTACCTTCATCTTACTGCTGACTTCTGTTATCCATGACTTCTGTCCAGCTCCCCCCAAGGGGCAAGACAACTCTCCATTTATTATTTCCTCGATAATCTCCCAGAACATCGTGGGCCCTGGCACAGACGTTTTAGCCCGCCCCTCCCTGGTTACCACCCCCACCCCCACACACATACCCCAACCACGCTGGCTTTTGCTTCAAGAAAGTCCATTAGCTATTTCCCTATAGAGGACTGGAGAGTCAGTTTGTATCCAATATCATCAGATCTCTATGTTATGAGCTTTTGTATGGATCTATTTGTTTTCTGTCGCTTCGTTTTCCTTATTGCACAAAGCTCTTCCTGAAATGCGCGGTTATGATGACAACACATTAACCAGTTTAGCATGACCGGCGTTGAGACCAATAAATAATAAGCTGCAAGTATTATTTATGTTTGCATGTTGAAAATATATTAATATAAACATAGAAAAACATAGATAAACATAGATCCAGTTACTTTTTGAGCACTTGGGAATTAGAACGAATAGATTAATATTTTGTCAAGGAATAAGGAAGAAGTCTTGACTCATGATAATGCATTAAGTTGTTAGTCAGTATAAGTAAAGTCGCCAGTGACACATTTTATAGCGCTGACTAGGCAGAATTTTACCAGTTTTCAATTACAATGTCAAGCCATGGGATCGTGTGGCCAATCAAAATATTTCACTTTTTTTTCCCAATGGGAAGTCAAGTACTGTATCGCAGGACCAGGTTAACAGTAATTCGGTTGTTTAATTTTTTTTGAGATTATCAGAACGCCTTTTGGGTCTAGAACCCGACGTTCTATAAAGTACTCCATAGTAGAACCGCGTTAACCAGTAGGCTAATTTAGTTGTTTTACTTGAACTTGAAATGACCAGATGACCTTTGGGTCTAAAACCCAACGTTCTATAAAGTACTCCATCGCAGAACCAGATTAACCAGTATTTCGGCGTTTTACTTGAACTTGAAATGACCAGAACACCTTTGGGTCTAATACCCAACTTTCTATAAAGTACTCCATCGCAGAACCAGATTAACCAGTATTTCGGCGTTTTACTTGAACTTGAAATGACCAGAACAACTTTGGGTCTAGAACCCAACGTTCTATAAAGTACTCCATCGCAGAACCAGATTAACCAGTATTTCGGCGTTTTACTTGAACTTGAAATGACCAGAACACCTTTGGGTCTAGAACCCAACGTTCTATAAAGTACTCCATCGCAGAACCAGATTAACCAGTATTTCGGCGTTTTACTTGAACTTGAAATGACCAGAACATCTTTGGATCTAGAACCCAACGTTCTATAAAGTACTGCATCGCAGAACCAGATTAACCAGTATTTCGGCATTTTTACTTGAACTTGAAATGACCAGAACACCTTTGGGTTTAGAATACTCTAGAACCCAACGTTCTATAAAGTACTCCATCGCAGAACCGGGTTAACCAGTATTTCGGTGTTTTACTTGAAATGACCAGAACACCTTTGGGTCTAGAACCCAACGTTCTATAAAGTACTCCATCGCAGAACGAGATTAACCAGTATTTCAGTGTTTTACTTGAACTTGAGATGATCGGAACCATTTTGTGTCTAAAATCCGACGACGTTCTATAAAGAGTCGTTGGGTTTGTGGGAATTCCATCGTCTGTGACTTCAGCGATTTACCACAGCCTTCGGTTTGAACGCGTTGGAGTTACGACTTTATTGAAGAACTCACTCATCTGCATTGAAAAACACAGAAACAGGGGCCTATATGAACTCGTCTGACTTAGCCTATCTAAGCCGTGACGCTCAAGTTATGAGCCCCGCTTAAGAACGGAAATTTCCGTTCTTTTCTCCTGTGCTCCGAATGACACAGAAACTGTTCATCGTCCCCTGGGACGGGGAGGAAGGAGTAGTCTCTGGCGTGCTTAGCGCCATCGGCGGCCATTTTGTCCTCGAGGCCAGGGATGATCCTCGCCATGTCCTCGAACTTGGAGTTCCGCTTCATGAACAGCGTGACAGTGACCACGGCCGCCATCTCGGAGGACAGAAAGCCGAGACCAGCCGTGAAAAATGACCAGCCGTAGGAGTAACTGAATTCGCCTTCGTTTTTCTGTAATATGAGAAAAAAAAAGTTAGACGAATTAAATCTACTTCAACCTTATTATTTTAAAATCTTACAAACATAATTTCATTTAGTTAGTGTGTTTGTTAGCCATAACCTCGTAGACCGTTTGAATAATAGAACATTTGCAATCACGTGACAAAAAGCACGTTTTTTTTTTACTTTGTGAAGTGGTGAACTATGGCAGCCGTGTTAATATAGGCTTAAGAAGGTTTGATTTTTAAATATCATCATTTCAACAATATGAAGTAAAAATATATATAACACTGTCATGCGATGAAAATTAACATTCAAGTCTAAAATTTAAACCATTAAAAATCAATGGAATAGGATCTGTAAGTGCAGAATATTTAATTGAAGATGTCGATTATCGAAAGTTAGCATAACTTATTATCTAAAAGTAAAGCATAAGGCAGATTCTTTTACAAGAGCTATTAAACAACTATAAAAACCTTAAATCTTGTTTACTTTGTGGACGGACTACTAAGGACAAGTATCACAGATAAATATCAAGATTTACGGAAAAAATTTTTTTTATATTTTCGGTGTAAAATAGACATGGTAAAGAACAATTTTGTTCCACCATGTCTCCATCATGGCTTCTATTTACATAGTTACGTGACCTAGAAACGTAAGCCACGCCTTTTGCTAATGCTCTATAGGGACTAATGTTAAATAAAGTAAAGTATCCAGCGTTCACTTTCAATTTATATGGCCGCGGCATACTGGGGGATTGTGTGGCCAGCACAACGCACTGGCGCCTTTACTATACCCAAACTACAGTCAGGTACCCATCAGAGCTGGGTAGACTCAGGGACACCCTCCATACCCGGCAACAAAACCTAGCCTTCACCGGGATTCGAACCCAGGACCTTCGGTACGCCAGCTGAACACGCTGCTGGCTCGGCCATCATGTCCCATAATGTTAAATACATTGACCCTACCAACTTCCAGCAAAACATATTTGTTTATCATATCAGGTACGTTGCCGAATGCATCAATTTCATATCAATGGAACAATGCACAGACAGATTACAGACCGTATTGAAAGAAAAAGGTATTAAACGCGAGACGCAATGGCACATTGCAAGCTAAGCTTTCGGATGTTTTCTCGCCGCTGTTTCAACTGTGAAGTAACTTTTTGAAGTAAGTGCTGTTTCCACCAATAAGTAATGTTTACTTATTTACTGGCCTAATGTGCAAATGCCATGCAACTGACACATTAGTTTGAATCAGGGAATTAAATTTTTTTTACCGTATATATGGTTGTATTGCGATTAAAAACACATCTTTGTATTGCGGCTCTTGGGTTGCTTTACAAGCCCTCATGTGGAACTTAGAGATATTATAGTTTGAAATACGCTGCTTAAACACTAAATAAATGGTATGCATTGGTAGTGTACATATTACAATGCTAAAGTAAATCATATCTGAGTTACATTTCAAAGTTGTAGGTCGTTAAATCTGAAATTGCAGGCCAAAGTTAGTTGATGAAAAGTTGTAAGTTTTTAATTTCAAGTGGTGGGCCTAAGTGGTTAATTTAAGGTTGTAGGCTTAAGTCGCTATTTACAGTTGTAATTCGTTAATTCAAAGTTGTAATCCGTTAATTTAAATGTGTAGTTTCATGCTGCTAATTTAAAGTTGTAATTCGTTAATTCAAAATTAATTGTCAATTTAAAGTTGTAGGTTCAAGTTTCTAATATAAAGTTGTGATTTGTTAATTCGAAATTGTATGTTGTATACTTACACTGGTTGATACCCTGTACCCAACTTCATCATTTATTGCAGAAATGTACAAAATCATTCCAACTGCCAGAGATAGGCCTGCAGTAAACAAAAGAAAAAACTGTTCAAATACATTATTTTTTAAAAAAATCCTATTTTTACACATTGCCGGTGAAGAACTAGTGCATCAATTTCCACCAATAACCTTTACCACCACGGCACACTATATGATTGTGTGGCCGCCAACACATTATCAATAGCTACCTTAAAACTTAAAGACACCCGCCAGTCACAGGGAAACCGTGACCACGGATGAGCGTAGGACGCCATAAACTTCTTTATAGAAGTAGCGTCTGTAATGTAAAAGATACGATAAGATAAGAGGATTAAGGGCACTGATTCTGAGAGTTCTAAGTATCAAGCTCAAGAGTTAAATAACTAAATGAGTACAATCTTTGATCGAGGCTGGCGTCGATCGTGCAAGCGATTCTCGTGAGTCTGACTCTATCCCTATTTAATAGTGCCACGCTATACCAGATAGTACGGATGTTGTTTTTATTGGCAATAAAAATGTAGAGTTTTTAAGTAAGATTGAGAGAGACATCATTGAACGATGTGCCAACACACTATCAGCGCTACATCACCATTAAGTTCATATTCATAGTGTGTATGTAAAGGAGGGGTTAAGACATATACATATAATTTCAGGAAAATGAAAGGAAAATTATAAGAGAGAAAAATGCGAGAGAACTTGAAGTAAGTGCTTTTCGATTATTTCTTGAAATTAATCCCAGTCAATTGACAAAGATGGTCGCTCTCTCTCTAAATATATAAATATATATGCATACACACACATGCACACAAGCACACATACGCACAAGCACACATACACACACACACATACACACACACACACACATATATATATATATACACATATATACAAGCTAATATATATATATACAAGCTAAATTCCCCAGCGTTGCCCGGGGGGAAATAAATCAGGCCTGTATAAGCTAAAATAAAAAATGTATAATCTACAATGAACAGAAAGCTATAGATCTAATAATTAAAATGTTAGCAAGTCTTTTTTTTTTTTAAAAAAGCAAAATTGCCCGGTGTTGGCCGTGGATTTTCAACCTTTTTTTTTTAAAGTAATAATAATTGAAATGCAAAATTTTTGGGGAAAAAAAAGGTATTGACTAACTGGAGAATCAAACCCGGGTCGACCGCAGGGCAGTCCGAAACGTTATCCACTCAGATAGCGAAGACACGTTTGCTAAGTGAAATTGCAAAGGTATAATATGAGGCAATAAGGTTGGGTGTCTTAAAATATATAAACTAATTCGATTGGTTAAACACACACACACCTAGCTTTGTATATATATATATATATATATATAAATATACATATATATATATATATATATATATATATATATATATATATAATAGAGAGAGAGAGAGAGATAGATAGATAGATAGAAGGGAGAGAAAGAGAAACAGAGAGACACAGAAAGTGAGTCGGATAGAGAAAATTCGAAAGAGAGACAGATAGAAAGAAAGATACACAGAGAGACAGATAGACAAATAGTTACACAGATAGATAAATTGATATAAAAAATACAAATAATAGTAAGAAATATTTAAAAAACAAACTATTGGTAAAAATACACTATTGACAGAAAGATCAATAGAAAGGTTGATAGGAAAAGGAATAGATAGCTAAATAGATCACGTTCATGAATGCCAAATACCCCCTCCCCCCTCATTCCCTTCTAAATACCTTAAAGTATTAAAATAGAATAGAGAATCCACTAATAGAATCAAATGCTGGAAAGAAAATTACAGTTCATTGCAACCAGTCTTAGTTATTCGGCTAACAAATCCTCCTCAATTCCATGATGAAAAAAAAAAAAAATGAAGAAAAATATCAATGGTTTTGAATCGTTAAAAAAAAGGGACAGAATGTAGATTCAGTTTTTTATTTCCATACTTGTGTGAACTTCAGAAACGGAAGAGTAGACCAGCAGACCGATGGCTTCATGTGATTGTTCCAGTAGTTTTATAAATCGATGTTTTATTCAACTTGACATAAATGATAGGCAAACGGAGACAGTATCTCTTCAAGCGATGATCCATCTTCTCTTTCTCTACCGCTTTCACCACAGTATCGACTTACTACAGAAATAAGAGGCCAGAGTTGTGGTCCTTTGTGTTCGCCTTGGCTGTTGGCTGGAATACACCTCTTGGTTAACCAGCAAAAAAATAAATGAACAATGCTATAGAATGTAGTTATTAAGTCATAAACAGGGTGATTGACGTAATACTGAGTTATGGATGATCGAAAAGACGTTTGCCGATTCTGACTGGATTTAAAGGAAGAAAAAAGACAACGCTAAACAGATTTATAAATAATCTATATAGACTAGAAGACATGGTCTTTCATTTGAAACTATAAGCAGCCAAATAGTCATTTAGATCTAGATCTATATATGCAGTTAAATTAGAAAATAAATTTCACAGTTTTTCATATTGAACACTTTCTATGTTCTATATTGTATACACCATAGGTTCGCAACCTTTTACGGCTCACCACTCTTTTTACAATTATTTTCCGCTCACCGCCCCCCCCCCCCACAACTTTCTTTTAGCGCCCACTCCCCCCTCCCTTTCTGGACTATGTAGTTTCCACAATTTTTTTAGGCGGACTAGACTTTTTGTGTGATTAATTATCTTTAAAAAAAAACTGAAAGAGAAACATATTATAAGAATTAATAGATAAAAAATTGCCCATACAAAAGGTTTAAATAAATCCAAATTAATGTGAATCGTTTGCCTGGTGTGCTGCTAGCAATTTGTCTATTTTTGTTTTCAATTTCGGTTGCAAAAGTCTTAGGTCTAATTATCAATAATATTTGTTATATTACAAAACAGAACTTTTTCGGCACACTATATGGCGTTTGCAATCACGTGACAAAAAGCACGTGTAGTGGTGTACAATGGCCGCTGTATTAATAAAGTTTCATATAGGCTCAAGCTTTTCTTTAAATGATGTTTTGTGTTTTAAGTCTTATTAAGATTTAAGCTGTGTTAGGCCTATTATCATAGACATAGATCATAGACGATGTGAGCCTATTAGTGACTTGACTAGATATTCACCAACACTATCACTTGGAATCGTAGCTGCCCTACTTAGCCATTAGCCCATTACTTAGTCTAGCCTACGAAACATTAAAAGTGTAGGCCTAAATAATTTGGCGTAAAATGTTGAAAATCGTTGGGAAAATACCATGTCAGGCTTTCTCTTGTACTAGGAAGATGATCTACTACTATTTACCTCCTTATTTTTTAGTAGGATAGCCAATATTCATATGTGAAATCGGCATGATAAAGAATAACTTCGCCATATTTGTTCCTCAAGTGGCTTATATTTCAAATGACGTCACTAAAAAACTTAAGCTCCACCTATTGCAAACGCTCTATTGAATCAAGTGTGGAAACATTATTTTAATTAAAGGGAGATAATTAGCCCGTTTTTTTAAGCTAATATTTCTGTTTCTTTTTTCTTTTAAAAATAAATGGCTTAAAATGTATAACTTTGAAATGATCAAACTGTAAAAAGTATTTGAAAATGATATAAATCTTATTTGACTAGAGAATGTATATGTATATTTTCAACCATCATAATAACTACCCAATTCGTATGATTACTACTTATCTATACCGCTTAACTATAGCATTGTCCCTCTTTAGTGATTATAAACACATTAAGAACATTTCCGTAAAACTGAGATCAAAATATCATTAATATTAGCAGATGTTAGGGCGACAGTGATCGGTCAGCAAGATTGACAGTCCGGTGAACCACCCACAGTACCAGCCTGCCGCACACTACATTTGCCAAATACTGACCCCCTACTTCATGGAAAGTTCACTGCGATTCCTATTTCTTATTAATATAATGATATGTAGGCATACTGTTGGGGGATATCAGATATTCGGCAGCACTTGCGATAGCATCACATTTCATCCAAAAACTAATCGATTCAAATAGCTGAGGTGTTCAAATTATAGGTACGTTTGTACCGCCCACTTGCCCTTCGCCGCCCCCCAATCATCCCCGGGAATGTCAGCGCCCCCCCTAAAGCTTCTCACCGCTCCCGGTGGGCGATAACGCTCCTGTTGAGAACCTATGGTATACACTATACGTTCTATATTGTATACTATGTTCTAAAATGCACACTTTCTTATGTTCTATATTGTATATTCTATATGCTCTGTATTGTAAATTATCTATGTTTTTTAATGTATACTATGATATAAATTTCATGTTATATACTGCACATTTGTTTCTATGTTCCCTATCACATGCTCTATGTGTTGTACATTAACCTTCTATAATATGTTCTATATTTTATGATTCTGTTTGAATGACTTTTGTTGACATTTACCTGACAAAATGAAAAAGACTCCTCCCACAAGCGTCTTAGCGTCTTTCCTAATGTTGCCAACTACAGTAAATATGACAGCTACCACTGACAGGATCAGCGAGGACACTTGTAAGACAACCGATTTCCTGGCCACAGCTGGAAACAAATAAAGGCGTAAATTGTTAATATTGGCAATGTCTGGAGAGTACCTGGAAGGAACAACTAAGTATTTAAAGTATACATTTAGACCTAACTACATTTTATTTTGTTTTATTGTTTTGTTGGTAGTTGGTAAGGTAAGATAACTAAGGTTATTCCTTGCAGAATACATTTAAATATACACACTGGGGATGACGGAAGATTGCGTGGTCAGCATAATGTCCAGCCGTCTTTTTAAATTCAGTGATCGTTCCGTCAGTGCTTAAGACATTCACGAACGCATAAAGAACCAGATAAAAAAAAACACTTCCAGTCCTACCGGTATTGTAACCGTACAGTCTTAAAGGATCATCAACGCATTGCGCCACGAATTTAAACGTCTCTGAAAAAACCGGACGAGCATTTCGGCTCTTAAGTCGAGGGCGTAGCTCCGAGACCCTTTCAGGACACGACGCATGATGGTAAAACCTTAGGCATATGCACTACACACCCCCATCCCCGACCCCTTTACGGAAATTCCGCAGAGTCATTAACGAGGCGGCATTACCTCGTATTCGAACATTTTTGCCCCGGCAGTACACATATCAGACAACGAGTTCGGCGAGACGCGCAATAATCCTCGGATGCGCAACGGAGACGGTGTACTCTAGATGGGAGGTTAGGGGTGGTTTACACGCTTCGCCAGCTCTTCGGCCCATTGGTATAGTGATGCACCGTCTCCAGATCACTGCGCTCCCAAAAATGTTGTCTGTACTTTGCAGACAAACTCCGTACCAGTGCTTCATAGCCACTTTAGGTTAATCAACGCTTGGAAATAATACATATGATACCAATTACCACAATATCATGTTATGGGGTTTTATTTTCAACAAGGATTTACAGCACGGGGCGATGACTTAATGTTACCAGGTTCCCTCCATTGGCTACTTCCCTATTAAAGAAATACCAGTAAATGACACTACAAACAACCTGCCTTCTAGCAGCTAATTAAACCATTGCACAGTTACTACTCGGTGTAATTTAAGTAAATTGATGAAAAAAATTGATCGAAAAGAACAAAACAAACACGCAACATCACTAAATACGAAGAGCGTAGAATAAGATTATGCTAAACGACAACACAATAGTCAATGTAAATTATGTCCCGGCCCACCCACCCCCTCCCCCTACCATGCTAAAGAAGATAGAGGGCATTCCATTAACGGATCCCGTGACGCGTAGCCAGCATCACTTGGTAGGACCACGTGACAAGCAGTGAAGAATCGGATCATTCGAAAACTTCACGTATGGTCGTGTCGGTCGTCCGTCCTTCAAATTCAAGGTTGTCTAAGATGGATGGATCGCGTAATCCAAAGGGTAGAAGGAAGGATCGTTAAAGGGTTGGTGAGCTGGGTTCCTTGCTCAGAGACACCCGCGGGCGAACTAGCGATCGGCATGACCTACTCTTCTAGGACATGTGCAATAGAGTAGATAGAAACTCTTTGAAAAGATGTTGAACCTTATGCACAATTTTCTCAAAACATTTTTTTTAAAATTGTCTTGAAGGGAAGAGGAAGAGAAGTGGGGGGGGGATATTGCCATTGATTTGGAACCCTAACTACAGCCAGTAGTCTGCAAAATAAAAAGAGAGCAACAATTTCAGACGAATCAAAACACACAAACAGACAAAATCAAATAAGACACAAGAAAAACTTCTGGAGTTCCCACTGTAAGGGTCCAATAATACAGGCATTGCGGGGCAACGACTGAGTCGGCAGTTCATGTATAAGGGGGGGCTACAAATTTACTGTATGGAGAGGGGGAAGGGGGGGCGCTACAGCATTGATCAACGGGGAGCATAAAACCACCCAAGGTCTCGTGAGACTATCGAATGACAACAAGAGTAATAGTTACACTAATTTGAGGTTGCGTTACTTTAGAGTTAAAGACTTTAGGGACAGAAGAATATTTTTTTCCTGAGTGTAATGCATCAATTCCTTACATACACAACACGTATATTACTCACATAAAACCTGACACAAACATTTCCTACATAACATTATATTTTTATTACACAATACATAATTATATTCCCAAAGTACAAGACACATCTTTTTCTAAAGTAAAAATTATGTTCCTTACAAAACACATCTTTTTCTAAAGTAAAAAATTATGTTCCTTACAGAACATATCTTTTTCTAAAGTAAAAAATTATGTTCCTTACAGAACATATCTTTTTCTAAAGTAAAAATTATGTTCCTTACAAAACATATCTTTTTCTAAAGTAAAAATTATGTTCCTTACAAAACATATCTTTTTCTAAAGTAAAAAATTATGTTCCTTACAAAACATATCTTTTTCTAAAGTAAAAATTATGTTCCTTACAAAACATATCTTTTTCTAAAGTAAAAAATTATGTTCCTTACAAAACATATCTTTTTCTAAAGTAAAAAATTATGTTCCTTACAAAACATATCTTTTTCTAAAGTAAAAACTATGTTCCTTACAAAACATATCTTTTTCTAAAGTAAAAACTATGTTCCTTACAAAACATATCTTTTTCTAAAGTAAAAACTATGTTCCTTACAAAACATATCTTTTTCTAAAGTAAAAACTATGTTCCTTACAAAACATATCTTTTTCTAAAGTAAAAATTATGTTCCTTACAAAACACATCTTTCCCGTACATAAAAGTAGAGTATCCCTTCGGACCAAATTGATCCATAGGGCCGGTGAAGCAGCGTTTACCAGTTTCTGGGGGCCAGGCATAATACTGGATGGTGTGGCCAGCTCAATGCCCATCCTTCACTTTACTTCACCCCAACTATAGTCATGTACCTTTCAAAGCTGCGTAGTAAACCCAGGGACACCCTTCAAACCTGAGAACAAATCCTAGCTTTCACCAGGATTCGAGGTCCATGCACGTCACCTTTCACGGTATCCCTGCTAGCCTCCTGACTTCATTCCAGGTTTTTGCCTGCACCCATGACTTCTTCTAAAATACTTTGTTTCCATGTCTATTTTTCTAGGGTTTCTCTGCTTATATACCCAATATATAATTTTATCTCTAAACGTGACTGCCAATAGTGTTGTTTTTTTGTGTGTGGTTGCACATGATTCATAACTGCTGCTCTTCTATTTTATCAAACCCTTGGATATTTAGTATTTGTCATAGGATTCCACATACGTACCATACATCTATTTTTTTTATTTTGTCACACAACACATCTATTCTTTACATAACACATCCCTTATATAAGTGACACATCTATTTCTCACTTAGATAACACATTCTTAACCTTTTTTAACACATCTATTCCTCAAATAGATAACACATCTATTTCTCACTCAGATAACACATTCTTAACCTTATTTAACACATCTATTCTTCATATAGATAACCCATCTATTTCTCACTCAGATAACACATTCTTAACCTTATTTAACACATCTATTCCTCATATAGATAACACATCTATTTCTCACTCAGATAACACATTCTTAACCTTATTTAACACATCTATTCCTCATATAGATAACACATCTATTTCTCACTCAGATAACACATTCTTAACCTTATTTAACACATCTATTCTTCATATAGATAACCCATCTATTTCTCACTCAGATAACACATTCTTAACCTTATTTAACACATCTATTCCTCATATAGATAACACATCTATTTCTCACTCAGATAACACATTCTGAACCTTATTTAACACATCTATTCCTCATATAGATAACACATCTATTTCTCACTCAGATAACACATTCTTAACCTTATTTAACACATCTATTCCTCATATAGATAACACATCTATTTCTCACTCAGATAACACATTCTGAACCTTATTTAACACATCTATTCCTCATATAGATAACACATCTATTTCTCACTCAGATAACACATTCTTAACCTTATTTAACACATCTATTCCTCATATAGATAACACATCTATTAGTCACTCAGATAACACATTCTTAACCTTATTTAACACATCTATTCCTCATATAGATAACACATCTATTTCTCACTCAGATAACACATTCTGAACCTTATTTAACACAACTATTCCTCATATAGATAACACATCTACTTCTTGTGTTTCCAATCTCTTGTTTCTTAAAGTAACATATCTACACATAATGTAACACATATAGTAACATATCTACTCATAATGTATTACATAAAGTAACATATCTATACATAATGTAACACATATAGTAACATATCTACACAAAATGTATTACATAAAGTAACATATCTACACATAATGTAATACATAACGTAACTTATCTATACATAATGTAACACATCTAATCTAGACCTAAAACTAATACAAAGAAAAAGAATTCTCCACGTGTCAACGCAAAGCCTAGACAAGTGGAACCTTTTGGGATAGTGGAAAATGGATTCAATTTATAAGAGTAGTTTTCTTTAAAAAAATTATAAATTAGATCTAGTTCATATTTAATTTTTCTTAATTATTTCTTTTTTTTTTTAAATTCAGAATAAACTTATATTTAAAATATTTTCACTGTAGCTTTAGCATTCAAGTTATCATAGAAGCAATAAACAACAACGATAATATAATAAATATATATATATATAGAGAGAGAGAGAGAGACCTAAAACAAAAGAATATTAAATTACTATTAAAATTTATTTTTTATGTTGCGGCATGTAAACATTATATAAACCGGGCGATGTATCACAAATAGTTAATTAGTAATAGAAACCACACGTTATTTTTTATGTTGTCTTGTTAAAAAAGTTTGTTGAATTATTTGGATCTCACAAGCCAAACCAATTTTAGGGACTTATCAGAACCGGGTTCCAGTTTCTTGAAAGAAATCCGAATTACCCTGATAGTCGATACTCTGGTACACGTTTCTGTAAATCTAATGTAAAATTAGTTTTTAAATTATTGTAATACCAAACAGTTTGTGTCCATTGTCTGTGTTAAGGCGCTACAGGACTTAAAAATGTGTTTTAATAAATAAATAATATAATAGGTAAATTGCTCATTTTCGGGCTGTTGGCACTCTGAATGAATTATTAACCCTACTTTGGCACAATATTGTGCATACCCTGTTGCCATGTCTCGGGAACAAATTCTAGCCTTCGCCAGGATTCGAACCCAGAACCTTCAGTACGCCAGCACAATGCCTAACCGCCTTTTCTTTAACCCAACTAATGTGAGGTACCCATCAGAGTTGGGTAGACTCACTGACACCCTCCATGACACCCTCCATGACACCGTGAACAAATTCTAGCCTTCACCAGGATTCGAACCCTAAACCTTTCCGTACGCCAGTCGAACACGCTGCCTCTGGAACACCGTACCCCCCTCATTCAACGTGATAAATATTAAAATGTTGAGGGAAGGAGAAAAAAAAGCCAAATTAATTTTGGCAACATTTGTACACAGAAGGACTGTTTTATTTTTAAATGAAGCAAAGTGCGTGACATAAAAAAACAAAAGAAGAGAAGAAGAAGACGAAGTAATTATTACAATGCTGAATTCCATCACAAACTACATCTGTGGCATGCGCTATTTAGTTTACAGGCGATAAAGGTTTCCACAAGAGAACAATTAGTATCGATTTAGATTGGACGGATTAAAAAAAAAAAAGGAATCGTAGAAGTGGTGATTGTAAAAATCTCTCTTTCCTAAACAGTTTTTTTTTACACCATTTAAAATGCTATCTGGTGTATGAAATGTTTTCTGACAAATCGACACACACACACTTCATGATAAAGCTTTATTTTACTCAAAGGAAAAATTCAATTACAGACTAATGGCACAAAGAGATTACAATAAGCTATTAATAACAGAACGCGATCTCTCTCTCTCTCTCATCACATATTTATACTAACAATGGAATATCACTCCATATATATACATTTCTGGAAGATACTGTCAACAATATGTGAAGATCTATGATAGGTTTCTACAAAATTCTACTCAAGCGGTTGGCAACCTAAGGCACGCGTGCCAAACATGGCACGCCGAGCGATTTTAATGGCAAGCTAGAGATCTCCAAAAGGTGTTGTTTTTTTTTTATAAACAAAAAAATAAATCATTTTTCGGTTCGGAATGATGAATACTGACTTTTGAATGTTTCTGAATGACATAGCGACACACTTCAGTGGGTTGAACGCATTTACAAACGGGTTCAAACAGCACTTGAACTGTTAGACCACTGGAATGGATTTGCATAAATCTTGATTGAAATCAATTTCAAAACAGTTAACTCTGTTAACTATATGTACTTATATTAAGATAGATTATAGTTGCGCTTTTTCAGAAGTACATCGAAACACTCAAAGTATTCTAAACAAAGCCAAGACTTTCAAATTATTGGCACAATTTTTCATACCTCATCAAGCCTAACTGGCTTGATCTTACTACAACCTTCTTAGAGTAGATGTTTTTTAAGTGGAATGATACTGGTTATTTTAAAACACAGCAAGTTAAATTTGAGGCGCCTAAACATAAAAAAAATAGACATCAAAATGTGCCGATAAGCGGGAAAATCTGGAAGGAAAATCATCTGCTATTCTCAACAGCTAAGCATTCGTCATTCGTTCTACTTTCAGCTTTTGGTTCAACTTACACTTGTGAACAGTATTTATTGTACATGAAAGCCGTTTTAAGCATTCAAAAAGGTCATTTACACTTCACTACTCAGAAATGACTAAATATATAGTCTATCTGCCATTGCCATTATAAATTAGTGATGAGCATTTAAGGACAAGGCGCTCATTGATTGATACAGACTAATTACAATGAAAAGACCTTTTATGCGCATCTTCTATAACGAAACATAAATATAAATAGAGATATTTTAATATAATTATATTATATAATTGTTGTAATTATTAATGTTTCAAATATAAACTCCTTAAATAGACAGACAATTAATGCAGGAAAAGTTTATTTACAACTGTTTAACTTACATTAATTTTATACCTCTAATAATTAAATCTTGTAATGAATAAGACAATGCTGGATTTATATAAAGAAATAATAATTAGTCAGTAATATTTGTTATATTACACAATGTAACTTATTTGGTATCACTATTGAATCAAATTAAGATACAATGAATTTTCATTAAAGGGAGATAATTAACCCGTTTTATTTGCGCTAATATTTCTAATATTATTATTATGTTAATTTTTCTTTTATAAAAGACTAAATGGCTTACAACTTATAATTTTATAATAACCAAACTGTAAAAATTAGTTGGCAATTATATAAATATTATACAAAAAAAATGTATATGCATATTTTTTAAACATTACATTTACTACTCAGTTTGAATGATTACTACGTACCAATTCGCCTAACGTTAGTACTAAAAGAAATACATCGAATCTTGAATATAGAAAAATTTCGCTTCATATATGAGAACAAAGTTCAAAATCACATATAGTAGTTACCAGATCCTTATCTTAGCAACCAAATGATGTTTACAAATCAATTACCATATTATATGTGCAAGATTGGTAATAAATCTTAGTATTTGTTATAAATGCAAAAAAAAAAGCATGATAATCACAAACAGGTTAGTTTTGTTATTAAATCTAAAACGCTTTAACGATTTTCTCTATAGATTTCCTTTACTTTTGGCCTTGGTCTTGCTACGGAGTTCAATTAATTGACTTATAAAAAGTAATAAAACAAGTTTAATAGAGCAGGTTGACTTTTAGACTGTTGGCACGCTGAACGGTTTGGAAATCCTAGTTTGGCACACTGTTAGCAAATGGTTGCCGACCCCTGTTCTACACTATCAGAAAAAAATGGATTCTATACTTCCAGAAAAATAGAAAGTAAAGGAAAAACTCTGCCTCGATAGTCCGTCCATAAAAAGATCAAAGACAAGCTGCATACCGGCGTGTTCAAATAAAGGTCACGGCAGAACTAAGGGGGATATTTAAAAAAAAATGAAATAAACACACTCATAACACTGTGTTTTACTCGGTTCTTGAAATACCTAGATCTATATTGAACTATTAAATTGTATACAAACCTAATTAATATATAGCGACGTTAACTTAAAGAAAGGGTAGATCTCATGCAAATTTTGCGTTTAACTAAGTTCGGCTTAATGGAAGATTTTTTTTTAATGATTTGTAGTTCTGGGCTTAGAATTCTATGCAATATAAATTAATATAAATATATATATATGTATATATGTATATCTAGACGTTTATTACTAGCACAATTACTTATGAAAGAATGTTTAAATTACATTCAGATGTGAAACTAATCAGTCCCTCCATCTATGTATATAGATACGATTAATTGACTCCTACACATAGGCCTAGCCGGTGGGTTTGAGCCTAGTCTTTCAGTTTGATAATTGTTTTATATGATGTTAAGTTTTTGGTAGGTTTTCATGATTGGTGTAGGCAGCCCATTCCATGCCCAGATGTCATTTGGGAAGAAAAGGTACTTTTGTGCATAGAATACAAAAGTGATTGCATTGTTATGATTTATATTATTTCAAACTTGTTTCCTTCTGGGCATATTGTTTTATTGATTGCATCTACTGCCATGGAGACATTTTAACGATAACATAAAAGCTTTTAACGAAAAATGTTTATAGTTTCTTGCTCCAACCATTATAGAAAAAAACATTAATAATATGGTGAATACGTAATTGTGATAATCTGGTGAATAAGTAATTGTGCTTTTCATTGCAGATTGTATTTTGTTTCTTTCCTGTAAATATTTTAGTGCAACATAGTTCTAGTAACCCGTATTATGTTGGAGAAATGTACTTTTAAAGTTCATCTTTGGCTAGCAGAAGAATGTATAATCATATTATATGTAGGCTTATCATTCTGTCCAAGCTGTTTACTTACTACACTACAGTGATGCATTTCTATTACGTTGTTGTTCATGAGACGAGTGGCTGGGGTTGGGGGAAGTGGATATTATCAATCATCAATATATATAATTACCGTGAGTTTATTTATATGTTTGTATATTTATATATATATTTATATGTTTGTTCACTTTAGGCTCCTAGGCCGTTTGACCGATCGGCACAAAAGTTAAATTTGTAAATTGGAAACGTCCTCCTAAATAAATTTGTTATTATGGTAATAGTGTTTGTTATTTTTCTTTCTCTCTTAACAAAACACGTTGGTGTAATCATTCGTTTCTCCGTAATTTTGACGGGCATAACTCCTAGTATATCATCAATCATCAATATATATAATTACCGTGAGTTTGTTTATATGTTTTTATATTTATATATTTATATGTTTGTTCGCTAGTTTGACCGATCGGCACAATAAAGTTAAATGTATTAATTGGAAACGTCATCCAAAACAAATGTTTATTATATAAGCAATATTGCTTAATTCGTTAATTAATTAATTAATTTTTTAAAAAATAAATTTAGACCTATTACTAATCAACGAATGTTAAGGTTCTAAACTGAGCGCCATTTCAGTAGGATCTCCCTTTGAAATGCTTTAAATAAAAAAAGAACAAACTCTAAATATTGAAAGATACATTCTCACTACAGTTTGTATTGTAATAGTTCTAGTTATTTTTTTATTTCTTTGTTAACAAAACACATTGTAATCATTCGTTTCTCTGTCATTTTGACGGGCATAAAAACTAGTAGTTAATTACATTAATATTTACCAATGATAGTAAAAGACGTCGGGGCGAATTTCTCTCCCCTTCCTGTGCCTTCAGCCTCATAGCTCACCGCCATACAAGAAACTTCGTCAGGCACTGAAAGTGGTAAGTGCATTCACTCAAGTTTTTCAGATTTTTTTTCACATATAAAATTAAGCGCGAGTCATTGTTATAGAAAGTACCTAATAATAATAATGATAATTATAATAAAAATACTGGATACAAAACTTATAAAAATAGTTCAAAAAACATTTGAAAATTACTTTCTTTTTTTTTTCTTTACTTCAGAGTGGATATTAATTAATAGGTATCTACTTGTTTATTGTGGCCATAGCTCCATTCAGCATAAAATAAAGTTACGATGACGCCTGTGTATGTACCGTGTAATTATATAACTGTCATGAAGCATAACTTACCTGTGGTATGGTGGACACTTTCCTGCGATATCACTTATATATGCATGTAATCGATATGCACATATCTGTGATATTACAGACACATTTACCTGCGATATTACGGATACATTTATCTGTGATATTAAAGACACATTTACCTGCGATATTACGGATACATTTATCTGTGATATTACAGACACATTTACCTGCGATATTACGGATACATTTATCTGTGATATTACAGACACATTTACCTGCGATATTACGGATACATTTACCTGTGATATTACAGACACATTTACCTGCTATATTACGGATACATTTACCTGTGATATTACGGATACATTTATCTGTGATATTACAAACACATTTACCTGCGATATTACGGATACATTTATCTGTGATATTACAGACACATTTACCTGCGATATTACGGATACATTTACCTGCGATATTACGGATACATTTATCTGTGATATTACAGACACATTTACCTGCGATATTACGGATACATTTACCTGTTACATTAAGGATACATTTACCTGTGATGGTACGGATACATTTACCTGTGATATTACTAATACATTTACCTGTGATGGTACGGATACATTTACCTTTGATATTACGGATACATTTACCAGTGATATTACTAATACTAATACATTTACTAGTTATATTTCGAATACATTTACCTGTGTTGGTACGGATACATTTACCTGTGATGGTACGGATACATTTACCTGTGATATTACGGATACATTTACCTGTGATATTACGGATACATTTACCTGCGATATTACGGATACATTTACCTGTGATATTACGGATACATTTACCTGTGATATTACGGATACATTTACCTGTGATATTACGGATACATTTACCAGTGATATTACGGATACATTTACCAGTGATATTACAGACACATTTACCTGTGATATTACGGATACATTTACCTGTGATATTACGGATACATTTAGCTGTGATATTACGGATATATTTACCTGTGATATTACGGATACATTTACCTGTGATATTACGGATACATTTACCTGTGATATTACAGCCACATTTACCTGTGATATTACGGATACATTTACCTGTGATAATACGGATACATTTACCTGTGATATTACGGATACATTTACCTGTGATATTACGGATACATTTACCTGTGATATTACAGCCACATTTACCTGTGATATTACGGATACATTTACCTGTGATATTACAGCCACATTTACCTGTGATATTACGGATATATTTACCTGTGATATTATGGATACATTTACCTGTGATATTACGGATACATTTACCTGTGATATTACGGATATATTTACCTGTGATATTACGGATACATTTACCTTTGATAATACGGATACATTTACCTGTGATATTACGGATACATTTACCTGTGATATTACAGCCACATTTACCTGTGATATTACGGATACATTTACCTGTGATAATACGGATACATTTACCTGTGATATTACGAATACATTTACCTGTGATATTACGGATACATTTACCTGTGATATTACGGATACATTTACCTGTGATATTAAGGATACATTTACCTGTGATATTACGGATACATTTACCTGTGTTGGTACGAATACATTTACCAGTGATATTACGAATACATTTATCTGTGATATTACGGATACATTTACCTGTGTTGGTACGAATACATTTACCTGTGATATTACGAATACATTTATCTGTGATATTACGGATACATTTACCTGTGTTGGTACGAATACATTTACATGTGTTGGTACGGATACATTTACCAGTGATATTACGAATACATTTACCTGTGTTGGTACGGATACATTTACCTGTGATATTACGAATACATTTACCTGTGTTGGTACGGATACATTTACCAGTGATATTACGAATACATTTACCTGTGTTGGTACGGATACATTTACCTTTGATATTACGGATACATTTACCAGTGATATTACTAATACTAATACATTTACCAGTGATATTTCGAATACATTTACCTGTGTTAGTACGGATACATTTACCTGTGATGGTACGGATACATTTACCTGTGATATTACGGATACATTTACCTGTGATATTACGTGTAAGTTGCTATTTAGTGACTGTTAGACACATTCATTAACAATCTCTTCGAGGCTTTGACAAAGTTAATAACACTCTCCAGGAACAGTAAAATGTATAGATATAAATTTATTCACACACATATAATTTTATGTCCTCACAATTCATATGAATATCCATGCACAATGATATCTGTATATATATTCACTCAATAGCAGTGCAATACACATAACATAATTTACAGAATAGATTCACAGAGATCTCTCCTATTATCTCCATTACAAAATCTCCACATAAAAATACAGCTCCTCTCTCTACAAAAGCTCAATGCCCACTACCCTACCAATGTCAAGTCTCGTAACCTTTCCTCCGATCTTTTCTAACCTAACACGTGAATTAACACAACTGCGCAATTATTATAGTCTCCGTCTGCTTTTGCTAACCAAGGTCAAGGTCTACTCTTCTTTTCATTGGTTATCTCTCTTTGACCATAGACTATTTATTATGTTCTATTTCAATCACTGACACACCCCCCTTGCCCATAAATAAAATGACATTAATGGCATTTTTATATCCAAAACATAATTAATACATCCATATAAGTCATAAATCAATACGTAGATTATGTTATATATAAATTAAATCATACATGTAATAATATTTGTTAGTATAGTTTGTTAGTTATTGTTAGTAGACAATGTTAGTAAGTGTAATTATGTACAATGAGTTTGTGACTGTTTACATGGCTAATCTTGACAATATGTCAGGTATGTGATTGTCTGTCCCTTTAATACTTTGTATGTTAAACTGGTAATCACTAAGTTTCATTGCAAATTTATTGATCCTATTATTGTTCACGTTGCTCACATTGAAATTAATCAAAGGTTTGTGATCTGTAAATATTGTAAATTTACGACCTAACAAATATCTTCTTAGTTTAGTTACTGCCCATACAATGGCCAAACCTTCCAACTCAATTACAGAGTACTTTTCCTCTGCTTTTGTCAGTGATCTACTTATATACAATGCTGGTTTGTAAATACCCATAATTTTCTTTTCTTTTTTATTTGTCATATTACTATTTTCCTCCAGACAATGTTTCATTAAACATGCACCAAGACCTTGCCTAGAGGCATCAGTAGCTAAAATGGTTGTATCTTTAGCTGAAATGGTAGTTAAAATTGGTTCTTTAGAAAATAGTATTTTTAAATTTTGCATTGCTTTTTCACATTCTGAAGTCCAATTAATTTTTGTATTAGATTGACCTTTCCTTGTTAAATTTACAAGTGGTTTTACTATTTGACTGTAATTTTCAAAGAAATCTCTATAGTAACCAAATAGTCCTAACAAAGCTCTGACTTGTTTTTTTTGTTTCAGGCTTCTTTATGTTCAACATTTTTTCTTGCATCCTATCAATTGGTTGTATTGCCTGATCTTTAAATTTATGTCCTAAAAATTCAATTTCATTCTGAGCTAATTTCATCTTTTGTGGTGAAATAGTTAGATTATGTTCAGCTATATTTTCTAATATCATTGATATGAATTTTTCTTATAGATTCTCTTACAGATATTTCAAATAAAACTGTATTAACTCTTTTCTTAACAGTATATGGTCCATGCCATTCTTTGTTTCTATTTGTTGGTGTTGGTGAAAAAATCAATACTAAATCATTAGGTTTCAAGGTTCTCAAATATCTATGTTTGTTTTCTACCACTTTATTTATGTAGTCATCTTTTTTCTGTTCAGCTTGTAACAATTGATTAGTAATTTTACCCATTTCTAGCACTGTTTTTTCATTATGCTTTACAGTGTTTATTTCATCAAATGTTTGCTTCTCTACCTGATCCTTTTCTTGATAACTTATTTCTGGTTTATATGTCTCTTTCTTGTTAATAGTTACAGTTAAATGTTTCTTTAAGACATCTTTTTGGTTTTCATAGTTATCCAAATGATCATTTGCTATCTTTAAAGCTTTATCATGATTTCTGACATGCTGAGTCAAAATTATAGATTTCAATTCACCAGGAACATTCAATTCATTACACACATTTTCAAACTCATCTATGTATTGACCAATTTGTTGAGTACCATTCCAATTATGGAAGTTATTTTCTTTACTTTTTAGTTTCACAGGTTCCAACATGTTTATCCATTCATGTGATTGAACATTATTTGACTTCAAAATGCATAGATTTTGAGATAGTGTACTGATGGGATCATTATTGAATTCATTCAAAGTCATAGGATTCTGAATTTCTTTTATATCTAGTCTATTCCTAATCCATTCTTCAAAAATTTGTACTGAATTGTCTGGTTTAACATTGGTTGCATTACCTATGATAAGTGGAGCGGTGCATTTGGGCATTACGACAGCTTTTACTTTCCCTGCGATCCAAGGGGTGTCAATTAAAATATTTGCACATTTGCATGTAATAGAACTCCCATCACCTAGTGTAATTACTTCTATGTCATCAATATATTGATCAGACTCAACTAGATTAGCTTGTACTATTAAGCACTATTATATTGTCTCTCAATGTCATGGTCTGAATATGATTAACATAAGAAGGGAACAAGTATTACCTTCCACCTGCTTCATGTATGTTAGTAAAATATTTTCCAGTATTAGATTTTGGTGCTACAGTTGAAAAATTGTTACTTTGAGAAAAGTTACTGTCAAACAATTGTTTAGGTTCAGTTTGTTGGCCCTGAAACGGTGATGAACAATCATAAGATATATGCCCATAACCCTGACAATTATAACATCTTATTGATGTAGGATTATCATTGACCCTATTGCTATTGCCTCTAGACTGATTGTAAGAACCCCTACTATTGTTGCCACTATAATAGTCTCTGTTGTTGTTACCTCTAGTTTGTTTAAAGTAACCTCTATTATTATTATAGTAACCTCTATTATTGTTGTTACCTCTATTGAAAAATCTACCATTATTTTGGTTATTAGAATTAGTGTTTCTTGTGGGTGATAAACTATGTCTTCTGAAAGGATAGTTAGTGTTCCTAGCATTACTCCTATTTTGGTTTCTTGGTCTGTTGTCCTGATTTTGATATGCATTGAAAACATTCAAGTTGTTTTCAAAAGCATTCAAATTATTTGTATCTTCATTTTTACTAAGTGCCACACCAGGATGACTGTCCTTGTAATTATTTAAGGCTGTTTTCAATTCCTCTACATTTCTAATGTTTCTTTCTTTAAGATATGTAAATAGTTCTGGAGTGGCCATTGTGAGAATTTTATCAATAATTATCATGTCTAATATATGTCTGGGATTATTTATGTCCACTTTACTTAGTGTTAACCATTTTTCTAGGAATTGGCTTATGTCATTAATGAACCTATCAGTGTTGTCACTAGCTTCCAATCTAACCTTATGAAATTGTTTTCTATAATGATCAGGTGTAAAATTATAAAAATTGAACATTGCTGCTTTTATTTGATCATATGTTCTACCAATTCCTTCACCTACTGCTTTTAGCCCCTTTTCTTTAACTGCTCCTAATAATTTAGCAGCCCATTTATCTTTTGGTAAGTTATTAGCTATACAATTTTCCTCAAAAATAGATAAGAAACTATCTAAATTATTTTCATTTCCATCAAAGGGCTGTACGTTAAATTTGTCATTAACTTTATGAGTGTAAGATTCTGTGACCTTCATTTTTCCTAACTCTAATTCAGTTTCATACCTTTTATGTTCTAATTCTGTGTGCTGAGCTATTTTCAATTTTTCAATTTCTCTATCTTCTGCGTGCTGAGCTATTTTCAATTTTTCAATTTCTCTATCTTCTGTGTACTGAGCTATTTTTAGTTTTTCAATTTCTCTATCTTCAGCTATTTTTAGTTTCTCAATTTCTTGAGCTCTTAAGTCAATTTCTGTTTGTTGAGCTATTTTTAGTTTTTCAAATTCTCTATCTTCAGCTCTTTTATCTCTTTCCTTATTTTCTATCTCTTTTTGTTCTTGTTTTTGTTCTAAAGTCCAAGCCTGAACTTTTTCTTCGATAAATTTCATCATGTCTTTTTTCTCTATTTCATATTCCATAGCTAATTCTTTAGCCCTGGCATACATTTGTGCATTAGTTTCAAACGAAGCCATTTTTTTTTATTTGCTTTTTTGTCCAGTGTTATTATGTATTTGTTATTACACAAGTTTTAAAGTATGTTTTATTTATTACACAAATTCAATTTATTTGT
This sequence comes from Anisus vortex, assembly GCA_949126835.1. Taxonomy (NCBI): domain Eukaryota; kingdom Metazoa; phylum Mollusca; class Gastropoda; family Planorbidae; genus Anisus; species Anisus vortex. Next base: position 18,275,635 of record OX421494.1, read on the forward strand.
ACTGTGACCAACTTAATCATATACTGATATGATTAATAACACAGATTCTATATATTAGTTATACTAAAATGTGACCCAATGATAATCAAAGCTTGATGACTTACATGATTATTTGTTCACATTTATATTTTTATAGAGTTCGTCAAAGCTTGATGACTTATATGACTAGTCTCTTTCTTGATCTAATCACACTAAGTTCCTACGGTAGGACAATAAATGTGCAATGACAAAATAATGTATTTACTCACCATAAATTACTTGAGTCAAATGAAAGTTCAACTTCTGGACCACCCCAAAATTTACTATGTGTTACAAAGCTTATTTTATGACTATTTATACAATGTACTGAATCTGTATGTGCGCAATATTATGTTACCTCACAAGTATGTTATTGCATCTTTTAAAAGAATTCAAAACTTAATTATATTATTTACAGTACTCCAAAGTTATTTGCATAATAAATTATTTGCTACTTTACAAATAATGCATATGAACACAAAAAACAAAATAATTGCTGCTTTAAATAGACAATACCAAGAGGAATTCAACCATAGAATTACAATATATAAACATTGACCAAACAAAATGATGTTTTAATAACAATACAACAATTATTTACGATCACAAACAAGACTTACACAGCTAACGACTATATTTGTAAATAAAACAAATATCCCTATAGAATCATCTACATTAAAACCTCGAAAAGAAACAGAATTAGAGTAAAGACAGAAGTAAAAGTATTGAGGTCTTAACATAGACTACCTCCAACCTCCCACACATATATTGTATACATATAACATGAAATTATTATATTTAACAAAGTAATTACTGATAAAGAAAGGCAGTAATTACACATAAGAAAGAGGATATAGTAACGATCAGTGTCAGTTTCTTCAATGACTTGATGTAACGATAGTAACGATCAGTGTCAGTTTCTTCAATGCCTTGATGTAATGTTAACACACTATTCCGACTATGACGAGTCTGAAAGTTTTACATATCCATGTATGACTGGCATACGGTAGGCACACTATGACAATTGTGTGATCTGTCTTCACTTCACGTGAAATCTGCCATCTCCGATGAGAACTGGATATTTAAAATAGGTACTGTGTATATCACAAGATCTTTACATCTGACTTCCGGCTAATCTGTTTACTGACATTCAATGTCACGTCGGGATGTATATGTATAATAAAACAATTAGTCAAAGTTGAAGTTGAACTGCAGTTATGTTGAAACAAGGAGACTTCCAATCACAACAGTGCGCCGCCATTTTGAATTTGTTAGTGCGCCATCTTGCTCTGATATAAAAATAAATTCAGTCACTGGTAGAATAAAATGTCTTTTCCTGTCTTAAAATTTTCAGATGACAAATGATTATTATTTATGAATTGACTTTATAATTGTCATTGCTGTTTGCTGTATCATTTTAGTACTCGAGCTTACAAGAAGTTGAAGTATACACTTGTAATAAAATATTCAGGGTCGGCAAATTTTTCATGCCCTGGGCCTCCACTGCATAGGACGTATTGTACGACGAACAAAAATTTTGATTTTTAGTACTTGCCAACGTTTTTTCTTTATGGTAGTTTCCGCTTGCCACCAGTTGTAAGTTGCTATTTAGTGACTGTTAGACAAATTCATTAACAATCTCTTCGAGGCTTTGACAAAGTTAATAACACTCTCCAGGAACAGTAAAATGTATAGATATAAATTTATTCACACACATATAATTTTATGTCCTCACAATTCATATGAATATCCATGCACAATGATATCTGTATATATATTCACTCAATAGCAGTGCAATACACATAACATAATTTACAGAATAGATTCACAGAGATCTCTCCTATTATCTCCATTACAAAATCTCCACATAAAAATACAGCTCCTCTCTCTACAAAAGCTCAATGCCCACTACCCTACCAATGTCAAGTCTCGTAACCTTTCCTCCGATCTTTTCTAACCTAACACGTGAATTAACACAACTGCGCAATTATTATAGTCTCCGTCTGCTTTTGCTAACCAAGGTCAAGGTCTACTCTTCTTTTCATTGGTTATCTCTCTTTGACCATAGACTATTTATTATGTTCTATTTCAATCACTGACATTACGGATACATTTACCTGCGATTTTACGGATACATTTACCTGTGATATTACGGATACATTTGCCTGTAATATTACGGATACATTTACCTGGTATATTACGGATATATTTACCTGTGATATTACGGATACATTTACCTGTGATATTACGGATTTATTTACCTGTGATGGTACGGATACATTTACCTGTGATGGTACGGATACATTTACCTGTGATATTACGAATGCATTTACTTGTGTTGGTACGAATACATTTACCTGTGATATTACTAATACATTTACCTGTGATGGTACGGATACATTTACCTGTGATATTACGGATACATTTACCTGTGACATTTATTACATATACATTTACCTGTGTTATTACAGACACCTATGCTACGCGACGTAACAAAATCATGACACTCACCTGATTCCGAGATCATGCAAAATCTCCAGAGCCCTGTCCAAACCACGAGCCACTGGGACATATTCAATGACTGGCTCTCGTCCACTATGGTCGTGGGGAACTTTTCCCGCGTGAACAGCCAGGCGTCCGTGGACACAGCCAGGGCAAAGAGACCGACAGACAGGCCTCCCAGAATGAAGGAAAGGACGGTCAATTTGTACACTGTCAGGAGGTTCATGATTTATGCAGATCATGGCCTGGTCTCCCTGTCATTTCCTTACTGGGCGTTAGATGACTTCCGGTCGCCACCATTACTGAACAGAACCGTCTGCCTGGAATAGATAAAACATCGAATTTAAAGTCGCTGTTGTTACTTTTGAGTATACAAATAGAGTTACATTGGTTTCGATTGACCCAAAATACACCACAGTGAGACAGTTATGCGGAATCAAACTGATGCCGAGAAGGCGAAAGAAATATTACAAAGTCTTTTTCGGGGGCCTTTCTAATAGAGTTCAACTCTGCCACAAATTTCGAGATCAGTTTTCCGGAAACAGAGACTTTTGGCGTTCACCTGTGCCATCTTCACTGCGCGTGGCCAGCTCGTCCCAGGCCAAAGACAAAGGAAAGGAAACACCGGGCCTAATCGCCACTTTGAAGATGGCCTGCAGTTTCCCATGCCTAATTAGCAAATAGAACGATTCAGGTCATAAGAATGCATTTACTGCACAAATACTAAACGAAAGACGTTCTGGTCACTCACGATGGGAATAAACAGACAATGTCACAATTTCATAGAGATCATGGAACAAACGATATTATTTTATATTATAATACAAAATATAAATGATTTTTATCATTTACGCAAACCTACGTAAATGTAATATAATGTCTACCAAAATATAGACTTTCATGCTTATAAAGCCATTGACAAGTCTTACTGAGGTGCGACCTTTTGAACTGGGATAAGCGTGAACTTCCGGTGAAATTTACCGCCATTTTCGTAAATAAAAACCATGCTTTTGGTGCTGTTTGACAATTGATTTCAACATCGACAGCCAGTTTGGGTATTTTAGAAATATACAACGGCTACAAGATTAGTTACGAGGAATCCGTTTTTAACATCAAAAGTGAGTAGGCGATAATTAATACTCATAGTGTTAGTCGCGTTTGGTTAAATTTAGCTTTTGTTTATAAAATAAGTTAGTCAAGAGTTGCGTCCTTGGTAATTAAAAAAACACATTGCGGAAATTCATAAAAACAACAACACGAAAATTCTTTTGCATCAAGCAATTAGTTTGGGATTATAAATAGGTGATTCTTCAAATCTGACATTCACAATCAATCGTTTTCTTTTGGCGCCGTCTTTTTGGAAATGAAATAAAATTTAATTCTCTATATATTTTCGTAGCCTACAACCAGTAACATAGCACACATGGCAGACATGTTTTTTTTTATAATGTGATCGAATCAACCGGAAAAGTTTTTTCTTGTGAACTTTTATGCATGCATACACGTTAAGACTTGTCAATACGCTAACTTTTATTATTGTCATGATCCACTCAGACTTCTGATCACTCAAGCACATTTTTCAAAAGTAATTAGAAAACTCTTTCTAGTTTAACTATTAAAAACAAGATTTCTACAATGTGGCCAGTATGCAGTGTTTTAAATATATTAGTTTGTGTATATTTATTGTCTCCCTGTAATTATTACCTCACTTAGTTTGTGTGTATTTATTGTCTTCCTGTAATTATTACCTCACTTAGTTTGTGTATATTTATTGTCTCCCTGTAATTATTACCTCACTTAGTTTGTGTGTATTTATTGTCTTCCTGTAATTATTACCTCACTTAGTTTGTGTATATTTATTGTCTCCCTGTAATTATTACCTCACTTAGTTCTGCAATATTGGACACGGTGGCCAAGCGGCAGCGCGTTCGACTGGCGTTCCGAAGGTTTTGGGTTCGAATACTGGTGAAGGCTAGGATTTGTTCCCGGGACTGGATGGTGTCTAACCAGCTCTGATGGGTACCTGACATTAGTTTGTGTAAAGCAAAGGCGGCTGGACAGTATGCTGGCCACGCATCGCCTAGTATGCCTTGGCCACAGAATTTGGTGAACGATCTTTACCGGCCCAATGATCAGTTTAGTCCGAAGGGTACTTTACTTTACCCAGGATCTTTGATACGCCAGCCAGCAAGCGTGCGCCTGTCGGTAGTCATACGGTAAGTTTATTGTTATTAATATAACTAATTGCATTCTTTTTGGTGTCATAGGGTTTTGATTGCATTAACTCTTTTGAGTAAGACCAGACATTGTCTTTGAACATAGAATATTGTCAACTTATTGTTTATAGTAAGTGAGTATTTACCTTTAATTTTTTTTTCTAAACACAATGTTGTTATTTTAATCTGGTAACGCCTTTATAGTTGGGTTGTTTGTTTGTTTTGGTTTGTCGTCTAATCAGTAGTGTAGCCAGGGGGCGGGGGAGAGAGCAGAGGGAGCGGCAGCTCCCCCTACGACAAATTTGAAAAAAAAATGGCCAATTCGGGGAAAAAATTATTTTTATTAATAATTTTAACAAGCCACGAAGCACAATTTATGCTGTTTCTAATTTTATTCTTTAAATTGCATTTCAACAATTTAATTTATTACAATCATTTTGAATCATTCATCGTGCCAACAGCGTGAAAGTCAAACTGATCAACTGTATTATTTTTATGGATAATTTATTAAGTGCCGTAACAAGACCAAAAGAAAAGGATCGTAATAGAGAAAATCATTAAAGCGTTTTATATTTAATAAAAAATGAACCTGTTTGTTATTATCAGCTTTAAAAAAAAATCCATTCGATTCGTAACTCCAAATTGCATTACAGAACTTACACATTAATAGTTATCAAGATTTGAATTTAGTTGTCAAGAATTTATTCTAGTCATAGATATAAAGTCTATGTTTATGATCTCAAAATAACTGAGATATCATATTATTTTAGTACATCTCATACATATTATCAATTTTATGGAAGATATACTAAATAATTAAACAAACTGGGTAGTTATTTTAATGCTTAAACATGTACATTTATATTCTTTAGTCATAAAATATTTATATAATTTTCAATTATCTTGTGTAATTTGATCATTTTAAAGTTATAAATTGTTAGCCATTTTTTTTTAAAGGAAACAAAAAAGAAACATATTAGAAATAGTAATGTAAAGAAAACTGGTAAATTATCTCCCTTCAAGTAAATTCTCCAAATTTGATGCTAGTGATATCAAACGAGTTAATTTTTTTAATATAGATCTAACTAGTCTAGTGAACTTCTGAAAATGCTTATCTATCTTAATTTGTCTTAAATTAGGGAAAGAATTAAATGTTTTGAAATTGATTTCACGAAAAGATATGCCCAGTTTCAATGCAAATCCATTCCAGTTGCCCAACACTTCAAGTGCTTTTGGACCCCGTCTTGTAAATGGAAGTTTAACTCACTAAAACGTGTCGCCATGTCATTCAGAAACATTGGCTTCAACAGTCAATTCCCCTAATTCAATAAGGGATTTTTTCCCCATTAAGATACATCTTTATTGCTTCCATACAAGAAAAGAATCTATCCAAGACTTTATCTATACTCCGTATGACTTTCTTCTAGAAGAGATTTGGAAACTATACAATTGACTATCTTAACAAGAGATTCAATCACAGAATGCAAGTCCAATGACGGGAGCTTTGCATACAAAGATTCCTGAACTGAAACAGTCCAGAGTGGTTTCCATGTAGTTCGCCATGCAGCACCCATTAAATATGCTGACATACGTTGTTTTCACTTGCATTAAACAATATTCTTGGAGGTCTTTCGCGTGCCACTGAAAATCGTTCTGTGGGCCAAGTCTGGCACGCGTTCCTTAGGTTGCCGACCCCTGCAACAGAGCATTCGCGTTGATTCTATAAAAATGTTCGATACTAGATGTTCATCCCGAAAATGAGCAGTAGATGCAATCAATTTTGCAGAAATTCCCGTCACTATTAGCTGCTAGAAAAAGAATCGTGAATGGTTAAATAAAAACTGCACTATTATACAGTGTGTGTATCCTGAGGCATAGGGTTTTCTTATAACACTTGATACGTACAAATTCTTAGATATTCTATTAATCTGGAAAAATTGCTAAAAGTGGGGCCTTTTCCCTAAAATTTCGCTATCCATAGCGTGAAAACCTGGCTACGCCATAGCGTCTGATATAAAAAAAAAATCTATTTTGTTACGGCCGCTGTAAACGATTCACTTCAAAGAATTATAAATAGGCCTACATGTTCAATTGAGGTTGAAATATATTTATTCGTTTTTTTTTATTCAAATTTGTATCCAGGTGATTTCATTCTTCAAACTCTTCCTAGCAGGCACAACACGTCGTATCGACGGGATGAAATAACTTGATTTCCACGTCGATACAACGTGGTCCGCCCTCCGTATTCGTTATATTTATTTATGCTATTTTTTTTTAAACCTTTGATTGTCTATGGAACTTTAATATCATCCTAAAAACTAACCCTTTGTTTTTCTGACATCAGCGAACCCGAGAATTACCGAGACCATTGCAAAATGAAGAATGATGTATTTCGTCATATGTTTCGTCCCACCACTCTCCCCCTCCATCAGATCTATATCATATATCTACCCATCAGTAACTGTATAATCAATTTCACTTTCTATGGTTTGTGTGTGGCTGGTAAGTAAGTATACATGTTCAGGGCCACGCAACGGGAATTCCACGTGACGATAACTGCGACGTCTTTGAAGGTGCGTGATGAATCGTGATTGGTTAAAAAAAATAAAACATTCACAAAGCTTCAAATAAAAAATAAAATAAAAACAATACTTTACCACCGTCTATTTTTAAAATGAAAAATATAGAAGTGAGTGTTAGAATTAGGGAAACGTGTAGGGATGAAGAGAGTGATCGAAACAGAGATAGAGAGAAAAAAATGGAGGGTGGGGGGGAGAAATAATCTTTGAATCTTGTATTGTAATCGATTTCTCAATATGATAAGTTTCAATTTAAATACAAATTGTGTCTGTCAACACTTTTGATTTCCATGAGATTTTACATGATAGGAATTCAGATATCAGCTATACTCTGAATTATACACTCAGTTATACACTGAATTATACACTCAGTTATACACTGAATTATACACTCAGTTATACACTGAATTATACACTCAGTTATACACTGAATTAGACACTCAGTTATACACTAATTTATACACTCATACACTGAATTATACACTCAGTTATACACTGAATTATACACTCAGTTATACACTGAATTAGACACTCAGTTATACACTAATTTATACACTCATACACTGAATTATAAACTCAGTTATACACTGAATTATACACTCAGTTATACACTGAATTAGACACTCAGTTATACACTAATTTATACACTCATACACTGAATTATACACTCAGTTATACACTGAATTATACACTCAGTTATACACTGAATTAGACACTCAGTTATACACTGAATTATACACCTTATACAATCATCTATACACTGAGTAAAACATTCAGTTATATACTCAATCAGTTATAAAATCGGCTAAGTTGAGCTCTCGGTTATACATTTATACACTCGTTTATTTATACACTTAGCTTTGTACTCAATTATTTATATACTTAGTTGCAAACTCAGATAGTCGTGCACTGTAATACACAGTACTCAATAGTACTCAATAATCATGTAATTATTTAGGATTAAATTGAAAAAAAAAACATATTTAGGTGGATAAAAAATTTTACTTTTTAAATGCAAACTTTTACAGAAAACACACACAGAGACAAACTCAGACAATGAAATCAAAATAAGCTCCACGAAACAATAACAATCCCAAGACAGCTTTTAGCCAGGTCCCAGACTACAATCAATTACCTAGCGGGCACAACACGTCGTATCGACGGGAAAAAAAACATATTTTCCACGTGGTTTCCATGTTTTTTTCCCGTCGATACGACGTGGTGTGCCCGCCGGTTAAACAGTATAGTCAATGGTCCATACTCCACCCACTCTGAGCTACATACTTAAATATATTATATATATATCTATATATATCTATATATAATTATCGAAGTACATCAACAAGTCGTCAGAAGTCAATTAAACTACCCGATCAATCAAATAAAGAGACATTTTCCAAAACAAGAATTGATTTCTTTGATCATATTCTCACCAATCTGATGACTTTTTTCACACTATGGTGCATAATGGTGTTACTTGAAGCAGTAATTCTCATTTCCACGACCTGTATCTACATCTCTCTATCTCGCTGTCTCTTTCTCTTTCTCTCTCTCTCTCTCTCTCCCTCTCTCTCTCTCTTACACACACACTCTCTTTTTGTTGGAACTTTATCCCGCCGTCAATTTCGCTGTAACTAAATGAATATTGTCACATTGAATTACGTAACTCTCACAGTGTAGAATTAGGCCCAGAGGACAAGAGAGAACGTCCATGTTGTTCAATTTAATCTAAGGTGTATAGATCAAGTGGACAATAGCTACTCTTGACCATGGTAAACGTTAAATCCCCAGCACTAATCCGAGCAGGAACGTGTTAGGGCTTACGGAGAAGGATGGTGGTGGGGGGGTTGGCGGTAAATCTAAGTGCGAAGGCCACATAACTAAGTCTTCAGCGTTATCGTAAAGACTTTACATCTGCAAGTGCTGCATTGTACACGTAACTCAAATGAAATGCTATTGGTTGTTCATTGTACATCTGACAGAACTGAAATACTATTGGTTGTACATTTTACTGAACTGAAATACTATTGGTTGTACATTGTGCATGCGACTGAACTGAAATACTATTGGTTGTACATTGTGCATGCGACTGAACTGAAATACTATTGGTTGTACATTGTGCATGTGACTGAACTGAAATACTATTGGTTGTACATTGTGCATGTGACTGAACTGAAATACTATTGGTTGTACATTGTGCATGTGACTGAACTGAAATAATATTGGTTGTACATTGTGCATGTGACTGAATTGAAATACTATTAGTTGTACATTGTACATGTGACTGAACTGAAATACTATTGGTTGTGCATTGTACATGTGACTGAACTGAAATACTATTGGGTTGCACATTTTACATAAGAAAAAAAGTACAAATCAGACGTCAGTAATTATATATCGCCCATTGAGAAGATATTTTGATATTTTAACACACATTTTACATCCCTCGAGTATAGGTGATAGTATATTAGAAGTACAGACAATAGTATTGTAGAAGTATGGACAATATTATATAAATAAATATAAAATTTGTTTGAAAATGTATTTTCTACAAGATACATATAGTCAAGTACAGGCAATAGAAATGTTTTAAAAGTCTGAAAAATGCTGATTTAATTAGATGATATTCTTAAAAAAACTATTTGACGTTCAAATTACACTTTTCGTTTCCATGTTAGTCTGTGGGTTATGAAGACGAAAAAAGAAAAGACAATTATTGCTATAAAGAAAATTGTAGATAATGAAAACTGTGGATACAGAAAATGTTGGAAATAGAAAAATGTTGGCAAAGAGCATTGTGCATAAAAAAGATTATGTATAAAGAAAATTGTGAAGATTTATTCAAAAACGTTCCCAGTAACGAATGAAGGCGCTCTAACCTATGAAATGAGCAATATAAAATACTATGAACTATGAAATCTCTACGTCTAAATCAATCTACATTTTCTCAAGATTAAGAACCAAACATAAATATTATGTATCAAAGTTTAGATAGAAATTCGACTGATGACCCGAAGTAAATGTCAGTTTCGGCCGAAACCGAAAGCAAATCGATAGCTAACAGAAACTACACCGAAAAAGGCCATTTCGTCTACTTTCGGCGCCGAAAACGAAACCGAATTTCTGTCGGCCTCTACTTTTTTTTTATAACAAATTGTTGTTTTCAAGCATTAATATAACGCAGCAGACTTTTAATCCAATCTTAGTGCTACGTGTAACTCCTAGCAACTGGCCTATAAATGAAGGACATGTGCACTGGCGGGAATTTTTTGGTGGAAAATCGCATGCAATTCTGTCACACAGAAGGTAAAAAAAAAATGTGAGAGCACTCTAATTGATGGGAGAGACGGAAAGTGTTGATCGATAAATGATGAGACAAAATACAACTTGACTTCAGTGAAACTTCCATTTAATAAATTAATTGATGCGAAATAGAACAAGATAGGTTTGTGATTGTGGGGAGGGAGGGGTGTATCTAAACGACGAATGTGCGTTAAATTATAAAATGTATATTTCCCAGAAATATATACAGGGTGGACCAATAAAACGTTAACACTTTTTATATTCTTAAAAATTTCAAAATTACGAAGATTTTTTTTTCATTTTCAGGAATATTAACAACGAAACACTTCCACAATCTTCACTCTCTCCACCACAGTATATTGCATTCGATCCATTGGGGTGAGAATTTTAGTGTTTCGTTGTTAATATGCCTGAAAATGAAAAAAAAATCTTTGTAATTTTGAAAGTTACAAGAATATAAAAAGTGGTAACATTTTATTGGCCCAGATTGGGCACGGCGGTAAAATAGACTTTTATATAAGCATCGCCACTCTATATATATAGCGTGTCCATTGTTTTTCTATGAGGACCATCCTTTGTCAGAATCATTATTGCTTGTGGGTTCGGAGATAGCTAATGACGCCCTTTTTTGCCCAAAAGTATTAGCCACCGTGGGAGCACAGATGCGTGGCTTGATGGCCGGTAGTAGCGGAGCTGACTTTGCTAGATTTTCTGAGTTGTCGTTTTTCAGTTGCGACCCTTCACCTTTTATCTTCGTGAGCTTCTGCTCTAGTTAGGGCCATGTTGCGCCAAGAGGATCGGTCCTCAGTATATATAAATACTCCAGGAATGTCTTACGTCAGATTATCGATCAATCCATCTCTGTAGCTCTACATTTGCCTGTCTATCTATTCTATCTATCTATCTATAGATCTATCTATCTATCTCTTCTATCTATCTCTTCTATCTATCTATTCTATCTATTCTATCTATTCTATCTATTCTATCTATTCTATCTATTCTATCTATTCTATCTATTCTATCTATTCTATCTATTCTATCTATTCTATCTATTCTATCTATTCTATCTATTCTATCATATCTATTCTATCATATCTATTCTATCATATCTATTCTATCTATTCTATCTATCTATACTATCTATTCTATCTATTCTATTCTATCTATTCTATCTATTCTATCTATTCTATCTATTCTATCTATTCTATCTATTCTATCTATTCTATCTTTTCTATCTATTATATTATATCTATCTATTCTATCTATCTATTCTATCTATCTATCTATCTATCTATCTAAGTAAGTAAGTAAGTAATGGTAATTTATATAGCGCTTCTATCCATGCTATTTTAGCATGCTCAGTGCGCTCTAGAAGACTATTAATATGTGAGAGGTTTCACTGCTGCCGGTTAAGCGCATGTGATAACAACTCAATATTAACGTCATCTAGTCCCAAAACTCCTGTAGGGCGACAGGGATCTGCCGGTGGCGGGGCTCGAACCCTCGACGTGTCCATTGGTTTTTTTGGTTGACAGTCTGGTGAGCTAACCGCTATCTATCTATCTATTCTATCTATTCTATCTATTCTATCTATCTATTCTATCTATTCTATCTATTCTATCTATTCTATCTATTCTATCTATTCTATCTATTCTATCTATTCTATCTATTCTATCTATTCTATCTATTCTATCTATTCTATCTATTCTATCTATTCTATCTATTCTATCTATTCTATCTATTCTATCTATAGATCTATAGATCTATCTATCTATCTCTTCTATCTATCTCTTCTATCTCTTCTATCTCTTCTATCTCTTCTATCTCTTATATCTATTCTATCTATTCTATCTATTCTATCTATTCTATCTATTCTATCTATTCTATCTATTCTATCTATTCTATCTATTCTATCTATTATATCTATTATATCTATTATATCTATCTATCTATTCTATCTATCTATTCTATCTATCTATTCTATCTATCTATTCTATCTATCTATTCTATCTATCTATTCTATTCTATCTATCTATCTATTCTATCTATTCTATTCTATCTAGCTATTCTATCTATTCTATCTATCTATTCTATCTATCTATTCTATCTATCTATCTATTCTATTTATCTATCTATCTATTCTATCTATCTATCTATTCTATCTATCTATTCTATCTATCTATTCTATCTATCTATTCTATCTATTCTATCTATTCTATCTATTCTATCTATTCTATCTATTCTATCTATTCTATCTATTCTATCTATTCTATCTATTCTATCTATCTATTCTATCTATCTATTCTATCTATCTATTCTATCTATCTATTCTATCTATTCTATCTATTCTATCTATTCTATCTATTCTATCTATTCTATCTATTCTATCTATTCTATCTATTCTATCTATTCTATCTATTCTATCTATCTATTCTATCTATCTATTCTATCTATCTATTCTATCTATCTATTCTATCTATCTATTCTATCTATCTTTTCTATCTATCTATTCTATCTATCTATCTATTCTATCTATCTATCTATTCTATCTATCTATTCTATCTGTTCTATCTGTTCTATCTATTCTATCTATTCTATCTGTTCTATCTGTTCTATCTATTCTATCTATTCCATCTATTCTATCTATTCTATCTATTCTATCTATTCTATCTATTCTATCTATTCTATCTATTCTATCTATTCTATCTATTCTATCTATTCTATCTATAAATCTTTTCTATCTATAAATCTTTTCTATCTATCTATCTATCTATCAGTATGTCTAACTATCAATCTATCCGTCTTTCTATGTCTTTGTCTTTCTCGTATATATTTATATGTTAAGAGAGATAGAGAAAGAGAGAAAGTGAGCGAAAGAGAGAGATAGAGCGTGAGTGAGATGATGCTTTACATAATTACTCATTGAGCCTCACATCTTGGCGTAGCATAACACTATCGGATTATTTCGTTCTCTGTCTGCGTTTGAACTCTTCGACCTCCGAGCTGCAGACACTCACAAAATTCTCCCAGCAAATTGATTCAGTCTTGACGAAACGACCCGCCAAACATTAATCTATTACAGAGAAATCAACACACACAGACAAAATCTGAATATCCTTCGGTGAAAATCAATTAAGAAACATTTTGGTACAAAACTGATCTTGTTCTTCTTAGTTCTTTAAAAAAATATTTTCACTTGGACATATTGTGTGTCTGCGGGAATTATGGAAAAAAAGATTCACCGTGTGCTAGCTATTAATGTAAACTTCTTGTCGACTCTCACAATAATCATTATGAAAAAAGTTGGGAGAAACTCTTTTCTTTCACACTAGATCCAATAATGTCAAATGAGATTAGACATCAAGATGATCTTGCTTTCAACCCACTCTTCGGCACACATTACCTAAGTATTTCCATTTTAATTCTTTGACTTCCATAACGAGACATCAACGAGGGCTTTATTGAATAGAGCTGGGAGTTCGTGGAGATGGAAGGGGGGAACAAATGTAGAGCGAACATGTTGTAATTCAATATAATAGGTTTTGAGATTAACTTCATTTGATGTCATACTATCAGTGCATTCCTGAAGATCAAACGAGTGAATTGTAAGAGAAGAAGTGCTTAACCAATGTTAAAAGTTGAGCATGATTTTAAAATAGAACGAATTGGTGTACAATGATGTAAAAATTATTGTATGGTTAAAAACAATAGTCAAATTTTACTTTTCCATTGACCATCTTGGTTGTACATAACCGCAACCCACTAAATTTTAACATAGAAGGCCGAAGAACTAAATACTAAAATTACCATCAAAACCCCACACCCGTAGGCTAAATGAGTAGTCCACTTGGCAAAAAGTGCTAGCCTAAGTCAATAAAAACAGATTTGACAGAAATCGACTTTCTACGTCACAATGTTAGCCTCGTTTGCTAGGCTCGTCATATTATCTGTCAAATATTATATTATTTTTTTTATTAAAAAGTTGCACTAAAGAACAACAAATAAATAAAGAAATCTACTTGAAGACAGTGAGGGATCAGTCAGTTTTTCTTCCAAAACATGAAAGTGGACTAGTCAAATGCTCATTAAGCTAGTGCAACCTGCAATTAGCCTATATTTGTTTGATATAATTATATTTGAAGTAAACTGGGTGCTGTGTTTAAATTAAATTTTAATGTGTACGTATTTTTTTTTTACATTGGGCAGTTCATAAAAGACGTCACGCACTCAGGGAAGGGAGATTTATTAAACATTAGTGACGATATGTGAAGGGAGGTTTTTCAAAAATTAGTGACTATATGTGTAATAAATTGATAAACGAAGTAGACACACTGTAGAATAGTACTCAGACTTTATTCTGGAATAGGATTAATACATTCAAAAATGGTGGCACAAGGACGTCGCTAACATACTAAGGGATTATGGGTCAACAACAAAAGGGGCAGCACTCTCACAGTTCACACAATGGAAAACAACACAACAAATAGACCTAATGATTGCAACATTCATCCCTCTTTAATTTCTAGGTGGCCCAAGATCCAAGTCGTTCTGGCAATCGTCTAATACGACCTGATGTTTGAGTTGCTGGGGGCACAGGTGACGTCTGATTTTCCTGTGATGGTATCGGTATGTCCGAAACCCGAGGTACCAGGGCTGCATGAGAGGCCGACTGATTTACTGGCGGAGCTTCCGCTGTTGGAATGTTCACTATTCCCTCCGGTACTGCCGTCTGAAACTCAGGCTCTACATTGCCTCTTGAAAATGAACTGGTTGTGGGTTTATTAATCCCATCCTCGTCGCGAAATGTAATAAATCGATAAACGAAGTAGACACACTGTAGAATAGTACTCAGACTTTATTCTGGAATAGGATTAATACATTCAAAAATGGTGGCACAAGGACGAATGGGACAAGGGCGAAGGGTTGGGTTTAAACAATGTAACATCACGAAAATGAAAAAATAAAAATTATTTTTTTTTACGAATGAAATTTCCTATTTTGATAAGAGACACTGTAATCATTTTTGCAGTGTTTATTGTAATACTTACCGATTACGACAATAACTGTAAAGTGATTGAAAACATGCTATTTGAAAATCACAAATATGATGGGCTATTCTTTTTGGCCAGGGGGAGGGGATGCAGAGCTTTGCGACGTCACATTAACATGGGGTCTTTATTTTGTGACGACTTATGATGATGGAAAGGAAAAAAAAGGGGGAGTGGGGTAAAACTGATATTTCTTGCGGGACGTCTTTTATGGACGACCCTTAAAGTAAGCGAAAACAACATAGAGGGTTAAGAGGATGGCGTCTCAGTTTAGGGAATTTCCGATGCAGCAGTAAGGCCTGGTAATTAAAGTAGGTCTTGACATAGCGCGAGTTTTATTTCCTCCTGCGAGCAATAAATTGTTCTGGCGTTCTGACGTTCTACGACCGCACCGCACCAGCGCACACTTCCAGGAAACATGGATAATTATCTTTCTTCCCCGAACTCATAACTCGGTCAAGGCTCCCATTGGTTTTGATCTCAATAGCGACGAACGCTTTGGTGTTTTTTGTGTTAGTCAATTAGCTTCAGAAAACGGAGAAGCGTAGAGAAGTATACTGAGACCCTGGCAATTTCCGCCATATCAATAGTCAATATTTCTCTAGAGTCTACAATCTAAA
Organism: Anisus vortex; assembly: GCA_949126835.1. NCBI lineage: Eukaryota > Metazoa > Mollusca > Gastropoda > Planorbidae > Anisus > Anisus vortex. The sequence continues at coordinate 18,291,921 of OX421494.1, forward strand.
CCAGGGGTGTCCATCTTGTTAGAGATCGAGGGCCACATTGGAAAGCTTTGGGGTATGGTTGGGGGCAGCTCTTCAAATAATAGGCTCATATTCTCGTAAAATGTCTGCAAGTAGAACGGAGACACCTATATGGAAAATGTTTCATAGTTTTATATGAAACAAAGATTTAATCATAGTTAAAAACACACTTATATAATTGCATAAATAAAAATCTTTTTGCAAAACCACTATAATACGCAGAACTATTGAATTATTTGAAGTTGTCAATTTCATAGGTCATTGTTATTTCATGAAAATCCCTTCACGAGTTGCAAAATGAAGACACAAAAGCTCGTTAAAAAAAATCAGACCCACAAGCCTTCCGTTGGAGACCGCTGGTCAAAACATAATGGCTAATAAACTGAATGCATTAGCATCTAAATATATTCTTTTTAAAATAACTTTTACTATATATATATATATGAATTTGTACAGTTAAATAAGATTTTAAATAAAAAGCCTACAGCATTCATTATTTTTAATATTTGAAAAGGATTATTTTTGTTGTCATTTTTTTAAATTTATGAAAACAATTTTGAATAAAACTTTTTGAAATGTAAAATTAAATGTTGTGCAAGTTTTTCTTTTAAAACTAGCGTCGGGAATAGATTGGGAACGGTTTCGACAGTAGAATGACTCTACAGTTTGTCAGTATTATTGTACATGGCTCAGAAATAGCAAGGATGATTTTGTTGTTGCTTTCTAAAGTTCTTTTTTAAATACATATTTTAGGTGTTGGTTGCCCTGAGAAGGCTAACATTGGTGCCGACAACAACACTCACACACACAAACCATTGTCAATAAGTTTCTTGACGTTTTAGAGATGTTGAGAAGAAAAAAGAAGGTGGCAAAAGGTCAGAGTTGAATTTAATTGGAAATATGGAACAAAGCGGATTTGACAAGTCTTAAATATTGTGCATGCATAAAGGTTGAAGTGTAAAACATGTCCGGTCCCATTCATTCATTTGCTTCAAAACATGTCTGTGTGCTGCGTTACTGGTTGTACGAAAAGATATAAGGGATTAAATTTTATTTCATTTCCAAAAGATGTTGCCAAAAGAAAACGATGGATTGTGAATGTCAGACGTGAAGAATCACCTATTTATAATCTCAAACTCATTGCTTGATGCAAAAAGAATTTTCGGTTTTTGTTTTTATGAATTTACCCATTGGGTTTTATTAATAACCAAGAAACGCAACTCTTGACTAATTTATTTTATAAACAAAGCTAAATAATTTAACTTAAAGCGACTATCTCTTTGAGTATTAATGATCGCCTACTCACTTATGATGTTAAAAACGGATTCCTCGTGACTAATCTTGTAGCTTTTGTATGTTCCTAAAAGAACAGAACTGGCCGTCGAGGTTGAAATCAATTGTCAAACACATTTTTTTTTTTTTTACGAAAATGATTCCGAAATGGCATGATCTCTTCTGTTTCAAAAGGTCATGCCTTGGCTTGTCAATAATCTATACAGGTACTCATTTACATGTTATCTTCCATTATATGAATGTGTAGGCGTGTTTGAGTGTGTATGTCTGTGTTTGCGTGTATAAAAGAGAAATGCAAAGAATATTTCCCTGCGGAGTTGTTCGGTCCGGGGGTTGTAAATGGCAATCTATGAGAAGGCACAAACTATTTTGTGTGATTTATTGACATTTCATACCGATGAAATAGTTGAATATGAAGATTAATCCACGAACATCCAGCATAATGACGCATTCATTTTCTTTTTATGTTTCGTAGTGGGTATGTATGTGTGTGTGTATGGATTAGAAAAAAAAAAGGGGGGGGGGAGGGAGAATATAGAATTCGTTACATATTTTCAATATCATTAAACAGAAATACTAAACAGAAATCAAGAATAAATATAGATAATTTTAATTATTTATATTAATTATAATTTTAATGAATATTTTAATTTTTTATGTTGGGAAAACGTAAACATATTTTTAACGATCTGTAACTTGTCTTATGGCGTCTGTGATCATAGGTTGATTCTTAAAATATTTCCTAATTACCCGTGCCCCTTGAACAATAGAGTATTACATTTTTTATTTATAGACAATTCATTGTACACATATCAAGCACTTTATAGAAAAGTTAGTTAAATTAGTGCTTCGTAGAATAATTCTTCTACAAACATTCTATCTCCTTAGCTACATTTTTTTGTCATGAAAAACACCAGAATGGATTCTACGATGATATTACATCTATTTAAAGAAAACAATATTTACACTATCTAGTTGAATGTCGACGATTCCATGTCCAGTGAAGTCAACCCACAATAAACACAAAATACTTTAATCTATATTTATACAGCTTAAAGAAGTATAGAAGTATGTAGGCCTAACATAGCACTAGACACTACCAACGTATGACCCTTAATACAAACCCAATCATTCATCAAACATAACGGTCAAGTTATTTTTATAAAAGAACAAACATAAAACAAAAGCTCGATAAAACAAATTATTATGATAGAATAATTAAGTTAGTATCTATCATATTATAGAATGACTTGTCCATAACAAGCTTCAACATAAACTGATAAAACCCAACTGTCCTTAATGAGCTTCAATATAAACTCAAAGGTGCTCAGTTGTTTTTTTTTCTCCTTTCCGCCCAAAGGCAGAAATCGAAGAATAATTATTTGATAAAAATATGTCTCTATTGTGGAGGCGGTTACTAAAAATATGTCTGTTTGTAATTGTCTTCGAATCTTGAAGTTTTGACAGTTGGGATATTATTTGTAAATAAGTGATACAGCTGGAGGATACTAGTGCAGGGCATATTTATAATTTAAACTTAGCTAGACATAGATGTTAAATATAACAAATAAAATACACTATCCAAGATGTTTACAAGCTAAACAAATCAAACATTCCATCTACAACTACAGCATTCTCCTATACAACCATATATCAAGTACAAGCAATGCCCCACTCATGTATCAAATTTGGAATAAGATATTACTTAAATATAACCCAGATATGCATTTGGTACTACAGACAACCTAAGCAATACTCTGGTACTACATACTGTTATATAAGTATGGCATGTAATTGTAATAATAGTCTCAATAATGTATTTGAGATTGTCGCGCTAGTTCACTTTTTTTTAGTTGTTTATTTACATTTGATTTGGTTGTAGAGAGTAAGTAGATTTACTTATTATGACGTAATACAATAAATGCTTTCTTGTAGTTTCTTCAAATTTCTAGTACCCATTTTCTTATGCATTCGGAAAGTTTCGAGAAAATCTATTTTTAGTACTTTCTGCACCGAAATCTATATAAATCTATATTAGCGCGGTTTTGGTTGTTTATTTTCTGCTTAGCTACCCGTGACATTGTTTATACTGTTCATAAGTTCAAGCATTAAATTCTTCTTTCAAACATACATTGAGTGGCTCTAGTTGTTATTATTATAGCGTACAAGAACATTGTTAACAGAGTACCAGTGAAGTCTTAAGTCTTAACAATACAAGCCACGCAAAAATCCGGTGCTACAAACTTAACACAATCTGAAATCTGCCCATATTGTGGGTTTTCCCGAAATTGTTTGCGCTTTAAAAAAGGTGGGTTAGATCTACATGTGAGTGCACTCTATCAGAAAATTGAAAACTAAAACGGTGTAAAATATGATTGCATTATTTCTACACATTCCTCGAGAAATTTTATATATATCTAAATGATTTAGAATTGTAGCTATCTTACTTAATGTCAGAGTAAAAAAAAAAGGGAAGGTGGCAAAACGAGAGCTTTTCAATTTGTGTCATTTTTTTCTCCAGTTTTCATACTTTGCTCATCGATTTCGAGATGTACAGAAAATTATTGTACTGGCTTGAGATAACAGCGGCGTAGCCTGGATTTATTCAATGGACGGGACCGAACTTTGTAGATGTTTTGAGGAGGTGTAAATACATTGAATTAGAAGTAATCGAATTTCTTTTTTAAATCAAATATAAACATTTTTATTTTCATCCCACCTTTGCATTACACCCTTAACAGCCCACTATATAGGCTAAATACTGGTCCAATACTCAAATCTTGGCCTGATGTTGGTCCTATATTGGGCCAATGTAGTGTTCTGTTAGGGAATTATTACTTGTTGGTATTTGCTTTCCGTCTACAGCAGGGGTCGGGAACCTATGGCTCGCGAGCCAGATGTGGCTCTATTGATGGCTGCATGTGGCTCGCAGAAAAATGTTCGATTATAAAAAAAATTGTTTCTTTAGACTCCTTTGATCTACATATTAATTGCACATCAATATTTCATTCTACAAATGAGCTTAAGTCTACTGCAGCTACGCATCAGAAGTGGTAAAGGAGATAAACTCCGCTGACCTAAAAAACAGAAAAAAGGCAACTCTGCATTCATTGTAATTAAAGGGAAACAACTCTTGCACACATTTACTTAAGTTTTTAGTTTTAAATGTAGGCTGTGGCTCTCACAGAATTACTTTTCAAAATATGTGGTGTTCATGGCTCTCTCACACAAAAAGGTTTCCGACCCTTGGTCTACAGCATTCGAAGAACAGGTTACTGCAAATAGACTCAATAGACTCATAAACTACGTGCCATTAAATTTAGTTGGTGTGTTTTACTCAATGCATCATCTGGTTCCGTTAGGGAGCTGTAGTCCAAAACAATTAGCAGAGGATGTTTTTTTTATATATTAAGGAACTGGTCAGTAAGCAACCAGCACACAGTCTAGTACTGACCATCTTGAACAGTAACACTGAATAGTTCAACCCTAACAAAGTCATGAGATCAGCAAGGCGCGAAATATGTTTAGTATATAACGACTGGACGGTCTGACAAGGCGACGTGCGCATACAGTCCACAAGTGTTAATTTAGGTCTCAGTGGAGTCATTCCGAATCTCCCATCCTAACCACCCCCACACCCCAACACCCCTGCCCCCTCCTTCTCTTCCCGGCTCCCATCGGACAATAAATGTTTATTGCTTCACTCGTCCCGGGGAACGCGACCGTTCCGTTATCAATTTTCAATTAGAGGATCAGCCTCGTTTTTGATGTCTTCCTGTTGCTGCCCAGAGCGAGGCCAAGGGACATAGGATAAGAATCCGTCGCTGAGGGACATACAAATGTTGTAAGTAAAGAAGGATGAATAAGAAAAATGATGAAAGCAGACACTTTGAAGGAAGACACCGGAACACAAAACAAGAAAGACACATACGAAATGACAATAATTATTCAGTGTTATTTTTAGTTAGTTTTGGGGAAAACCTTTTTTTTTCCGGGAACCAATTTGTTTTTATTTTTAGTAGAAAAAAATGTTAAGAAATATACACAGACGATCAGATCTAAAACGTTTCCCACTTTATTTTCTCAATATTTTTGTATCTACTTTTTGAAATGGACAATTTTTTTGTTTAATAATTGAATTTATTTTTTCAATGTGCGCAGACGATAGAGTCTAGTCTTAATTTTCAGTTTTAAATAGATGCGATGAAATCTGAAAGTAAAAGTAGATCTAGTATTTAAACAACTAAAAAAGTAACGTTGTTGCCTATAAATTCTTTGTGTACATTTGTGTTAGGCATAATATGCGTTAGCCTTCCGTAAGATTTTGATCCTTACTAAGTAAAGTACTATTCGGACAAAACTGATCATAGGACCGGTGAAGCAGCGTTCACCAGTTTCTGTGGCCACGGCATACGAAGGGATGTGTGGCTAGCACAATGCCCAGCCGCCTTTACTTTACCCCCAACTAGTGTCAGGTACCCATCAGAGCTGGGTAGATCTCAGGGACACCCTCAAGTCCCAGGAAAAAATCATAGCCTGCACCAGAATTCGAACCCAGAACCATCGGATCGCCAGTCGAACGCGCTGCCGTTCAGCCACCGTAGCCCGTTTGCTCCTCACTATTCACAAAGAAAGAAACAGTTAAAATATTATTTTTCGAGGTGTAGGAGTATGTTGCTGGTAATTGGAAAGAATCTGTTGTCGAATGAAACACATTTGTTTGCCTTGTTTCAGCTCGATAGCAAGGCGGCAAAATTAGGATAAGTTAGCCTTCCAAAAATCAGTTCATCAACAAATGAAAGTTGGTCGCCAGAAAGTTTTGCGAAGTTAATATAAAGTATTTCAAAAGTAAAAAAATGTCTTTATTTATTTTAAACCATAGATTGACATGTCTTAAATATTATGCATGCATGGTGAACCTAAAAGTTCATAGTGTACCAACATTTCCGGTCCTATTCGTTCATTTACTAACACATTTATTGCGCGGAAGAAAAGTTGTAGGGGATACTATTTTATTTCTTTTCCAAAAGATGTTGCCAAAGAAAACGAAGGATTGTGAATGTCAAACGTGAAGAATCACCTATTTTTATTCCAATCTTATTGCTTAACGCAAAAGAATTTTCATTTAATTTTGTGTTTTTAATGTATCTATGGATTATGTCTTTTGATAGCCAAGAACCGCTACTCTTTACTTTATTTTCTTAAGCAAACTAAATTTAACTTAACGCGACTAACACTTCGAATATTAATTATCGCATACTTACTTTGGATTTAAAAACGGATTCCTTATAACTAATCTTGTAGCCTTTATATATTTGTAAAAGTCCAGAGCTGGCTGTCAAGGTTGAAATAAATTGTCAAACACCAACAAAAGTATGTTTTGTGTTGACGGTAATAAACGGTAGGTTTATAAACGCGGGATAAACCTATCGAAAAGTCACTCCTTATTAAGACTTGTCAATTATCAACACTAAATTTACTATTTCGGATTTAGTAGTTTCTGGTTTTTTTAAAGGTAAAAAAAATTTTTTTAATGAATCAAACTGTTTATAAATTTGTTAGTAGAAAAAAAAAGCCATGGCTGGTGCAGAAACTTTTTCCAGTGGGGGTTGAACTTTCGCGTGACAAACATTTACCAAATATTTTGCAAATTTAGTACCTATTTAAAAAAAAAATTTCAAAAAATATTTTTCAAAAGTTCCAGGTAGGGCTTAGCCCCCCTCAGCCCTTCCTGTTGATTCGCCCCTGGGCTGTATGCTTATATTATTCTTTGCGAAACTAGTCTACTGGGTTTAGGGTGTCCGTCGGTAGGCTAAGAACACAAACTGTGAAAGGGTCACTGAATTATTAGACAGCCTACATACCTAAAAAACAAACATTAAGCTAAGTGCTATTAGATAACTCGCCTGTATGCTTACCGAAACTTCTATCGGCACATTCTATGGGATCAGACGTTGGCTAATTAACAGTGTATTTGAAGTTAATTTGAACCCCCATAGAATATAGCATATTAATAATATCACATTAGATATTCATTATCTATCTATTACATATATTACACTCACAATCTATTACGACGTTCACATAACCATAAGAATAAAAATATTGCTCTTTTTCCATGTGCAAGAACCAATTCATATAAGTTATCTTTCTTCCCGAGTGGCATACGGGCATGGATTAGGTTGCTTGAATAAACCAGAAAAACTATATTAATTGACATCATTTAAAACACTATTTAAAATGCAAGACTAGACTCAAAACACGGATAAGCGTAAGACGAAATAATCTTCTATATAGAACGAGCGCCTGTATCATAAATGATATCAAAATGACTACTGTGGTCTAGCAGTGAATCGTCGAGGTGGTTGTAATTATGAATGCTTCTAAATCAAATCCTAATGAATGTGTTGTGTTTATAAATGCTTTTGTCTCCCTTGCTTAGAAGGATATTGTACTGTTCATTCAATCCTTTTGACTGTTGCGTTCACTAAAATATCTAAACAAGCCTTCTAAACTTAAAAAAAAAAAAAATTCAACAAAATTATAAGCTGAGGCAACTTTTTTTTCACTACACGAGATTTTAAATTGTACACGGTTTCGGTGTGGTAGAATCCATTGTGTAGACTTGGCGAAATGGAATTGTCACAAGCAGATGTTCTGACTGAAAGTCTTACTCGGAATTCGTAATTTGCTCACTCTTATAATGGCCAGACCTACGCGTCGGTTGCTTCTTGATACTCATTGGACTTAATGACCAACCAAATCAGTAGAAGGTATGAAGGAAGGGGCTAATCTAGATATTTTAACGAAAGGACAATCAGCAGAGTAAAAGGCTGAGTATTTTAACAATAGATTGTATACATTAGTTTATTGTTAAGATATTGAAACAGTAGCGAGCTGACACAGCTATAGAAGAAATTAACAAAGTGGATAAGCTAAAGAAGAAAGTAAGAAGCAGTAATACATCATTATTCACAGCATAGCCATATTCTTTCTTTTACGATCTACGTAGATCTTTAAGCCACGACCATATTTCTGTTAGACTTACGTAGATCTATAAGCCACGACCATATTTCTGTTACGACATACGTAGATCTATAAGCCACGAACATATTTCTGTTACGACCTACGTAGATCTATAATCGACGACCATATTTCTGTTACGACCTACGTAGATCTATAAGCCACGAACATATTTCTGTTACGACCTACGTAGATCTTTAAGCCACGACCATATTTCTGTTACGACCTACGGAGATCTTTAAGCCACGACCATATTTCTGTTACGACCTACGTAGATCTTTAAGCCACGACCATATTTCTGTTACGACCTACGGAGATCTTTAAGCCACGACCATATTTCTGTTACGACCTACGTAGATCTATAAGCCACGACCATATTTCTGTTACGACCTACGTAGATCTATAATCCACGACCATATTTCTGTTACGACCTACGTAGATCTTTAAGCCACGACCATATTTCTGTTACGACCTACGGAGATCTTTAAGCCACCACCTTCTCTCTTATTATGTTAGTTTTTCTCTAACTTCCTTTTTTTTCACATTCTGCTTTGGGAGTTTTCTTTTAATGTAAGCTTTCATTATATTTTCATTTGATGATGTCTAGCGTTTATAAACTTTTTTTTTAATTTCTAGCTTTCATAATAATTTTGTTCATCACCTTGTTCTTTAAACAAACAAACAAAAATGTCTTTTTACGACAATTACTTTTTCAATTTGCTAATCATCTAAAAGTTTTCTTGCTTTAGATGTTGTTATTTTTATAGTATATATTATATTAAAACAGAAGAGAAAAGAAACCAACAAACAAGGGAAGTTATCTCATTGATTCATATGTTTCAGACATTGGGACGTGCTGGTCTTACAACGCTGCCAATTTACTTTCAACCGATATGGAGAAGAAAAAAAAACGATGGGGATGTAGTGAGCTTGGATGGGGTGCCACGGAGTAGGGTGAGCTTGGATGGGGTGCCACGGAGTAGGGAGTGAGCTTGGATGGGGTGCTACAGAGTCTCAAGCGTGTAGGTTGTGTTGAGAATTCAATTCGCCAAGACCTTTTATCTCCCTTGTAGTTTATACTATGTTTTTTTTTTATATCAGTTGTTTTCCCTTTTTATTTTCACGACTCTAAGCGGCCAAGAAGGTAGATTTAGTCAGTCAGATTCTGGCTTTTTTGTGAGATACATAGTTGGATATCATTCTCATTTTTTGTGTGTGTATGAATACAAATGAAGCACTACCGAATGCTTTTATAACTAAGCAGCTCTTTAGGCCATATTATGTACATAATAGGAGCGGTCAAGAGGTATCGAGTTGCAGGGATGTTAATCAAGAATTCATACACAGGGATTAGTTAATGGGGTACCCCGGCTCTGGCACCCTTGTTACGCGGCACGCCCTAACGGTGTGGCTAGTCTCGGATTAGAGCATGGTATGTGCCCCCACCCCACCCCACTTAACCGCCCCCTTTTTCATCGTTACGCCCCTGACTTAAAAGCCTAAATGTTCATTCATTTTGTTGTTTTTGTTATTTTTAGACACATATGATCTGGTGGTTACTTGAGATCAGCTCGAGACTGACAACTGTCATGGCCTACTCGAAACGAGGTCAAGATTTCCGAAGTATAAATGGTGAATAAGTTCAGATTTGACGGCCACATTATCTTCGTAGTGGGTCGTGGGCGCGATCTACATCACATGACCGTAACAAAAATGTATTAACCTTTTAATCTTAACTTTTGTATTAATTAATGAGTATGTACTGAGTAAAGTATTATACCACAAGACACTAATGGGTTAAAATCTATAGAAAATAGAGATGAAAAAAACCCATTTCATTTTTCTTTATGTAATGACTCATTTATAGATCTCTATAAATATACTCTCTACCAGAGTCGTCGAGTGTTTCTTGCAGAACACGAAACTAAAGAGTATGTCTGGGATAGAATATTGCCAATAGCGGGCCCTCAAGAAACCAAGCTGCGCAAGCTGACATGGTTCGGTCATTAGTTGCGGCATAATAACCTGCCGAAGACCATCCTCCAATGCACAAATAGATGGTGGTCGTCGGAAAGGCTGCCAGTGGAGATGCTGGTTCGACAATATAAAATATTGGACAGGGCTGCAAATGTCTGAACAACTATTGAAAGCCGCAAAAATTGAAAGAGATGACTGTTGAGTTGTCCCCCCCCCCCCCCCCAACGACCATAACGGTTAATGGTTAGATGATGACGATGACCCGGGTTGTATTGAGCTAGGGAAAATCAACAACACTGATACATACTTTAAAATTCAAAACCTTCATCGAAATTCAAACAATGACTAAAAGTGATCAGCATTTTAGGCGATGCTGATCCTGAAGTAACGTCTGTGTGTCTGTGAATCTAAATGTGAATTTCAATGTAAGATAAAATAATGTGTAGGGCAATACAGTAATAAATATTGTTCAGTGCAATAAAAACAGAAAGCCACAATAAGTCTCTCACACGCATGCACGCAAACACACACAAATACGCACAAAGCGGAAAAAAAAGAGATGGTGATATTTTGCAGTTCTAGCTTCTAACTAGATGTTCCCTTTTTTTTTTGGTTCGAATCGTTCCAAAATGTGTCCAGTTCTACCCCCCCCCCCTTTTTTTTCCACACACACACACGCACACACACATAAAACACACACACAACACACTCATCTTGTACGTTCTAAAAAAAGCTTCTTAAAATACAAACTAACGTATTCTACAGAACACACATTTTTTTCTTTCGATCAATGATTGATTGTCTCTACGTTGAACTCATTAGGCCTACATTTAAAACAGTTATCTTCGAATCGTTAATCAACATTTTCTCTGAGTTAATCCAGGAGGGCGGTTAGAAAAGAATAATCCACAAGATAATAGGCGTCTTTGGAAATCATCTCAGAATATGTGACTGCTGGGTAGGAGGGAGGAGAAGTGTTGGTATTATTTTATACAAAGGAAGATTTTAAAGGAGGTCTATATAGTTTAATTAAAATATCAGGGAATAGGAGGGGGGGGGGTCTACCCTTTACCCATTATCTCCTCGCATACTCCACGCAACAAAACAGCAATATCTCCAGCAATAGAACATTTCTTCAAATCTTGCATCACAGTTTGAATTATTTTTTTTGACCAACAATTTTGTTTTTATAATATTTGTTTTTTATTCTAGGTTTATGAACATTATTTTCTGTATAATATTTGTCCTTCATTCTATATTTCTGAACATTATATTTCTGTATAATAATAGTTTTATATTTCTAAACATTTTTTTCTGTATAATAATTGTTGTATAGTCTAATTGTGGCCATTTTTATATATATTTAAAACGGGAAAAGCAATCACAATTATTGTTTTAATTTCATTTATTGGGTGAGAGAGAGAGGGTGGGAAAGACAAGGGGAGAGAAATACAAGGGGGGGGGGAAGAAATTGAGTTGGTGTTAGATTCAGAAACTTAGAGTGTTAGAGAGATAGGGACACAGAAAGAGGGACAGACAAAGAGACAGACGGGGGCAACATAGAGCGTCAGAGATAGAGAGAGACAATGATGAGAGAGACGGATAGACAATAAGAGAGAATATGCGACAGAGAGAGAGAGAGAGAGAGAGTCCAGGACAGAGGGACAGAGTGAGATACAGAGAGAGACACACAGAGAAAGACAGATACAGAGAGAGGGGTACAAAAAGACTGAGCGAGAGACACAGAGAGAGACAGAAAAAGACAAAGAGAGAGAAAAGCACCTAGAGACAGAGATAGAGAGACAACTAAAAGAGAGATTAGATTGAGAAATAGTCCTTCGCTTAAAGTAAATCAATACAATTTTAAACTGTTTTACTGCCATATTCTCCCCCCCCCCAATGCACCCCCCCCCCCACACCATCTTTGCATTGAATGTATCAGCACAACTCCTTACAAAATTTATTGATTTCTTCATATTTTGTTTTAATACCCATAAACCCGGCCAACCAACCCCGGCCAACCAAAGACATTTATGAGTGGCAACCCTTTGTGTAAAACAATCCCCCTCCCCCATCCCTCCCCTACTTTCTCTCTGTGAAGCAGAGAAATACATTAGAAATTTATTAATTAAATGAACACATTATTGGCAATAATTCTTTTCTTCTTTTTTCAACTTTATTTTGAAATCTTTTTTTCTTAAATGAACAAATTTTAAAATTGTTTGGGTGATGGTAGGTGGGGCGGTGGGGGGTCTGAAAATTAAATTCGTCGTTGGCTGAAAACCCTTGTGGGCGTTTCCCTGACGGTTTAGTAAGTGTGTGTGTGTATGTTTGTGTATGTATGTGTGAGCGTGTGTACGTGTGTGTGTATGTGTGTGTGATGGGATTTCGATGTGTAAGTGAGAAGATGCTAAAATTTAGAGAATATGAAAAGCTGCGTCTGCCAGTGAAAATATTCAAATGTGACAAAGCTTGGTTAACAACAAATATCGAAAAAGAAGCAAAGAAATTCGAGAAATTCAACTCGTTACTGTTTAAACTCGAATAGATAGATAGATAGTTAATGATTGTAGACCTTTATTACTTGTGCTAGCCTTCCAGCCTTAAGGTTATTACTAATGTTCATATAACATGCAATACATACAATTGACAGAAAAACTGTATCAACCTTGTATATTGACTTTAAGCTTTCAGAGTTTGAGCTCTATATAATATAATATATTAATACATAAATATAGATAGATACATATTTATATAGATAGAGAATTAACTGAATATATGGAATGCTAGCTTGATAGATGGATAGCTGTATAGGAGGATAGAAAGATTCATAGATGGATAGGATTGATAGGTGGATTGAAAGATGGATAAATAGAAAGAAAAGAAAAGGCGAGCGAAGAATAATATCGCTATGCTTGAGCATATTTTACAATTATAAAACATTTAATAATAAATATCAATAATGACGAAACTGCTGAAGAAATATCACTCAATAATATATTTATACAAGCTACATTGCCCGGCGTTGCCCGGGTGAATAAAAAATAGGACTGTATAACTAGCATAAGGTGCAGATAAAAAATTTATAAACTACAATAAAAAGGCTATAAATCTAATATTTAAATTATTATTTTTTTACTGAAGACTTTTAGGAAAGTAATTTAAAATAAATATTGTAATCCAGTAAAAGAAATAGGCAAGTATTTTTTATTTACAATGTCTTTTGTTTTTAAATTTGAAAAATTTTTTTTGAAAAAAAGGTAGACCTATAGATGTCTAGTCTAACTGGAGAATCGAAACCGGGATGTGAAAAATTATTAGACAGTATATATGCCTAGGCCTAAATAGGTCAGTGACACAAACTCACGTGTTTTCAAATTGACCAATAGGGATCCGTGGGGACACAAACACGATCTTTTTATATATATAGATAAGTATGTACCTCTCAGAGTCGACAACTAATTTTAAAAGTGTTATTTCAATACATATAATGAATGTTCATTTTACTCTGTTCTCTGTGCCTTACCATCATATTGAAAAGTCGATTCTGTGACAGAAATTTCTTCTCTTACGTTCACCGGAACTTTGTTGTCCGGAAAATCAAATATGTAAATGCATGCAATATATCTACATAACAGAGATAAACACACCAACTTTCAATAATATAGGTCTGTTGCACTTTTTAATACACTACCCCAGCTATAATGCCATGACGTAGGATGACGACTCTAAGACGGTAATTTGCTGAGGATCAGTGGGTATTGTCTGCAGAGACAATCAATATTACGTACACGTAACGTAGATTTCTTCGTAAATAAGATTACACAATCAATATTACGTATACATCTTTGTACAGAAGACGACACAATTAGTAGTTATATATTTACATTGAGGAATGTTCAGTTTTGTTCCTGAAATTGCAAAACAAATAAATAATGTATCATTGATTGTAACATTTTGCCCAGAAGTGAATAATGTAGTTTAGAAAAGTCTTTTTTTAGTAGTTGCAATCTTCTACATGTGTAATGATATTATAACCAGTAATCTTTTCATTTTGCTATATATTTATATTTTAGTATTTATGCTATCTTTGTTGCAGCCCACGTTTACTTAAATGCACTATTTTAAATACAATCTATAAATGCAAATATTTTTATTACAAGTCGTGTGGAAAATCTAGACTTTAAATTGTAATCAACAAAAAAATCCTGGTGCTTTTGTTTTATGCTTAAGAATGTTGGAATTCTACAGTATACCTATATATATATATATTTATATATATTATATAAAGTGGATGTAAATGCACCATTTAAAATGTTGTTTCAATGAGTTACTTATATTCTAATTCTATTTTAGGGTTTAGAAACCCAAGCGATGTATGACATAATCAAAGAAACACTAGTCTACATTTTTGATTTTTTACAACTGGGTGTCTACTAGAGGCGTCGAAATGCTGCAAAATGCCAAAAATAGTGAACCTAGCAATCAATTGTAAAACTCTCTCTTTTCTCTCCCTGTCTGCCCTCTCTCTCTCTCTCTCTCTCTCTCTTTGTCTCTGACTTTTTCTTTTTTTTCCTCTCTCTATGCTCTGTTTTTTTTTTGTCTGTTACATTTCGGCTATCAATTTCCGTCCCACGTGGAAATAAAATAGCAGCTGTCTACTTACAGAGTTGTGGAATGGAGGAAGTGATCAGTAATTACTTCACAACCAGACGATACACATACGACACAGAAGATGTCTACTTACAGTGTTGTAGAACAGGGGTCGGCAACCTAAGGAACGCAGAGCGATTAGTGGCAAGCTAGGTATGTCTCAGAAGGACATTTTTACAATGCAAACTATAAAAATGAAAATCACTCTGTATTTCAATTAGTTGAATTTTTGTCAAACAGAAGCTCTCCTGTTTTCATACCACATCAAGACTGACTGGCTTCATCTTACTACTTCTTAGATCTGGATTTTTTTTCTTTGTAGCGGTATATTAGGTATTATAAAATGCAGCGAGTTGAATTTTAGACATTAAAAAAATAGCCATGAAAATGTGCCGATTTGCGGAAAAAATATGGAAGGAATCTGCTTAGGAAAGTCATCTGCTGTTCTCAACTGCTAGGCATTCACTCTAGTTTCCGCTTTTGGTTTACACTTACAGGTGTGAACAGATTTTTATCACACAGCATGAAAGCAGAGTTAAGCATAGGCAAAAGGGCCACTTATTCTTGAACACTCAGAAGTAACTAATTATGTAGTCATACCCGACATTGAACAATTATTAGCGAAGAGCATTCAAGGAGCTCGTAAATTGATAGTATTACAAACATCGTTTATAATTAAATGTAAATTATGAGGTCTCTTTAAAGAGGTTGTAATAAATAACTAGTAATATTAATTATGTGTGGGTGACTTATTTACTAATTTAAAAAAATATAACTTTTTTTAATAAAACAATAATTCAGACGATACGAATTAAAAATAATTTATTAACTAACTTAATATAATTAATATTAAATAAAAATAGAAAACAAAATTACACTCCCTTGAATCCTACAACCGAATTAAAAACCATTTAGTAAGGTGAACACAATAAATACACTCAAGAAAATCTTATAACAGAATTAAATATAATGTAGTAAGATGAACACAATAAATACACACACTGCCACTGATTTCAGAATAAAATAATTGAGGATTTTATTTTTTTTTTTGAGGATCTAAAAATATATAATAAAGTTTAGTACTGCTGCGCGCTACTAGCATAGGCAGACGAATTACTAGCCGATGAAAGGCGAAGGGTATTTTAATTTAAGTTGTCTAAGAAAATAGGAAAGTATGCCCTAACAGTACTCAGTTTGTCCCCGTCGAAGGCACTTTAATGAGGGCGTCAAAACCCCTAGAGCGGGTCCTGGGCCTACACTACATGCTAATTAGACTTTTTATACTTGTCTACTTTAATTAAGTTCTATAATTAATTATAAAAAAATGTTATAATTGTTTTATTATTTTAATAAATATAAGAGGCTTATAAAGTAGCATTATATTCAATTGTTGGAATTATTAATGTTTCTAAAAATCTCAAGTCGACTTAAACAATACATGCAGGAAATGTTTATTTACAACTGTTGAACGTAAATATATTTTATCCCTTTAATTACTAATTGAAATAAATGCCATAATGCAAAAGTTTATATAATAAGGAAATAATAATTAATAAGTAATATAAGTTATATTACAAAATATAACTTGTTTGGTACCCCTGGTGTCAAATGTAAATGGGGAAACATTAATTAAAGGGAGATTATTAACCTGTTTGTATTTTCGTTAATATTTCTAAATGTTTTTTTATTTTTCTTATTTAAAAGATAAATAGCATACTATTATAGCTTTGAAATTATACAATTATTTTTTTTTTTTAAGTGAAAATATATAAATATTATATGAGTGAAGAATTTATATGTACATTTTTAAACTTTAAACAGTTACTTAACTACCCACGTTGTATGATTACTAAGTATAATTTACGTTTAACTTAATCTTTTAGTTAGGACCTGAAAAACTAAATATTTACCGTAACGAAAATCTCGACCTGAGATTAAATTATAATGAAAAGTTTCTCTACATAAAGTGTGAGGCGAAAGGCCCACAGGAGTGGTAGGTAAGGAGTTCGAACGTGCTCCAAGCGCCTCTTAATAAAAATAAAGAATATTTTAGCAGGTACTAGTATTAAACATGACAACTAAACTAATGTCTTAGACTTTAGACATTAACCATGAGTGTGAAAGTTCGGTAGTGAAATTAGAATTTGCTATAAGCTTAAATACAAAAAGAAAGATGATAATCACAGCCATGTTCATGTTTTTAAATTAAATATAAAATTCTTAACGATTTTCTCTATAAAATTATTTTGCTTTTGACCTCGATATTCCTGATACGACGCTGAATAAATTGTCTTATAAAATATATTAAAGCAGGTTGACTTTCAGGCTGTTGGCACGCTGAATGATTTAGAAATCATTGAGTTTGGCACATTATTTTCAAAAGATTGCCGACCCATGTTGTA
Source organism: Anisus vortex (assembly GCA_949126835.1). Classification (NCBI taxonomy): domain Eukaryota; kingdom Metazoa; phylum Mollusca; class Gastropoda; family Planorbidae; genus Anisus; species Anisus vortex. The sequence goes on from OX421494.1 coordinate 18,309,287, forward strand.
GAATACACATACAAAGACAACAACAGAAAAATGAACTCTAGATAAATACTCTAAGTGATATACAGAGAAACGAATATGTTATGTAATGTTTAGTCTATATATCTATGCCAATGTTTGGTCGACATGTTTAGGATAATCTTATGTCGAAATATTTATGCTAATGATCAGTCGATATTTTAATGTCATTGTTTAGAAGATATGTTTATCCCAATATTTAGTCGACATGTTTATGACTATATATTATAGTCAGTGTTCATTCAATATGTTGATTTGATGTGTTTTTTTATATATTCATAACACTGTTATGTTCATAAGTTCATCTGAATGTTTAGTCAATACTTTCAGGTCCATATTTAGTTCACGTGTTCACTTCAACTTCAACAAGAGAAGTTCATTCTGGAAACAATTCCACGCATCAGGCAAGTGAGTCAGAAAGACAAGCAGAAAATCTGGCATCCAGTCAACGGTCGCTATTCAGCTATCAGGCACGCTATTCATGACCCCGAGGTCAACTGACGTAACACTAAATCTTTATGAAGTCGGCCACAAGCGTCCACACAAATCGCCACTTGACGAACATTTTATTGGACACCACTAACACTTACCATATCCGATTCCGCGCGTATCGAGAGACACATAAATGGTGTACGTCTTACGCCACGATACCATTCTATTCATACGATATTTTGTCTATTTCTTACATGCTTTAGGATTGTGTGACCAACACAATGTAAAAAACAAATCTTAACTAATCTTATCCTAACTGATACCAGGACCCCTTCAGAGCTGAGATGACATTAGACCCTTTTCGACCCTATGACTATTGAAGCAGCACACCAAACTAACGAAACGGGGAACGGGGAGGAGGGGCCTCCTATCCGGTAGCCATGTAAGTTAGGGAGACTCAGAAACATATTTCATAACTGGAAGAAAAAAAAAACAAGGTGTATGCCGTCGTTGTAAAGGTGTAGCTTCCGGTGTGAACTATATTTGAAAAAAACATAATAATATGAGAAATGATTCAACGCCATTTGGTATGACATGAATAGAATCTAGAGAAATATGTATATGTAACCGCACTCTAACGCAAATGAAACAGACAGCCGATGAGAAGCTGTTTGTGACGCGGCATGTCATTTATATGGGGCACGGTTGACGAGCGGCAGCGCATTCGACTGGGTTCTCCCCGGGTGTCTCTGAGTCTACCCAGCTCTGATGGGTATTTTACACTAGTTGGGGTAAAGTAAAGGCGGCTGGGCATTGTGCTGCCCCCCCCCCCCCCCCCCCCCCGTATGCCGTGGCCTCGGAAACTGGTGAACTCTGCTTCACCAGCCCTATGATCAGTTTGGTCCGAAGGGTACTTTACTATGTCATTTATATAGGTCGGCTACTTTAAGGGAGAGGGGCAAGAGTTTGCGGTCCCTATAAAGGCGAACAAGAACAGTTTGGATCGGCGATTTGTCTAATGCTTTTTTAATTGTTTAGTTCTTTTTATTTTTTATTGTATGTTTGTTTGTAGCTGTTTGTGTATAATTTAATAGTTCGTCTTTAAAGTCTAAAAATGTTTATACATTTTTCGTTTTTATTTCTGTTTTCCTTATTTATTTCACATAGTATAGGCAAACGAAAATCTTGACACTTGCAAAAGATAACCGGAGATAAAAGTCGAACTTAGAAAATCAACACAATAATAATATGTTACAATGGACAAGTCTTAATTAGGTGTGACCTTTTGAACTGGGATGAGCGTGAACTTCCGGTGAAATTTACCGCCATTTTCGTAAATAAAAACCATGCTTTTGGTGCTGTTTGACAATTGATTTCAACATCGACAGCCAGTTCTGGTCTTTTAGAAATATACAACGGCTAAAAGATTAGTTATGAGGAATCCGTTTTTAACATCAAAAGTGAGTAGGCGATAATTAATACTCATAGTGTTAGTGGCGTTTGGTTAAATTTAGCTTTTGTTTATAAAATAAGTTAGTCAAGAGTTGCGTCCTTGGTAATTAAAAAAACACAATGCGGAAATTCGTAAAAAAACAACACGAAAATTCTTTTGCATCAAGCAATTAGATTGGGATTATAAATAGGTGATTCTTCAAATCTGACATTCACAATCCATCGTTTTCTTTTGGCGCCATCTTTTTGGAAATGAAATAAAATTTAATTTTCTACATTTTTTCGTAGCCTACAACCAGTAACATAGCACACATGGCAGACATGTTTTTTTTATAATGTGATCGAATTCGACCGGAAATGTTCTTTCTCGTGAACTTATATGCATGCATACACGTTAAGACTTGTCTATTCTCTGACAAAGATAAGGATAAGACACTTTCCTTATCCCTTATCCCAAATGCTTATGAGTACTCTTTCTTCCCGAGTGGCATCCGGGCATGGAATGGGTTATCTGAACAAACCTGGAAAACCACTTAAATATATTTTAAAACCCTAATGGAAATGCAAGACTATACTAATACCACGAATGGGCGAAAGATTCAATAATCTTTTTTTATAGAAAGAGCGTCTGTAATAGATAAGGTAAAACAATATATAAAAAAAGTACAATACGGGCAACCGAAAGGTCACGGCGATATACAGCACAGATCCAAAGTCAAACGTTGATATCATAGGTCAGTGTCTGAACAGAAACAAGATCAGGGGAGGGGGAGGTATACAAATATCTGGTGCATTGATCTTTGAGGATGCGGTGAGGAGAGGGAGGTTGGGGGTAGCTGTGGTCTTTCGTAGAAATTCACGGGGGGCACTAAAAATATTGTCCTAAGGGAACTGTGTTTATGTCCCTCTATACCGACCGGGAGTTGTCCCTCTTGGATTCCTATTCAGTCAGATTCAGGTCATCTAAGATGGTGGATAATCAAGTGGAGATTTCGAAAGCCCTGGTAGCTTGTGATAAGTTTGCAGATCTTGCACATAAGATAGTGTATGAATAAAATAAAACCCACATCACGTAGTGAGGATTCGAGTTCTAGACAAATGTGTATAATTCAATTTGTTTTATAAAGCTGATCTTGTCAAGAAACATTTTCAACTGTATAAACGTTTCGTGAAGAGTTGTTTGTGTAAAGAGATGTTATGCCTTTGAATAATGAATATTGAAATGAAAGTCCGACACCCAGAGCTTTATGTATAATGAAAGTCCGATATCTAGAGTTCGGTATATAATGGAAGTCCGATAACTAGAGTTCGGTAATAATGGAAGTCCGATAACTAGAGTTCGGTATATAATGGAAGTCCGATAACTAGAGTTCGGTATATAATGGAAGTCCGATAACTAGAGTTCGGTATTTAATGGAAGTCCGATAACTAGAGTTCGGTATATAATGGAAGTCCGATAACTAGAGTTCGGTATATAATGGAAGTCCGATAACTAGAGTTCGGTATATAATGGAAGTCCGATAACTAGAGTTCGGTATATAATGGAAGTCCGATAACTAGAGTTCGGTATATAATGGAAGTCCGATAACTAGAGTTCGGTATATAATGGAAGTCCGATAACTAGAGTTCGGTGTATAAGGAAAGTCCATTATTTAGAGTTCGGTGTATAATAATGATAACGGTTCTATTTTTATAATCGTATATAATATTTATCTTAAAGAATGCTGCCGCCAATTTTATGCTATTGATATTTAAAATATCAATTATAATTGCATGTCTAAATATTTGTCTTATATAAATATACAGCGTTAAAAATTGTACAGCTTTAGAAATACGATACCAGGTGTTTTGTTTTATGTAGCATAAATATTTTGTTGTATGGCTTTGCTTATCTTATCCATTAGAGACGCTCCTTCTATAAAGAAGATTATTGCGTCCTACGATCATCCGTGGTCCGAGTCTAGTCATGCATCTTTATTATTGTTTTAAATGATGTTAAGTTAGAAAGCGAGATGGAGGGATGAGGATAGTGTTTAAATCGTCTGTGGTGCCCTAAAGTACAAAATACAACACAAAAACAACTAAGGAACGTGTAGGATGTAGGTAGAAAACGCCAAGTTCTTGGATTATCTCATTTTATCGAAGTTCCATGGCGCAATTTTTCTTCCTGTTTCTAAAATATTCCGGAATTAATTATCGTTGTCTTACTTTTTAAAGCTAAACCTTTATTATAAGGAAACGTGAATATATATTTGCTGTTGGTTTAGGTTATTTCAATTTTTTTTTTTGTGGAATTTACCCGTGTGCATCATCTTTAGACGTCTTCGTAAAGAAACAATGATTCGACTTGAAACCTGTCCAATGTAGTTCGATTATTAAATTATTTAATACTGTATCAAATGACTTGAGCTATTTATTTCAAGCGAACCAGTCCCTAAACAGTGGAATCTTACATAAGAGAAATGACTACTGTCTTGCAGGGTACAGATGGGTAGACAAAAAAAGAGACGAGCGAAACCATCAGAGATGCAGACAAGCGTGAGGAATGACGGAGTCATTTCAGGTCGTCTCTAGCTTCCCAACGGTCCAAAATACCAAGGGATTCGTGAGACACAAGGAGAGAGTCAAATATGGAAAGACAGATGGTAGGAGTTTAGAAGACGTTTAGAGATAGAGATAGTAAAGTGTGAGATAGAGGGTGTTGGATAAGGTTATCTTTATGGTAGATTAAACTACAGCTAAAGGATCTTTCAACATCATACCACACCACTAATGTCAGGTACCCATCAGAGCTGGGTAGACTCAGGGACACCATTAAGCCCTGGAAAAAAATCCTAGCCTCCACCAGGATTCGAACCCAGGATCTTCGGATTGCTAGTCGATCGCGGTTTTGATATTTCACGAAGAATTAGATTTATTCTGTTAAATTTACACCATTATAAGTTTATAACCACTGTGGACCCAATGTTCACATTTTAGGGCATGTATAAAATACACACCAATAATTTAGGGCATGTATAAAATACACACCAATAATTTAGGGCATGTATAAAATACACACCAATAATTTAGGGCATGTATAAAATACACACCAATAATTTAGGGCATGTATAAAATACACACCAATAATTTAGGGCATGTATAAAATACACACCAATAATTTAGGGCATGTATAAAATACACACCAATAATTTAGGGCATGTATAAAATACACACCAATAATTTAGGGCATGTATAAAATACACACCAATAATTTAGGGCATGTATAAAATACACACCAATAATTTGGCACAAAATTTGAAAAAAAGAACAGCAGAAGTAAACAAAGCACAGAATAGCGAAGTTGTCATCAATAGAGTCTAGTGTGATGCTGGCTATTAAGTCTTAACACCAACTTTTTTTGTCAGATTGAAAAATCAGCATGTAAATATTTAAAAAAATATATATGTGTTTGTTTTTCGTTGTTTTTTTTTTTAAAGTTTTTTTTTATTTAATTATTTTGGCTATTCACCTTGACAATGTCGTTTTACTTTTAAATAAATGACGTCGTTAAATATAGTCGACCATAGCAGGTGGACATTGACAAGAAAAAGAAATAGATCTACTCTCTGTCTTTGGAAAGTGGAAGAAATAAAAAGAGATCAATCGGAAATTTCCACTGAAGACAACAGTCCGTACGTCAGACGAAGAGATAAGTTATCCGAATTCAACGTACGAAAGGCGCCTATCGGGGCAGCATATCTGCTTGTTGTAGTTGTAGCTACGTGGGGGATAAAGGAAGAATGAGTGTGACAGTAGAATAGATGTTATACGTGGGTGGGTTGCCGTTGTGTGTGTGGAATAGATCCATACAAACTTAGATTGAGAACAATAGATACAAAACAAAATCAACTAATGGATACAATTGTAATATTGTAAAGGAAAAAGCATGTTTGTTATCATCAATATGTCTGGGAGGATGCTGCATGTTTTTGTCAGAACAGAACATGGCCTCAACTCGGGGCGAACACTGGCATACACATATCGTAGGTTGAAGTGTATAAGAGAGAAATACAGAGAGAGAGAGAGAGAGAGAGAGAGAGCGAGAGAGAGAGCGAGAGAGAGAGAGAGAGAGAGAAAGGTAGAGATAGTAAAAGAGAGAGAGAGAGAGAGTGAAAGACAGATTCTGTGTCAATGGTTTATCAGATTAGGGAAAAAATATAAACTCACCAACATAGGCCAACAGACACTTGAGCACACACGTAAAATAAAAAATATAGAAACACACATAGAAACACACAGAAATACAGACGCACACAAATACACAAATAAATACACACACAAACATACATAAATACACATAAATTATGCACACATAATTCATATAAATTCATACTCACAATTTACATAAATACACATTAATACACGCTCACAAACACCTCCAAATACACACACAAACAGAAATACACACACAATTACTTATAAACACACACAAATAAACATGTATATTTATGCAAATGTGCTTGCATTTATACATACTTACATCATACATATGCACATATGATCTTACAAACAAACAAACATACATACATTTGTAGGCCTACATACGTGTAAACCCAGATATAGGCCTACATATACATGTATACAGCCTTTACACACAAATCAATATACCGATACACATACAAACTCACACACACACATAGGCCTACATGTACACACACACACATCCTAACACATACATACAAATGAAATAAAACCAGTAGTCATAAATCAGTCAAGAAATAACTTTCTATCTTGTGCTGATGAAATTGTAAGCATTAAACGCTAGAAGTAAACATAAGTATCGATACTTGGAATTTTTTCATCCCCACTCAGGAGAACCCCCAATGGACTCGCTAAATTCGCTTTCTCATTAATCTAATGAGTCACAGATAGAAGTCCATATATCGTGGATTAGGAATCATCCCATTGAATTGACTTGATCCCTAGAAATAAATCAAGCCATAGTTCAAGGCTATTTTAGATGGATTGAAAGATGGGGGCCGGTGTTGGGGTGGGGGTTTAATGTATAGATTTAGATATTTAGAGAGCGAGTGTTTAATAGATTGAGAGTCAAATTAGATGGAACGATGGACAGAATGTAGGAAGGACAGTAAGACTGATAATATATATGTATATAGATAGAGCGAGAGAGAGAGAGAAAGGAGGAGAGAGGGATTTAGATATAGATATAGATATATAGATAGATAGACAGATAGATGCAGATAGATATAGATACATAGATAGATACATATAGGCCTAAAGTTATTAGATAGAGAGCTAGATATATAGACATATAGATTGATAGAAATATAGATAGATACATTGATAGATCTAGTGACAAGTCTTAATGAGGCGTGAACTTTTGAACTGGGGTGTTCGTGAACTTCTGGTTTTATTTTTAATCTAATAAACAAAAAAGCATGCTTTTGCTGGTGTTTGACAATTGATTTCAACCTTGGCGGCCAGTTCTAGTCTTTTAGAATTATACAAAGGATACAATACAATATTAGTTATGAAGAATCCGTTTTTAACATCAAAAGTGAGTAGGCGATAATTAATACTCAAGTGTTAGTCGCGTGAGGGTAAATGTTTACTTGTTTACAAAATAAATTAGTCAAGAGTTGCGTTTTCTTGGTTATTGAAAAACAAAATGCGTAAATTCATAAAAACGAATAACAAAAATCCCTTTGCATTAAGCAATACGTTTGATATTATAAAAAGGTGATTTTTCACTTCTGACTTTCACAATATATTGTTTTGTTTTGTAAACATCTTTTGGAAATGAAAGAAACTTTATTCCCCAACAAATGTTCACACAACCAGCAACCCAGCACACAGACATGTTTCGAATAACATAATCGATTTCGACCGGAAATGTTATTTCTTATGAACTTTTATGCATGCATACACGTTAAGACTTGTCAATAGGTAGTCTAAACAGATTGATATAAAGCATAAAAAGACGAATGGAAATCGTATTGGTTTTAATATTGTCAACAAATATTAAAACTTTAGTGCGGTTTAAACATATTTTTAGAGCTTATATCAACTTTTTTTCCGTGCGCAACAAATAAGGATGTCTTAATTTACTTCTACGCTCCTTGTTGTTTCTTAAATGTTTCCGCCTTATACAACTTTCGATTTTAATTTTCATTTTTCATTGAGAAAATCGAAGCGATTCAATAAAACGGAAGTGCAAAGGAAACAAAGAATCGGAAATTCCGAAAATCAGTGTTTCGAGTCATCATATAGCTGAAAAACTATCGCAAGGGGTCCATATATATTATAGTCTATGGTTTAAATTATAAAATGTATTCTCAGTTCGATATTTCGTGTTGTTGTTTTTTTACACTCGTTTTATTAAATAAAAGAGACGATACAAGAAACCATAAACTTAACATCGTTTAAAACACTAATAAGAATGCGAGACCATGGATGAGCGTAGGACGCAATAATCTTCTTTATAGAAGGAGCGTTTGTAATATATAACATTAGATTATTTTAAAAAGCTCGAGTTATTATCTATTTAATTCTTAATGTGTTAATACGGTTAACATAAATTCATTAATATTATGAAATAATTATTTCGGTTATATAACTGAGCACATTCTATGAGCAGCCCTCATGACATGTTAATTGTTTTCGACAATCAACTGAATATTTATTTAACGACTAGACTAGATATATTATATTATATATAAAATCTGTTGGTACTTTACCCAAACTGGCTTTAAAAATGTCCAGAATAATGGTCACTCTAGAGATGCGTTGGTCACACTACAATTATTGTGGACCGAAGCTGTGTGTTAAATATTCCATCTCCCTCTTTTAGCTGTCTGGAACGTGGGCAATGCCGCGATCCTCTCACTTCAAACCTTTTTTTTTCTTTGATACCAAGCAGGGGGAATAACCGATAGACCAAATACAAAATGGAAATATTTAAAAGAGTGATCTTTCCTTTTTTTCTGATACAGAAAAGGTTTTTCTTTTTTTTTTTGTAAGATAAAAAGACATATTGGGATGTGCGGACGAAGGGGAAACGGGCGTGGGGTGGGGAAAGAGGAGGCTAAGCCCCAAGCTACGTCACTATAAGTAATGCTTTTAAAAGGAATACAGTTAGCCTGTAGCTTGGTCTTTAACCAGTGTGACTAGAAAGTCCATTTCACAGAAGTGAATAGGTCGCAATGAGACAAAAAGGTCAGACGGTGTGAGGGGGAAAAGTAATTAGATCATGATGTATTAAGTAGCAGGATTAGATCATGATGTATTAAGTAGCAGGATTAGATCATGATGTAGTGAATTTAAGTAGCAGGATTAGATCATGATGTAGTAAGTAGCAGGATTAGATCATGATGTATTAAGTAGCAAGATTAGATCATGATGTAGTTAATTCAAGTAGCAGGATTAGATCATGATGTAGTAAGTAGCAGGATTAGATCATGATGTATTAAGTAGCAGGATTAGATCATGATGTATTAAGTAGCAGGATTAGATCATGATGTATTAAGTAGCAGGATTAGATCATGATGTAGTGAGTTTAAGTAGCAGGATTAGATCATGATGTATTAAGTAGCAGGATTAGATCATGATGTATTAAGTAGCAGGATTAGATCATGATGTAGTGAGTTTAAGTAGCAGGATTAGATCAACATGTATTGAGTAGCAGGATTAGATCATGATGTATTAAGTAGCAGGATTAGATCATGATGTATTAAGTAGCAGGATTAGATCATGATGTAGTGAGATTAAGTAGCAGGATTAGATCATGATGTAGTAAGTAGCAGGATTAGATCATAATGTATTAAGTAGCAGGATTAGATCATGATGTAGTGAGTTTAAGTAGCAGGATTAGATCATGATGTAGTAAGTAGCAGGATTAGATCATGATGTATTAAGTAGCAGGATTAGATCATGATGTAGTGAGTTTAAGTAGCAGGATTAGATCATGATGTATTAAGTAGCAGGATTAGATCATGATGTATTAAGTAGCATGATTAGATCATGATGTATTAAGTAGCAGGATTAGATCATGATGTAGTGAGTTTAAGTAGCAGGATTAGATCATGATGTAGTAAGTAGCAGGATTAGATCATGATGTATTAAGTAGCAGGATTAGATCATGATGTAGTGAGTTTAAGTAGCAGGATTAGATCATCATGTATTGAGTAGCAGGATTAGATCATGATGTATTAAGTGGCAGGATTATATCATAATGTATTGAGTAGCATGATTATATCATGATGTATTAAGTTTAAGTAGCAGGATTAGATCATGATGTAGTAAGTAGCAGGATTATATCATGATGTATTGAGTAGCAGGATTAGATCATGATGTAGTGAGTTTAAGTAGCAGGATCAGATCATGATGTATTAAGTAGCAGGATTAGATCATGATGTATTAAGTAGCAGGATTAGATCATGATGTATTAAGTAGCAGGATTAGATCATGATGTATTAAGTAGCAGGATTAGATCATGATGTAGTGAGTTTAAGTAGCAGGATTAGATCATGATGTAGTAAGTAGAAGGATTAGATCATGATGTATTAAGTAGCAGGATTAGATCATGATGTAGTGAGTTTAAGTAGCAGAATTAGATCATCATGTATTGAGTAGCAGGATTAGATCATGATGTATTAAGTGGCAGGATTATATCATAATGTATTGAGTAGCATGATTATATCATGATGTATTAAGTTTAAGTAGCAGGATTAGATCATGATGTAGTGAGTTTAAGTAGCAGGATTAGATCATGATGTAGTGAGTTTAAGTAGCAGGATTAGATCATGATGTATTAAGTAGCAGGATTAGATCATGATGTATTAAGTAGCAGGATTAGATCATGATGTAGTGAGTTTAAGTAGCAGGATTAGATCATGATGTATTAAGTAGCAGGATTAGATCATGATGTATTAAGTAGCAGGATTAGATCATGTTGTAGTGAGTTTAAGTAGCAGGATTAGATCATGATGTATTAAGTAGCAGGATTAGATCATGATGTAGTAAGTAGCAGGATTAGATCATGATGTATTAAGTAGCAGGATTAGATCATGATGTATTAAGTAGAAGGATTAGATCATGATGTATTAAGTAGCAGGATTAGATCATGATGTATTAAGTAGCAGGATTAGATCATGATGTATTAAGTAGCAGGATTAGATCATGATGTATTAAGTAGCAGGATTAGATCATGATGTAGTAAGTAGCAGGATTAGATCATGATGTAGTGAGTTTTAGTAGCAGGATTAGATCATGATGTATTAAGTAGCATGATTAGATCATGATGTAGTAAGTAGCAGGATTAGATCATGATGTATTAAGTAGCAGGATTAGATCATGATGTATTAAGTAGCAGGATTAGATCATGATGTATTAAGTAGCAGGATTAGATCATGATGTATAAAGTAGCAGGATTAGATCATGATGTATTAAGTAGCAGGATTAGATCATTATGTAGTAAGTAGCAGGATTAGATCATGATGTAGTGAGTTTAAGTAGCAGGATTAGATCATGATGTATTAAGTAGCAGGATTAGATCATGATGTAGTAAGTAGCAGGATTAGATCATGATGTAGTAAGTAGCAGGATTAGATCATGATGTATTAAGTAGCAGGATTAGATCATGATGTATTAAGTAGCAGGATTAGATCATGATGTAGTAAGTAGCAGGATTAGATCATGATGTATTAAGTAGCAGGATTAGATCATGATGTATTAAGTAGCAGGATTAGATCATGATGTATTAGGTAGCATGATTAGATCATGATGTATTAAGTAGCAGGATTAGATCATGATGTATTAAGTAGCAGGATTAGATCATGATGTATTAAGTTTAAGTAGCAGGATTAGATCATGATGTAGTGAGTTTAAGTAGCAGGATTAGATCATGATGTATTAAGTAGCAGGATTAGATCATGATGTATTAAGTAGCAGGATTAGATCATGATGTAGTGAGTTTAAGTAGCAGTATTAGATCATGATGTATTAAGTAGCAGGATTAGATCATGATGTATTAAGTAGCAGGATTAGATCTTCGAATTTTTGTTTTAGTGAGACGAGACAGAAAACTTCAAAAGACGAAGACATTTAGAATGTTTACAGTAGGCCTACTTCGATTTTTGGTTGTTTTTCGGTATGGAAACAAAAGTATGAAATTTAAGCCCTATCGCAGGAATGATTTGGAATTTAGAAGAAGAGTTCACCTTTTTGTTTTGTCCATACGTACTCGTTTTTTTTTTGTTACCAGCATGCACTTAGTTGCGAACTGATGAACTAAGGTTAACTATAGAGATAGACTTGGCTAGTGCGCGAATTGTTAACGGGTCAATTTCGTTCTTTTTATTTAGGATGAAAAAAAGTGAGAGGCGGGGGGGGGGGGGGGGGGGGGTGAGAAATAAACGTAGAATCATGAAATAATATCACTGTTGTTAGAATCATGAAATGATATCACTGTTGTTAGAATCATGAAATGATAAGCTACCATAGTTGTTAGAATCATGAAATGATATCACTGTTGTTAAAATCATGAAATGATATCACTGTTGTTAGAATCATGAAATGATATCACTGTTGTTAAAATCATGAAATGATAAGCTATCACTGTTGTTAGAATCATGAAACGATAAGCTATCACTGTTGTTAGAATCATAAAATGATATCACTGTTGTTAAAATCATGAAATGATATCACTGTTGTTAGAATCATGAAATGATATCACAGTTGTTAAAATCATGAAATGATAAGCTATCACTGTTGTTAGAATCATAAAATGATATCACTGTTGTTAGAATAATGAAATGATATGCTATCACTGTTGTTAGAATCATGAAATGATAAGCTATCACAGTTGTTAGAATCATAAAGTGATATCACTGTTGTTAGAATCATGAAATGATATCACTGTTGTTAGAATAATGAAATGATAAACTATCACTGTTGTTAAAATCATGAAATGATAAGCTATCACTGTTGTTAGAATCATGAAATGATATCACTATTGTTAGAATCATGAAATGATAAGCTATCACTATTGTTATAATTATAAAATGATATCACTTTTGTTAGAATCATGAAATGATAAGCTATCACTGTTGTTAGAATCATGAAATGATAAGCTATCACTATTGTTATAATTATAAAATGATATCACTATTGTTAGAATCATGAAATGATAAGCTATCACTGTAGTTAGAATCATAAAATGATATCACTATTTTTAGAATCATGAAATGATAAGCTATCACTGTTGTTAGAATCATGAAATGATAAGCTATAACTGTTGTTAGAATCATGAAATGATATCACTGTTGTTAGAATCATGAAATGATAAGCTATCACAGTTGTTAGAATCATAAAATGATCACTGTTGTTAGAATCATGAAATGGTATCACTATTTTTAGAATCATGAAATGATAAGCTATCACTGTTGTTAGAATAATGAAATGATAAGCTATCACAGTTGTTAGAATCATAAAATGATATCACTGTTGTTAGAATCATGAAATGATAAGCTATCACTGTTGTTAGAATCATGAAATGATAAGCTATCACTGTTGTTAGAATCATGAAATGATATCACTGTTGTTAAAATCATGAAATGATAAGCTATCACTGTTGTTAGAATCATGAAATGATATCACTATATTTAGAATCATGAAATGATAAGTTATAACAGTTGTTAGAATCATGAAATGATAAGCTATCACAGTTGTTAGAATCATGAAATGATATCACTGTTGTTAGAATCATTAAATGATATCACTGTTGTTAGAATCATCCCTAGATAACGAAGCTTGTGTAAAAGTATAAAGTATCCCATCGGACCTAATTGATCCATAGGGCCAGTGAAGCAGCGTTCACCAGGGGATTGTGTGGCCACGGTATACTAGGGGTTTGTGTGGTCAGCACAATGCCCAGCCGCGTTTAGTTTACCCCAACTGAAGTCAGGTACCCATCACTGCTGAGTAGATTCAGGGAAACCCTCCTGATCCGAAAACAAATCCTTTGCCTTCAACAGGACTCAAACCCAGGACCAGTCGTCTTGGCCCCCGTGTTATGAAACTCGTGTATATTGCCTTTTATTCTCGAGTCTTAAGTCTGAATTAAACCAAGTGGACCCCCTTTAACCCTTTTCAGCTCAATGGTACTTTTAATCCACTTTTCACAGTTTAATTTATGTCTATTTGAGCAATATCTGGTCTGAAAGGGTTAAAACATGTGCATTGTATGCTATGTCACAATTTGAAAAATTTTAGTTAACCAATGGGAATATTCACACACATTGACCTCGTGTCTACTAGGTTTAGTTTTAGTTAGTTCTTAGTCAGCCTTCTGTGGGAATATCCACTATTGTTCTCACTATTGTTATACGGATGTATAAGAGAACTTCGAGAACTAATATCAAAGCATGAGTCATCAAGGAAACTGTGCTCTTCAGCACAGTCACTTATTAAAACTCCCAGTTCGAGGATCATTTACTTTAAGAAATGAAAACCGTCACGTAACAGTCCCATAAGAAATATAAGCTGCTTAGCTCCTAAACAAAACATATTCACAAACCACTCAACAAAAATTCAAAGAAACGAAAATCCAACCTTTTATTTTCCTAGCTGTGATAATTAAAACGTGTTTGAAATTGTAGAATATTAATTTTAAAAAAATGAATTTCAAATTTTTGCCTACATTTTTAGTCTCTATATTTTTTTTTAAGTTGTGAGAAAATAATAGGATTAACTGGATGTTTTCCTGACAAAGACATTAAGCACAAGGCCAGAAGACTTAAGTTTTGTCACTAATCCACTCGATTGACAGTCGGGAAAAGTCCTGAAATATTTATTTGTTTTCTTTTGACATTTCTTCTTGAAATTTGTCAAACGATGAAAATTCTTTTGTTATGGTTTACGTTCATGTTTTTATTTCGCCCTTCAGTTTCCTTTTTTGCTTTTTGTTTTTAACTAGCGTTTTGATTTTGTGTATTTTGTGTTTGTGTATGATCGCTTAGAACTCATTGAAAAAGAAACAGTCTATGATAACTGAAGCGCTTAGTAGTCTACGTAACGGCTTCAAAGGAGTATTTAAAAAAACGTTATAATTAAGCCCTTCCATTGACGAGTCTTAACCCTTCCCGTACCGACCTACTTCTATCTATGCTGCCTTCAGTTCCGCTATATACGCGCCCGGGACTGTAAGGGTTAAATTGGCAAATTGGATGCAAATTCATTTCCGTTATATTTCCGTAAACAATCGTATAATTATATTTTCGGCATGTTTCAAATGCATTGTGGAACTTCCGGTTTCATTTTGTTTTGCTTACAATGGCAACCATTAGTATTTGCAAGCAGAGATTTACGCCTTGCTGCTGACTTAACATTCACGGATGTTGAGAAATTCATTGCACTTTTCAAATGTAATTTCAAGCCGACTACAAATAAACAAAGGCTATAAGTATTATTGTGAGGATTATGTCTTCAATATTAAAAGTGAGTAAGCCAGAATTTATAGCAGAGGGCAGCCGTTTTTTTAAATCAAATTTAACGAATAGGATCGGAAGTGAAGTTGCATTTCAAACTTATGCATGCATAAGATTTAAGACTGGTAAATTAGAAGCAGATATTCGTACTGGACCCTTACCTGTAAACAAAATATTTTTTTGCAATTTTGCCAACCAATGTTGAACTCAAGATATACTCAATGCGAGTTTAGAAGATTGTTGCGTCTTTTACTTATCCATGGTGTGCATTGACTTACATTGGTGGATGTTTTTTGAGTTTGAAAAAAGTACTTATAGCAACCGTAAGCGTTTTACAGTGTAAAAGCTAATTTTTTTTAAGTTGATGCAATTCCTTTATCGTAAAACGTAAATATGTAATCGAAAACTTTCGTATCTTGTATTATGTAATTTTGATTTTGAGTATATCTACGTGTAGTCTGACTGCTTTACATAGACTGGACTCTACATGTAGTCTGACTGCTTTACATAGACTGGACTCTACGTGTAGTCTGACTGCCTTACATAGACTGGGCTCTACGTGTAGTCTGACTGCCTTACATAGACTGGACTCTACGTGTAGTCTGACTGCCTTACATAGACTGGACTCTACGTGTAGTCTGACTGCTTTACATAGACTGGACTCTACATGTAGTCTGACTGTCTTACATAGACTGGACTCTACATGTAGTCTGACTGCTTTACATACGTTGGTGTTTTAAAAATGGTGGTTGGAGGTAAAGCGCTATGCTATAACTTTAGAGTTTCCCTACTGTCGGGTTGCTGTTTGGCACCGGGTCTTTTGTAAATATATCTCTTTATTAATTACATGTTTGAATACGAATTCAATTATATAGCCTAACCTGATCTAATCGGTACCCGAAATTAGTTCTTATCTTATACATTATAGACGCGTCTTCTATAAAGAAGATTATTGCGTCCTACGCTCATCCGTGGTCTGAGTCTAGTCTTGTATTTTTATTAGTGTTTTAAATGATGTTAAGTTACTGGTTTTCCTGGTTTGTTCAGGCAACCTATTCCATGCCCGAATGCCACTCGGGTAGAAAGAGTACTTATCTAATAATATTAAACGAGAAAAAATTGGGGGTATATTTGTTTGTGGGTTTGTGGGTTTGTTTGTTTGTTTGTGTGTTTGTGTCAGCGTTCTCGAAAACGGGCCCTACGATTTTCGCGAAAACTGTCCTATTGATGTATTCTGGTGAGAAAATGCGTTTTAGATCAATCTCATTTCATTTGAACCACTGCTTGACCCTCAATTTTTGGAAAAACCACTGACCATTTCTAAAAATAGATTTTAAATTGGGCTAAAAGAAAAAAAAAGCATGTCATTGGATTCCCCATATAGCGCGATCGCGTTCAATACAACTCTTATGACGTCATAGCCAAGACGACTTTTACTTAGTATCCGCGTTTCGGTAATTCCCGTTTTAAAGCATTTAAATCGTTACCATTTTCGCCGCGCAATGAAATAAAATCAGGATGACATTGTATCATCAATAAAAAAAAAAGTTAAAGACCAAGTGAAGAGGTTTTTCTCAAAGGAACGAGATTTGGAATAGCCTCATACGGCAGTGACGTTTGAGAAAGAAAACAAATAAACAAAACTCGACGCCATAAATCTATATTTAACCATTTTGTTAAAAATAAGAACCGGGAAAAGATTCAAAACATGTGGCAATAGATTCAAAACACGTGACAATATTCATTTTTCCTACTCTAAATTCTTTCTCTTACGTCACTTTCCTATGTTGCCGGAAATAAAATCATCTCAAATGGCTACGAGATTTGGATTTGTCCTCCAAAAAATACACACATTTAAGCAGGGCCGGATTTAGACTTGATGGGGCCCTAAGCTATTTGAGATATGGGGCCCTTTATAAGTCCAGAATTATATGTTAGTGCAAAATATGATTTTCGGATACATAGAGGGTTAAAATGAAATACAATTAAGAAGTATTGCCTATAGTTAGTGAAATAATACATTTTTTTTTACATTTTTATTCATTCATAACAAACTTAAAATGCAAACTCTGGTAAAAAGAAACAACAATTCTTTTAAAAGGAATAATTTACAAAGACTTATTATCTAAAATATTTTCTTTCTTGCTTTTGCCAGAGCAAAGTCACTGATGACATCATCAAATGATAAACTGCGTAGTTTGTCACTTTCTATGCACATGAGACTGAGGGAACATAATTTATCTTGAGTCATTGTTGTTCTAAATTCATTTTTTGTCCTCTTCAAGTGAGAAAAAGATCTTTCTCCAGAGCAATTTGCAACCATCATACTAAGAAACACTTAAAATCGCTTCTACATTAGGGAATGCTGATTGGACACGATCAATAAATATTACCCTGAACCATAGGCTTGACTATGTCTAACATATTGATGAAAATTCTTGACTTCTCCAACAAGATTCATTTCCACATCTTCAGGGTATGTTTGGCATAAAGCACTAATTCCTTCACGAATCTCTTCTTCCGTAGCTTCTAATTTGTTTAAGAATGAAACATTTTTCGCAGCATCATTGTATACTGAGGCCCTCTGTGCCCGACTTGACTCTAATGCATCCATCACTGGTATAAATATTTTGATTCTGAACTTGTCTCTTGGCTCAAGGTTCTCTAAAGCATCATCTTCATCATCGTTGATACGCCTTCTTCTATATCTGCTTTTCTTGTAATCAACATCAGACAATTTTTCCTTTGCTTTTATTTTCAAAATGATCAAACATATCCCTGGAACCTTTAACAAAATCCGCAAGTGAAGCGTATAATTTCCTCCATATTTCTAGACTAATTTGGGGGTCTTGCACTGATTGACTAGTCTTGTGAAATTCATCCAGCAAGTACAAATATAACATTATCATACATTCAAACTCCTCCATTTTATTCAAAATGTTTATGGCTTTATTTCTTGTTTCGCCTTTCTCTGTAATGCAGCAATTATTTCATCATAACTATCAAGTAAACTTATTGCACTTGTGGCCATTGAATGTGCTTCCCATCTAGTCTTTGACAAAGACTTTGGAAATTTTGAATCATCTTTGAAGAATGACAACAGTACTGCCCATCTATGTGTAGATGATGAAAAAAAAAATATATTTCTTGAAAAATTCCCCAAAAGTTTATTGCTGTTCTACCAACAAGATTCAGGGATTGACCAAAACATTGAATATACATAGCATACTTGTTAATCTTCAATATTATTTCTTGCATTCCCTTGTATTTGCCAGACATATTGGCATCATTATCATATGACTGGCCTCGACACTTACAAAAATATTTTTTGCATTCACTTGTAAGGTAGTTGTGCACCATCTTAGACATACTTTCCCCATACTATGCCCCTGTGTGGCAACCTATCTCAGGGAAAGCTAGAAAACGTTCAATAGGGACCCCATCATCTGGTGAAACATACCTCACAATAATTTGAATAACAGTGGGCTGAACAATATGGGGCCGGTCTGGAGTGGAATCTACAGAGAGACTGAAGTACCCTGTAGTTCTTAAATCATCTTTATACTTAAGCCGTTAAATGTGATTTTGCCTTAATGTAATCGAATATACAGTCACAACGTTAATTCAGTTGCATTCGCGAAAATACTATGAAGAAATCAGTATCAATTATAATCGTTGTCATTTTGGCAATGAAAAAGTTTAGTCTTGTTGAAAATATTTAAGAAAAATGCTGCTTTTTTAATTAATCAAAGTCATAGGCCTAAAACGAAACATAGTCAATTATTTAGGTCAATGGCAGCATTAAAAATTATTTTTTTAGTTTTGTAGGCCTTTACATCTTTGTTCTTCTTTTTAAAAAGGGGGCCATTCAGGTTAAACAAGCTAAATAGTAGAAACCAGGATTGTGGGGGCCTTTGTTGGACTGGAGCACTTAAAATTGTAAGGGAATAAATGAATTTTATATTAAATTTTCAACGAAAGAATGGGGATGTTACTAAAAAATTTCTTTTTGTGATGTGTGGGGGCCCCTGTTCCAATGGAACATGTGGAACATGCCTAAATACGCCACTGGTATAAACTTAGAGATGTCAAGTGCTATCGATAATAGATATATCGGTATCCACTATCGAAAACAAACGCTAAATAGAAAAAACTAAAACACATTATTTTTAAAACTACACAATTTTATCTTATTTTAAATCTTTTTGAAAACAATTGGGTGAAGAGTATGGGATGTTCCGGACGTGCGGCATTGGGACAAATAATGCTGCAGTATATTTAAGTATATTATGACAATTGCTCACTCGGACAATTTTTTTTGGGGGCCCCCAAATCAGTGGGGGCCCTGAGCTATAGCTTGTCTAGCTTATAGGTAAATCCGGCCCTGCATTTAAGTGCAAATATTGAACTAATTACTTAAAAGTTATCTTTGATATTTTGTTTAAACGGATTTTTATTAACATTCAGATACTGAATACACTTTTTATTATCAAAATCTAATGTTAACTAAATTTTGATAAAAAGCTCTTCACTTGGTCTTTAAGTTATGTTTTAACTTTGTATTTTGCACTCCAATTAGTTTTTAATATGCTTCTTTTAAACTAAAAGTGAGCTTTCGTAAACATCTTTTAACTACCTACATGCTCTATACACCACGTGTTTACGATTTGTGGCGATGCATTCTTCTACACATATATTATTATTTGTATTCACGGATACACTAGATAGTTTATGTTTCTGAGATAAGTAAGATTTAAAGCTATTATCAATATCTGTTTTTCTATCCTTTAAATGTGTAGTTAATTTATGTTTAAAACTAATTTATTTTTGCACTGGTTGATTGTAGTGTAAATAAATAGATTAAAAAAATGCCAGACTAGACTCGGACCACGGATGAGCCTAGGACGCAATAATCTTCTTTATAGATGGAGCGTCTATAATGTATAAGATAAGATAAGATGGGGTAAGATTAGTTTGATAGTTTATATTATGATTGAAAGAGTCCAAATTGATTTAGGGCCTAACCCTTAGCCTACCGATACATCAAACAATTAGGGTACTATTAAAGTTGTGGAATACATTAAAACTTATATCGTTAATTGCATAGTTATGATGGTAAGTAATTTATACAGTCTTTAAAGTTATAACATTTACAACTTCAGGAAAATGCTTGGCAGACGAAAAAAGAATAATTATATTATAAACTTGAAAAAGAGAAAGGCATGGACACAAGCCTATGTAGCGCCCCAGGGCAAAAGTTTCAGCGACGCACACTTGCATACTGTAACTGCTTCATTTAATACTATATTTAGGTAATATCTGCCGCCAACCCCCCCCCCCCCTTTAGAAGTGTAGCCCCGAGCATATGCCCCCTCTGCTTCACCCCCCCCCCCCCCCTATGTGAGGCCACTGCTGATGATAGTGCAGAAGCAGCAATATTTCAAAAATTATTTCTTGCATGACTTCGGAGGATAAAAATGATTCAGTGGATACAAATGTAAAACCAAACTAAGCAGCCTATCTAAGGTGCATTAACAACAATTAAATAATAAACAAATGTGTAGATTACAGCAACTAGAAAATGAAACTATAGATGAGACAGAAACGAGATTGGATTATCAAAGAAAGCGTAGGACAAAACAATTAGAGGAAGAAACTGCAAAATAACGAGAAAGACAATTGGAAGAAAAAAAAAAGCGGAGGAAAAAACAACTAGATAAGGAACTTAAATTCATGTTTCGCATTGGCTTCGTTTAACGTAGATAACGATCGGACAATCAATAGTCACGGAATCTACAGCTTCCTAGCAGCAGGCCAAGTCTACCAGACGATGAATATGGCAGTAAATCCAACACAAAATGTTAAGGATAAATTTAAAAGTCCACAATACGGACAGATGTACTTCTTAGATTCAGATGACGCCGTCACCGAGCAACTGAAACTTCCACTCAATCATGAAATCAGTCAATCTCTAATTAATTCATTGGAACAAATCATTAGATCAAGCAACTCTCTTGCACAAACTTTTATGATGATGAGAGAAGTGGAAGAAAAGGTCAACCGTCATGCTACTGAAGAAGGACATGCACCACCGTATGTACGGCTTATTTTCACATCGCCAGAAGGATCCGTATGAAAAAATAATAATGCATCTTTATCCGGCGAAGTATGTACTGTCGTTACATTAAATTCAGATCAAAGCAATCCAGATAACGAAATGGTGGTTCATAAGCGTGTCCAAACAAATTTTACTTTGAAGAATTTAGACAGCCGCGTAGAGCCTTTTACTTACCCGCTGTTTTTTTCTAAAGGGAGATTAGGCTTCTCTGTTGATATGCCTATAAAAACGCCTTATGCGAGCAGACAGCACCTTACACGCTTTGAAATGACCCAGTACCGTATTGCTTTTTCACCCCATCTTACCAAAAACCTACATTCTCAAGCTGACTGTGTGTGGTTCCTGATATGCGAGAAATTAAATTCAATGCCCTGCATTTTGGAGGCCGTTTTTTTCAGCTAATAACAGCTTATCAATGTACATTAATTAAATTATATCATTAAGTAATTGTTCTTTTGAAAGCCCTTAAAGCAGATTACAATAGATATTGCAATGAAAAAGAAAAGAGATGACTACAAAATACATTTGTAGGCCCATACCTGATTAAATATACTCCCTGTAAATAGTAGCCTAAATTATATGCATGTATCTTATTGTTTACAATTTCTCTATTGTTTTAAAGATCTTTGATGTTAAATATATGTATCAAATATTCTAACAATATTATTAATTTCACCCTATAAAGACCGATCTCAGATCGGTCACCCCGATATTATGCATTTATTCTCGCATAAGGGACACGAAAGTGTTTTTCTCTTAGTTTTGATAATACAAAAAAAGGCGGCTGGCTATTATGCTTTCCACACTAGGTACAGTAAAAAACCGATGAACGCTTCTTCACTAGACCTATTGAATAACATCGCCCTGGAAGGGTTTCTTTGCTTATAGGCGATAGAGCTGATAACGGGTCGTGTAGTAAAAGTATAAAAACAGCAGAGTCACGAAACAATAAAAAAAAAGGTTTGGGAATCCCTGCCATAGTCAACCGCTTCTCGTCCTCTAGCAACAAGTCAGACACAGATATGGCATTAATGTAATGACGCTCAATAAAGTCGTGAAGACGCTCGGGCAAAGACTACCATAGAACCAACCGCACTCTGCGTCCATCTTTGAAATACCATGACAACGCGGTAATCAATTTAATGGTATTTGTGTCAGCGTGATGAGCAAAGCGGATATGCTCGAAACACGCACTCAAAAAGTTATCATTTCGTGAAACAAATCAATAGATGAGATGGTAGACACCGCAGAGGTTTTAAACTCGGACCAAATCCTTGATTTATTGTTGTTTTTTTTCTTTTGTTTTTTTAAGCCTTTGGCTTTAGCATTTTGTGCAGAGTGAATAGAAAACACCAGTAAATAAATCTAAATAATGTATCTATAAGACACAAAATATGAATGAAAATTGTCATACTAAAAGGTTGACATTATTTGAACTTTGATGTTTCGTACAGAAAAAAAAAACTAGGATTTTTTAAAAGTCACGATGATGTTCAAAACATTACTGATTTTGTTCTAATGTTGAATATGTTCAAAATATCCTCCATTTGCAGAAATTCATCGTCTTGAAAAGATGTGGGACAGATTGACAAACATATGATATGGTTTCCATAGGAATGGGTTTACGTGCAATCACTAATCGCCTCTCTTGTGGCATCCAGCATATACACTATACACGGTTTTGTAGAGCAGACAACGTTCTTCAGAGTTCTCGCAGAAAGAAGTCTAAAGGCGTTAGATCGAGTGATCTGGGTAACTGGGTAGATACTCAACATTTCCTTTTTGGTCTATCCACCTTTCATCCATTAATCTGCACTTCCCCCCCCCCCCCCAAATCATCAACAACTGAAAAGCTGGCAAGCAAGAGTGTTGTGCTGGTTATGAAAGAGTTAATGCGGCATTGCGTTGAATTGAAAACCTGCTTTATGAAGAAAACAAAAGGCGTAATTTGATCCATTATCTTGAGGGGTATCTATGATTGATACCTAACCTCGCTGGAGAAAAATTTAGACGTTTGGACATCGTGATGGCCAGATAATCCCCTTAGCATCCCGTGGCCATGGAAAGTCTGACGAACTTACATTCAATAAACCTACAGATTATAGTTCAAAAAAATTGTCTTAAAGTGAAAATTCATTGTATGTTATTTGTATGTTGTAATTGCTATAGACAAATGTATTTTAGGAAACTAATTACATATTAAGAAGTTGATCTAGATAGAGAATCTAAGTGAATGTTAAATGTTGAGAAACTTTTAAGTAAAGAAGAACTAAAAATTCAAGGGAAGCAATTTACAAGAAACTACCAAAAACGTTATAATAAAAAGCACGCAATAACATACATTTCAAGCTCACCGAGAAAAAAAAAAGCAAATAATATAGTCTAAGAGCTAGCATTCTTCTGGGGGCTAAGCTTACAGGAAATCGTCCAATCCAATTTTCCGTTGTAACGGTGTTGTCAACGTAACGAGTTGGTCTGTAACTATTTGTGTTACATCAGTTGGATCTCATTGTAGACTGGGAGACTCTAAGTCTCTGTCTCGGTCTCTCCTTACCCCACACTTCTCTCACTCTATCACACACATACACGCACACACTCTCACTCAATATATTTTTATCTCTTTCTTTCTAAACATTGTTGATTGAGACAGGCACTTATGGCATGAATGTATGATTGCGTCTGGTGCCAATCCCACAGTTGTATGATTGTGGGATCTTGTGATTATGTCATTCACTGTAACTGTTTAATTTTGTTCTGTATTACTGAACACTCTTTTTTTTAAGAATTGTTATTATGGTAGTGATTTTTGTTCGTGTAGTCTTGTTAGAATTCCTGATAGGGTTACATGATAAATTTATTATGCTCAATATAATTAAAGCAATCAGTTATATGTCTTATGATTTAACACATAAACACAACAGGAAAGATAGGAGGGGGGAAAATAGATTTCTAGATATAAGGAAATATAGATGACAGATTGCTAAATTGATACAATGACAGATAGACACTTTGAGATAGTTATATAGATAAATGGATACCTGTACAAATATATATTTATATATATAGAGAGAGAGATTGATCGGTGATGGGATTGTGTGGCCTCGGGGATATAAAGCACACTAAGCGCTCACCCGAGGTATGTAGGCTATGTGCCACAGAAAGTGATTATGTCGCCACAATCTTCTGGCCACTGATCACAAAAGAATTAATCTAAAGGAACGATTCTTAACGCACCTGTGACTAAACCCGCTTAAATGTCTTCCCGATTAAAAAAAAAATTACCTTAAACTAGGGCAGTCGTGAAATCAGCCAAGCGAAACGCACAATCGCCCATCCACTCATTTCGTTTGCCGTCCCAGTGTATACAAAACTTTCGATGACACAGAGGATCGGCCGGCACGATAAATCCTCTGTTGTTTATTTAGACTTAAGACCATCTGAGTATAGGCACCCACTGGCGACACATTGTCTTTGAGATGACAAAAACAATTCCACCGATGCTTGCTTTAAAGGAATAAGGAAAGATAGATAAAGGCGACAGGTAGAGGAAAAGGAGACACAACTCACGTAATCGGTTAAGATGTCTTCTACCTGGGAAGACTATCCATAGCTTTTTTGTTGGTGTCAGTTTTGACGACAATTTGGGGTGACAATTTCTGATTGGTTAAAGAACTCCGCCCAATTCTGTGTTTCGTCCTCACGACTGACGGAAAGATTAGTCCAGATTTTATACACTCCATAATTACACACGCAAAGTCACTTGACACTTATTTCTATTCCTAAACGCTTGCACTTAGGTTTCAATTTACTTCGTTTTCATTCAAGACACATTTTTGACACTTCTGTTTTACTCGCTGATACAACATACGACTTTAAGCATAGTGTGATTGGACTTATGTGACTGAATTCTTCATATAGAACTTTAATATTTGTCTCACTTGCATATTATAATAATATGTATATGTATTGTAATATATATTGATGGATGTATTTTTCTAAGGTTGAAAGAATATTGATAGTCATCGTGAGACCATCATAACTGTGTCTGTGTCACTGTGAGTACTAAAAATGTATACAAGGAACCTGGAGGGAGAAAGTTTTTAACTGTATCACCGAGAGGACTTGTTTTGCTCAAATAAATGGAGTCATCCATTTTACTGAAGCGTTATATTTGTGGATCTCATTTGCGTTGTAGTGGTGCATTATTTACTTTGTTTGTGTATCTTGGATGAGTGACGAGAACTGCTCGCATCCAACAATTCTGAATATCATGCTACAATTCCGATAAAGACTAAGGTAAAAGATAGGCAATCATTCTCTAGATAGGCAAGCCAGTGTTTGGTGGGCATAGAGTGCCCATAGGGAGAGTTCCACACTTTGGGGCACGCACGGTCCGAGTGGGCGCGCATGGAATCGTGACCCTGCTGGCCACACAATTCCTTCATCACACATGTGCATGCAAGAACAAACATATTATACAATTCGCATTGATTCCATGTGACATCTATGGTTGGAATGAACAACCAAGGGGAAAACACAGTAGCTAAATTTAAATCACAAATAAAACTACAAGACTAGACAATAACCAGGAGTAACCAAAGGACGCCTTAGTTTTTTTTGTAATGATAGAGCGTTTGTAGCCTAACATATAAGATAAGGTAAGATTAGATAGACAGTCAGTCAGGCAGACAAATAGATAGATATATAGATAAATAGAACAATAGATACATGGTAGGGCTAGATATACAGATGAAAATATATTTATTAAAATTGTTCTTATTAAACTATAGAATATACTATCCCTCCAGTTATAAAGATCTCAAATACAAATTATGTTGCTTGTCTGTAAACAAAAACGAAACCTACTTTAATGCCTGCATAACTATAGCTGAATACATTGAAATTTAGGAGGAGGGGTGGGGGGAGAAGAAGAAGAAAAACAAGGAGACAAGATAGAAAACAATCTTTTCTAGATGAGCTCTGCATACAGCCAAAGTTTCCAACAAGCTGTCTAATCAGTTCAACAAGTCAAGAGTAAACACGGTGAGTGAGCACACAAAAACCTTCGTCCTCCTTTCCTCCACCAAGTCAGCCGCACAATGATGTTTCCCCACTCCCCTTACCCCCCCTCGGTCTATGTCTCTTGTCCATCCTGCGGTCAGGTTTAACGATGAAGCTGTCTAAGATAGCTGTCAGTCGGGGGGACGGACTTAATCAGCTTCGGCTACTGACCTGGAATGGGCTGCAGGTCAATGGAGATGTATGGTGACTGGTCAGTTTTCTAAATGCCATCGCCAGTTACTTTGATGAGGTCAACGTAGTCATTGATAAATGAGATTGTAAAGACTGTCTTACAATAAGACACTGATATCAGAAGTGCTTGTTTCTAGCAGCATTCACCAAAAGCATTATTGTATCAAACCTTTTTGTAGGTTCGTTAAGTTATTGCTGCCTCGTAAGTTCGTTTGGACAAACATGATCGTAATTCGTAATGCGGTACTTTACTTACTTTTGTTAATTTATGGAATTTACATTTCGTTATTGAAATTCTTAGTGTACAAACCCTTTTATGTATTATTGATTATTATTGTATTTGGTGAGAATGAAGTAATGTTTATCCTAATTTCAATCACAAAGCTATGCTGCCCTAGATAACAACACTCTGACTGTTGAGTTGTCGGTTAATGTGTATGGCTATTTTATATTAAACTACTTCAATAGCTGATAAGATATCAAACGTTGTTGCCTTAAACGTTACCATGGGAACATCTTTTATCTCTATCCACAATACTGACCAATAGAATATCAGTTAAATGTCCTGTTGTCCCGATTGTATTTGAGTTTCTACATTTAGCCGCTAAATCTTCGTTATTGTTTTGTTTTTTAAAATTGTATTCACTTCAGTTTAACATTTACGGAACGTTTTTTTAAATTCAGAAGCCAAAGTTTGTTACACAATTGGGTCGCTTTGTTATCAGTAGAACCGAAGTTCCGATAAACTATATCCACGGAAGAGCCATTTAACTTTCTGAAAAGCTCAGCTATTGTTGGAGAACTTCAAAGTTACATGGGGATCTGCAACTATATATGCATACTGTGAATTCTTCTCATGTTCTCAAGAAATTGCATGATATAGGATCTATAGACGTTACCTTATTGTTCTTGGTGTGAAATAGTTTATGAATAAAGATCTAGACTAGTAGCTTTTTTTTTAATTTTGTGTAAGGTCATAACTAAAGGATTAAAATACTTTTTTGAAATTTTTCAATCGCAGGCTTTATTTTAGTATCGTTTTAAATGTATGACAATGAAAAGGTAATAAAAGTATAAGACCAAGTTATAGTTTAAGATATTTGATCAATTGAAAAGAAAACAAGAATATAAATATTACAGTTCCAATGTTTCAAAGACATTTCCACAAACAGTCTGACTTTGTTCTGTATGAAATACTGAGACACAACAGTTCACGGTGGAAAGACAGATTTCAGGATGTACACTGCAGAGACATTAATCTTAACGAGTCCTCCGAGGAACTGTCTATTTGTATGCCGATCGAAAATTTTGTCGAGGCTGGATTCGGTGAATGGTCGTGGGACAATTTCCAGGTGACGGGCTACCACAAAGTGATCATTTCGCTGGTGTTTGCCGTCATTTTAATTCTGGCCGTTGTGGGCAACATTCTGGTCATGGTGACTGTGGTACTAAATAAGATCATGTGGACCACGATGCACGTGTTCATAGTGTCGCTTGCAGTGAGTGATACGTTCGTCAGGTCAGTAGGTCATTTTACTTAGCAATAATGACTTTGCTGTTGTAGCCTAAGGTAGTTAGTTGGTCTTGAGAATGAACCGTGTGATAGGTTCTTGGTTCAAAACCTTGTTAGGTAGATGTTTTACCTTGGATCTTTGTGGATATTCGGCTTTACTCAATGAAAGTTTAAAATCCATGCATTTAAATACAACTTTATAAGTTAGGTCAGCGATGGCGAACCTATGGCACGCAGAGCCATTTCTGTGGGCACGCGAGCATTTACCAAAAATTGATCAGCCAAGTTTTGCTATTTGGTTTTAATTGCTGTGTTGGCACGTTAAAAGAAATAAGTTGGTCTTGTATTGTACTTTGGGCACGCGGCCTCAAAAAGGTTCGCCATCACTGAGTTAGGTCAATGTAATTCATATAGTAAAATAGTACTGACATATTTTACTCTCAGGAACATCAGACGCTACATGTTATCATTAAATGACCTATCTATGAAGTATGACTTTGTCAAACACACACAAGTAAACATACTGCACAACAATTAATCATTCAGTATGGTTATTATTATTTGTTTCCTATTTAAATGTTTTACATTTTCAAGCTATTGAGCTATTGTTGTAACATTTGTTTTCAATGTTTTGACTGTGAAGGAAATATATTAGCTACACGCTGACAATAGATGACCTATAGTAATATTCAAGTAGAAGATGACACAGAAATCAATTTCCAATAAACGTTATATTATTAAATATGAATTATAGTAAATTAATACTACATGAATGCAAACAAAATGTATTTAGTTAAAAAGCACAACTAAACCTTGCAGAAATTGTGTATAAGTTGACTAGCCTACCAAAAGGGCATTAAAAATTTATTTAGAACAGACACTGTTATAGTAGCCTAGTACAGGAGTTGGCAACCTTTCGCTTATAGTGTGCCAAACTAGGATTTCTAAATCATTCAGCGTGCCAACGGCGTGAAAGTAAAACTGCTCAACTATATTATTTTTTTAAGTTTAAGACAATTAATTTAGTGCCCTAGTAAGACCAAGACCA
Organism: Anisus vortex; assembly: GCA_949126835.1. Classification (NCBI taxonomy): domain Eukaryota; kingdom Metazoa; phylum Mollusca; class Gastropoda; family Planorbidae; genus Anisus; species Anisus vortex. The sequence continues at coordinate 18,338,605 of OX421494.1, forward strand.
AACAAAGGGAGCGTTATAGGGAAAATCATTAAAGTTTTATATTAAATAACAAATTAACATGTTTGTTATAATTAACTTTAAAAAAATCCTTTCATAACTAATACACAATTTCATTACACAACGTACACACTAATGGTATTGGTTAATGTATCAACATTTGAATTTGGTTGTCATGATATTATTCTAGTAATAGCTATGAATTCTTTATAGCTTGTTCTCAGTTCTCAGCATTACTGAGATTTCCTCAAATACTTTTTTTTTCAGTGTTTTTTTTTTTCCAAAAATGTTTATTCATGAAAAATTGCATTTACATTACCAAAATTATTATTTTACACAGAGAAAAAGGGATAGGAGACATTTGTTGCATTTTTACAATTCCAAAGAGATAGAAGACAGCGGAGAATATTTAAATACTTAGTTTACAAGCACAATCTCATATATTTTACACGAAGAAAAGGAAATAGAAGAACAGTTCATACACATTTAAGGGGATAGAAGACAAAATGTTTTACGAGACAAAGAGTTTTCTAACTAACTTTAAATTTAAATTCATTCATTATTTTTTATTTGACATTCTTGCTTAGCATCCATACATATTTAAATTAATTTAAACATATAATAAACGTAACCATCCATTATTAACTGTGAGATATTTAAAACAACATAATATGGAGAAAAATAAACCAAAGTTTGGTAGAAATTATGTACATCTCGCTTCAATTGTTATATCCCTTTCGGAGTAAATATTTAATGTCAACCAAGAAGCGCGGCCTTAAATGTATATATATAAAAAAACAAAGAAAGGGTCACAGATGACAAAGAAAAGTGAAACACCCATAGAAGACGGGTGACGAAAGGTGTCATTCACGGGTAATCCCACAACGGGAACCTTCACAAATACATAATGTATATCATTTATTAACACAAACAAAATACAGTTAATTGGAAGAGTTACGTAGTAATTAAACAAACTGGGTAGTAAATAAAAGGTTTAAAAATGTACACATAAATTCTTTAGTCATATAATATTTATATAATTTCCAATTATCTTTTATAGTTTGTTCTTTTCATAGTTGTAAAATGTAATAATTAATTTTTTTAAATGCTCAAAAAAAAAAAACATGAATGAAATAATTACACAAAGAAAACGGGTTAATTATCTCCCTTCAATTAAATTCTCCAAAATACAAATTACATATTTATAGAGCGCTATTTACAACAAAGTCTTCGAATGCTAGTGATGCCAAACGAGTTTCTTGTTTTAATATAACTAGTGTTAGCTATAAATTATTATTTCTTTATACAAATTCAGCATTAGCCTACCGGGTATACTCTTTTTTTCAACGTGTAATTAGATGTACAAAATTATTTTACGTTGTAAACACATATTTTCTGCATTAATAAAGTCAATTTAAGGAGATTATTTTTTTAAACATTAATAATTACAAAAATTACACAATATAAGGCTTGTATATAAGCCTGTTATATTTATTACAATAATTAAACAAACACATTAGTCTTAGAAATAATTTTATTTTTGCTTAATTAAGAGAGATGAGCATTAAAACTCTTTTGAATGTAATTAGCTTGTATCAATTAATGAGCGCCTTTTCCTTGAATGCTCATCGCTAATTTTACAATGTCCGTTACATATATCTTATCTTATACATTACAGACGCTCCTTCTATAAAGAAGATTATTGCGTCCTACGCTCATCCGTGGTCCGAGTCTAGTCTTGCATTTTTATTAATGTTTTAAATGATGTTAGGTTATTGGTTTTCCTGGTTTGTTCAGGCAACCCATTCCATGCCCGAATGCCACTCGGGAAGAAAGAGTACTTATATGCATTTGTTCTCGCATAAGGGACAAGGAAGGTGTTTTTGTCTTTGTGTTTATCTGAGCTTTGCAACAGATTGTTATTGGGTTGTATTTCTAAATTAGAGTTAAATGCCTTATGTATTATTACTACTTTACTCTTTGCCCTTCTGTCCTCTAGTGTTTCTAGGTTTAGTGATTTGACTAATGGTGTTACTCTTGTCAATTGGGAATATTCACTAGTTATAAACCTTGCAGCTCTTTTTTGAATTTGTTCTAATTTTTTAATGTTTTCTTTAGTTGATGGGTCCCATACAGATCCTGCATATTCTAGTATTGGCCTAACTAATGTGAGATAGCATTTTAGTTTTATATTCTTATTACATTTGTAAAAGTTCCTTTTTATGAATCCTAATGTTTTGTTTGATTTTTTAATTACTTCATCAATGTGAGGGTTCCAAGATAACTTATCATTTATTATTACTCCTAGATACTTAGCATTGCTAGTTTGAGTTAGTTCTTTACCATGAATGAAGTAGTTTGTTATTATTTGTTTCTTTTTCTTGGATACCCTTATTAGTTGGCATTTTTCTGGGTGAAAAGACATACTCCAGTTTGATTCCCATTTTTGTAGTTCATCTAGGTCTTTTTGTAAAAGTTCACTATCTTTTCCTGTCTTTATTATTCTATAAATTATGCAATCATCGGCAAATAATCTTACTTTTGTGCCTGTGTTGATGCAATTTGGCAGATCATTAATGTAAATTAGAAATAGTAGGGGCCCTAGAACAGTTCCTTGTGGAACTCCTGAGTTTACTGTTATTGGTGATGACTTAGAGCCATTTATTATCACTGTTTGTTCTCTGCCTATAAGAAAGTCCTGAATCCACTGATGTAAGGGACCAGAGATGCCAAAGTATTTAAGTTTTTTAAGAAGACTAGAATGATGAACTTTATCAAATGCTTTTGAAAAATCTAGTAATATAGCATCAATTTGGTTGTTATTATCTAATCCCTTAGACAAGTCATCTATTAAGCCTATCAATTGAGTCTCACATGATCTATTTTTCCTGAAGCCATGTTGGTGTGGGCACAGTGCATTTAGTTTGTCTAGATGATTTACTATACTACTATATATTATATGTTCAAGTAATTTACATGTTATGCTTGTTAGAGAAACAGGTCTATAATTTCCGGGGTCAGATTTATCTCCTTTTTTGAAAAGGGGGGTTACATTGGCTAATTTCCAATCTTTGGGCACTTTGCCCTGGTTTAGAGAGGCCTGAAAAAGTATTTTAAAGATTGGAGATATTTCATTAGTTAGTTCTTTAAGCAGTCTTGCTGGTATTTCATCTGGACCAGAAGCTTTGTTTACTTTTAAGTTGGTTAGGAGTTGTTTAATGCCTTTTTCATCTACATTTATATTTCCTATCTCTTCTAGTTTGTTTAAATTTATGAATATTTCTTTGTCACCTGGATTTGAAAAAGATGATGCAAAGTGTGTGTTTAGGATATTAGCTTTAGTTTCATTATCATTATAAGTTTCGTTGTTTTGGCCTTTTAGTGGAGCTATGCCTGTAGTGTCCATTTTTCTTGATTTAATGTAGGACCATAAGTTTTTATTATTATCTTTAGAAATTACATTGTTTACATATTCATTCTGCAGCTGTCTGCTTAGTTTCTGAGTTAAATGTTTAATTTTTAGGTATTTTTTATTTAGTCTAATTGAATTAGTTGCCTTAAACTTTTTGAATAGATTTTCTTTTTGTTTACACAGTTTCTTTAGTTTAGTGTTAAACCAACATTTGTTAATTTTATTTGATGTTTGTTTTGTTGGCACAGAGTCAGCCATTATTGCTTTTAAGTTGGTTTTTATAAATTGCTGAATGAATTTTTATTTAAATGAATTAGAAAGTCTTGCCTTTGTTTAGAAAACTCCGCATTGAGTGCTTCAATGTATTTCTGAAAACGCTCGTCTATTTTAATTTGCCTTAAATTAGGGAAAAATTTAAATGTTTGAAATTGATTTCATGGAAGATATGTCCAATTTCAATGATCATCCATTCCAGTGGTCAAACACTTCAAGTGCTTTTCCACCTTGTGTTTGTAAATGCAAGTTCCACACACTGAGATGTGTCGCCATGTCACTCAGAAACATCGGCTTCAACAGTCAGCTCTTCTCCTTTAATACGGAAAATGTTTTTGTTTTCACCAAAATACACTAAATTGCTTCGAATCAGGAAACGGATATATCCAAGACTTTACATAATTGACTATCTTAACAATGGATTAAATAATATCACAGTTAGCAAGTCAATTGATGAGAGCTTTGCATACAAACATTCCTGAACTAACTTTCATTGTGATTTTTATGTAGTTCGCCACACAGCATCAATTAATTATACTGACGTAGGCTACGTTGTTTTGACTTGCATAAAAAAATCTTCTTGAAGATCTCTCGCGTGCCACTGAAAATCGTTCTGCGTTCCAAGTCTGGCACGCGTGCCTTAGGTTGCCGACCCCTGGCCTAGTCTTATTTCTAAAAACATTTTAGAAGTATTTTATTGTTACATTTTTTATACATTCCCCTTTTGCCTGTTTGTTATTAGATCTTGTTTCGAATCTCAGAATTGATAATACAAAAAGTGTAAAGATTTTTAATAAATAAATTAATTTTGAATAAATTAATTACTTTTCTTCTTTGACGGGTATTTATTTTTTTTCATTTCCAGCATCACGTGTATTCCATTGAATATTATCCGTATCGTTAAAACTGAGTGGATATTTGGCAACATAACTTGCCAACTTATGACCTTTCTCATGCAGTTTAGCATCACGGCCAGTACCCTCATAATGTGCTGTATGGCAGGTGAGCGATATATCGCTATAGTGCATCCTTTGAGGTTCGGATCTTTAAAGGTAAGACACATTTAATATGAACAATCAATACAGGCGTATGTTCTTATTGTATTATTTCATCACATCCCTGGAATCAACTTTGATTTTATTTTGTTATAAAAAAAAAAACTTTTATGCTTATTGCTAATTAATATAATTAAATAGGCATACACACAAATATATATTTGAAAGCCCAGTAGGGTATTTTAATATGTTGTTGTTGTTTTACCATAAAGTTGTGAAGATAAGATTTTGACTTTGAGGAGAAGTGGGGGGGGGGGGGGAGAGGAACACAAATTATTGGTCAGAACAAACATAAAGTTTTCGAGAAGATTAGACTTTTGTATGCGGCATACATACTGTATGCCAGAGAATCTTAATTAATTAGATCTACAGAACTTCATTAAGCCAAATCACCAAATGATGTGTTTTTGTTTTAATAAATAAGAAATATATTTAATTTGGTTACAAGAATTATTGCTCATAATTAACTAAAAATTTTGGCATTCGCTGTATAGTAAGGAAATGATTTTAATTACCAGTAATAAGCTTATAATAATAATATTGTTACGTCCACAATCCCCTTGTGGCCAGAGCTGTGTAGATCTTGCTGATAATTCTCGTTAGTCCTAGGGGAGACTTTAATTATTATTATTTATGTTTCAGTATTACACGAACTCTTCTTATAGTCCTGGGCACAAACTCAGGATTTGTGTTCCAACAGTTCCTTTCCTGGACATTAGAGTAGTAGATAAATCTTATAGTAATGTATACAACACAATAGAATAGTAACTTGACAAGGAAGCTTCAGTGTAACTGTTGTTGATAGTTTAATTCAGGTGATATGTTCAATATATACAATATATCTATTATGTACAGTTAGAATAAAATAGTGCAAACACAAACGTTCTCAAAGGAACATATTTTGAAACTCTCTGTCTTTCAGACAAACAAATCATTAAATACTATCCGAGTGGTGCAAGGGACAGACCCATTACCAGTAGGGGTGAAAATCATGGTATCATTACAAAACTCATAACAAAACGATAGGAACTTCCCCTATTAAATAATGAGTCGTTCCCAGACCCTGAGAATTTGAGATCAACACTGAATCCCAACATTAAGTAGAATCATTTGTCTTCCCACTAAACGTCAAGCGATCGGAAGCCTAAGCCCCGCCCACAAAATCCTGTTTAGTGAGAAAAAGAGGGGGAGGAAGAATAAACATTGCGTGTTCCAATTCTTGGAAAAACAATATATATGACAATATAATATGCCACCACTGATCTATAGTCAGTACCAATGTCATTTCAAAATACTTTTGTTGTCCAAAACTGATATAAGCTACACCATATTTTGTTTTCAGACAGTGCAAAGAGCTATTGTGGTTTTGATAATAGTTTGGATTTTGTCTTTAGCCTCTGGATCCCCTTACCTCTATTACTCTAAAGTAATACAACTGCCGTGTGGATCACCACAGAACTGTAAGGAAGTAAGTATATCTTGAGTTTATTTCCTCCAGAACTGTAAGGAAGTAAGTATATCTTGAGTTTATTTCCTCCAGAACTGTAAGGAAGTAAGTATATCTTGAGTTTATTTCCTCCAGAACTGTAAGGAAGTAAGTATATCTTGAGTTTATTTCCTCCAGAACTGTAAGGAAGTAAGTATATCTTGAGTTTATTTCCTCCAGAACTGTAAGGAAGTAAGTATATCTTGAGTTTATTTCCTCCAGAACTGTAAGGAAGTAAGTCTAAGTATATCTTGAGTTTATTTCCTCCAGAACTGTAAGGAAGTAAGTATATCTTGAGTTTATTTCCTCCAGAACTGTAAGGAAGTAAGTATATCTTGAGTTTATTTCCTCCAGAACTGTAAGGAAGTAAGTATATCTTGAGTTTATTTCCTCCAGAACTGTAAGGAAGTAAGTATATCTTGAGTTTATTTCCTCCAGAACTGTAAGGAAGTAAGTATATCTTGAGTTTATTTCCTCCAGAACTGTAAGGAAGTAAGTATATCTTGAGTTTATTTCCTCCAGAACTGTAAGGAAGTAAGTATATCTTGAGTTTATTTCCTCCAGAACTGTAAGGAAGTAAGTATATCTTGAGTTTATTTCCTCCAGAACTGTAAGGAAGTAAGTCTAAGTATATCTTGAGTTTATTTCCTCCAGAAACTGTAAGGAAGTAAGTCTAAGTATATCTTGAGTTTATTTCCTCCAGAAACTGTAAGGAAGTAAGTATATTTTGAGTTTATTTCCTCCAGAACTGTAAGGAAGTAAGTATATCTTGAGTTTATTTCCTCCAGAACTGTAAGGAAGTAAGTATATCTTGAGTTTATTTCCTCCAGAAACTGTAAGGAAGTAAGTATATCTTGAGTTTATTTCCTCCAGAACTGTAAGGAAGTAAGTCTAAGTATATCTTGAGTTTATTTCCTCCAGAAACTGTAAGGAAGTAAGTATATTTTGAGTTTATTTCCTCCAGAACTGTAAGGAAGTAAGTATATCTTGAGTTTATTTCCTCCAGAAACTGTAAGGAAGTAAGTCTAAGTATATCTTGAGTTTATTTCCTCCAGAACTGTAAGGAAGTAAGTATATCTTGAGTTTATTTCCTCCAGAAACTGTAAGGAAGTAAGTATATCTTGAGTTTATTTCCTCCAGAACTGTAAGGAAGTAAGTCTAAGTATATCTTGAGTTTATTTCCTCCAGAACTGTAAGGAAGTAAGTCTAAGTATATCTTGAGTTTATTTCCTCCAGAACTGTAAGGAAGTAAGTCTAAGTATATCTTGAGTTTATTTCCTCCAGAACTGTAAGGAAGTAAGTCTAAGTATATCTTGAGTTTATTTCCTCCAGAACTGTAAGGAAGTAAGTCTAAGTATATCTTGAGTTTATTTCCTCCAGAACTGTAAGGAAGTAAGTCTAAGTATATCTTGAGTTTATTTCCTCCAGAACTGTAAGGAAGTAAGTCTAAGTATATCTTGAGTTTATTTCCTCCAGAACTGTAAGGAAGTAAGTATATCTTGAGTTTATTTCCTCCAGAACTGTAAGGAAGTAAGTATATCTTGAGTTTATTTCCTCCAGAACTGTAAGGAAGTAAGTATATCTTGAGTTTATTTCCTCCAGAACTGTAAGGAAGTAAGTATATCTTGAGTTTATTTCCTCCAGAACTGTAAGGAAGTAAGTATATCTTGAGTTTATTTCCTCCAGAACTGTAAGGAAGTAAGTCTAAGTATATCTTGAGTTTATTTCCTCCAGAACTGTAAGGAAGAAAGTCTAAGTATATCGTGAGTTTATTTCCTCCAGAACTGTAAGGAAGTAAGTATATCTTGAGTTTATTTCCTCCAGAACTGTAAGGAAGTAAGTATATCTTGAGTTTATTTCCTCCAGAACTGTAAGGAAGTAAGTCTAAGTATATCTTGAGTTTATTTCCTCCAGAACTGTAAGGAAGTAAGTATAACTTGAGTTTATTTCCTCCAGAACTGTAAGGAAGTAAGTATATCTTGAGTTTATTTCCTCCAGAACTGTAAGGAAGTAAGTATATCTTGAGTTTATTTCCTCCAGAACTGTAAGGAAGTAAGTATATCTTGAGTTTATTTCCTCCAGAACTGTAAGGAAGTAAGTATATCTTGAGTTTATTTCCTCCAGAACTGAAAGGAAGTAAGTCTAAGTATATCTTGAGTTTATTTCCTCCAGAACTGTAAGGAAGTAAGTATATCTTGAGTTTTTTTCCTCCAGAACTGTAAGGAAGTAAGTATATCTTGATTTTCTTTCCTCCAGAACTGTAAGGAAGTAAGTCTAAGTATATCTTGAGTTTATTTCCTCCAGAACTGTAAGGAAGTAAGTATATCTTGAGTTTATTTCCTCCAGAACTGTAAGGAAGTAAGTCTAAGTATATCTTGAGTTTATTTCCTCCAGAACTGTAAGGAAGTAAGTCTAAGTATATCTTGAGTTTATTTCCTCCAGAACTGTAAGGAAGTAAGTATATCTTGAGTTTATTTCCTCCAGAACTGTAAGGAAGTAAGTATATCTTGAGTTTATTTCCTCCAGAACTGTAAGGAAGTAAGTATATCTTGAGTTTATTTCCTCCAGTAACTTTGTTATTTTTTTTAATATTCATGCCATGTAGGGTGTACAATTTTATAACATCGCAATAAACATAAATAACTAGATCTAGGCCTAAATAAAAACCCGAATTCATAGTTATTGATTTATTATTATTTATAGACTATAACATAATATTAACTAATATATTATACCAAGGGTTAGCAACCTTTTGATAATAGTGTGCCAAAAGATGATTTATAGTTCAATCAGCATGCCACAGCCTAAAAGTCAACCTGCGCCACCCATTAATTTCTTGTAAATATGATTTCGTTTCCTTTTTTAAGGGTCTTCGGTGTGCCTCTGAAAATCATTTTTCGTGCAGCAAACTCTGACACGTGTGTCGTAGGTTGCCGACCCCTGTATTATATTATCTCATTTATTTATCTCTATTTCATCTCCGCGACGCATCTTGATTTCCAAACAATCTATTCGACTACTTTAATTTATTATGATATTTGGTCCTACATTTGAAAACAGCTTGGCCTGCATTTTTTAAAACCCTTTGTTAAACAGTTAAATATCGGTATTCAAATCAACTATACATTTTTATTTCATAGCAAAATTATAATTTTTATGCTTACGTTCCCATAATTTCTCTCTAGACAATCGTGCTAAAAATATGTGCATTCAAAGAGGGCAGTCGAGAAGCTTCAATATTTCTTCACTGGTTAAATTTTGCCGTGTCGTTCGTGATTCCCATAGCCGTCCTACTGATAACATATAGCATCATTGTGTATAAACTGTGGATAAAGGTAAGTTATTGTGATATAACTCAGTGGCGTACCGAGGGTGTTCTAGGGGTGCGGACCGCACCGGGTGACACCCTCTCAGGGGGTGACACCCGAATAAAAAAAAATATTTTTAAAAAATAAGATAATTTTAAAGAGCAGGCAATGCTGGTCTTTCAGTGATGTGACACGACAAGATGCAAAAGCTAAAGGAGATGTGCGCCAGCTCACAAAACAATGGTTCTACAAGGTAATGCCCGATGGCGAGAAAAAAATGTGTTCATGGATGGTTTACTCACTTGTCAGTGAGAAATTATACTGTTTTTGCTGCAGATTGTTTGCTGTTGATGTTACCGAAACATCTAAATTTGTTACTGGGTTCGAAAAGAGGTTAGTCCAAAACTACGTAATCATGAGACATCTGAAGAACACCTACGTTGTCTTGAAAAATGGAAAACATTGGCAGCAGGACTTCAGCTACATTAAACAATTGATGCCGAAGGTATTGCCTTAATGGATAGGGAGAAGAAAAAGTGGAGGGATATCCTGCACAGGTTGCTAGATATTACATTGTTTCTTGCGTAGCAAAATCTGACATTTTGTGGCCACAACGAAGATGAATCCTCGTTGAATAAAGGAAACTTTCTTGAAATGGTTGAAATGCTTTCCAAATATGACCCAGTGCTGAAAGAGCACCTAATGAGACTAACGATAAGTACATGTACAGGAAAAGCATCTGTATCTTATCTTTCACTAAAAATTCAAAATGAATTTATAAATGTACTGGCTAACCATGCAAAGAGAAATCTTGTTATGAATATAAAGGCCGCAAGGTATTTTGGAATTATATTTGACAGCACACGTGATATATCACACACTGACAAAATGTCTGAAGTGATCAGATATGTGAAATTCCACAGTGATAAAGATGAAGTGAGAGAAGTGTTTCTTGGATTTTTTCCTCTAAGGTGGAAAAAAGCTGACGACCTCAGTTCTGACATTTTTTTTAAATCTAAAAAGTGACGTACTTGATATAATTATTATAATGATGTGCAGAGCTCAAGGTTACGACAATGCTGTCACAATGTATGGAATCCATGGAGGTGTTCAAGCCATTTTGAAAAGAAAGAACAAGAAAGCTATTTTTAATGGATGTGTGGGCCATTCCCTAACAAGAAAGCTATTTTTAATGGATGTGTGGGCCATTCCCTAACAAGAAAGCTATTTTTAATGGATGTGTGGGCCATTCCCTAACAAGAAAGCTATTTTTAATGGATGTGTGGGACATTTCCTAACTTGTGTGGTCAACACTCTTTTGCCGAAAATGCTTCATGTATAACATTTTTCGGTACCCTTGAAAGAATGTTTTTCTTCTTTGCTGCTTCCACTCATCGATGAGATATTTTAATTGAACACAATGGGGTGTCGTTGAAAAGGTTATCTACAACACGTTGGAGCGCTCATCATAAACCAGTGAACGATAAGTTTAATGAATACAAGGACTTTTACATGCTGTCTGTGATTTCACGTTTATCTGCTACCTTAAACTTTGGGCTGAGATACTTGAAGAAGTTAATCTTACACAGCAGTACCTGCAGACTAAAGACTTAACTCTTGATAAAGTGGTGACCAAGTTAGACGCCTTAAGATTGTTTTTGCACGAAATGGGAGTCAATTAGTGGAGCATGCTATTGAACAAGCACTTATAAAATCAGACTAATCTGGGATTTCGGTAGAGAGAAGATTAAGATTCAAGAAGATAATGGTAAGGGAAATTAACCTCTTTCTACGATGAGCTATCCGAAGATGAGCTTTTAAAAGAAATACCACGGCTTAGACGACACCTAAAAGTAGCTGATATTGACCTAAAAAAAGCCATGGTCTGGTCAGCATTGAATATTTTGAAATTCATAGCTAAATGGGACTTCATAGAATCTCTTCCAACACTCTCGCTAGGCCTTCAATTATTTCTAACGGTATGTAAGTCTGTTTCTTCATGTGAACGGAGCTTTTCAAAACTAAAGCTTATAAAAAGCTATTTACGCTCCACCATGGGACAATCTAGTACTTTCTGATCTGGCTATGTTATTGATTGAAATGAATATTGTGAATGATATAGATTTTGATGAGGTGATTGACAAGATTGCAGTTCTGAAGAGCAGGAAAGGAAACATTTAAATAAAGTACTTTTAATGTAAAAATAACTAACCGTGCGGTTGTTTCTGTTGCTTATTGCTTTTACTTTCTAATATTAAATTAATATTGTTATTGTTTTTGTCATATTTGAACCGTAGGCTTGTTTTAAGGAGACAAAAACTATGGTGAACCGTGAAAGTTGTGGGCGGGGGGGGCGGGGGGGGGGGGGGTGACACCCAAAGATTACCGCACCGGGTGACACCAGCCCTCGGAACGCCACTGATATAACTGTACCTTGGGTAGAGCCACTGAGCTTAAAAATGTCATTCAACAAACGTGTAAACTTTCTACCACCTTCGAGCTTTATGGAGAAAGAAGGAAAAAAATGACTTTAAATACATAAATACTGTTTGTGTTCGTACACTAGTACACACACTATCACAACTCACTTGGGTTCTAGATCTACAGATATTTCGTTACTTTTGCGCACAATACCATATGAACAATGCTATGAACAATTTCTTATCTTTATTATGTGTTCACACTAAGACGTAATTTCAGCATTATGATAAAATATAGATAGCTGTTCAAACTTCAATGTTGCAATGTTATTTCATATATTTTCTTTTTTTATGTTACTTCTGTGGACCAGTTTGAAAACATTCTCCAGTTTTGTCCACATTGACCTCTGAAGTGAAAGGCCCACACGAGACCCTACAGCCCACTCGCTGCCCCACTTGGAATATATTAAATTATGTGTTATAGATGCGTCTTGTGCACAAAAGATTTTTGCGTCCTGTTCTTAAGTTCTTATCCGAGGTTTAGGTTTAGATTTGTTATTTAATAAGGGTTTTAAATGATAATAACATACATTGAAAAACTCTATTTCTTGTCTTTATTCCACCGCTCCAGGCTCCAGTGGGTATAGTCATGATAAGTGTGTGTGGCATCAGAAACCGGTACAAAAAGAAAGCCATCAAGATGCTGCTATTGGTGGTGGTATTGTTCCTTATCTGTTGGACTCCAGTGGTCATCTTGGACATTGTAGTTCTACGACACAACATCCGCATTCGCGGGCTAACGAATATCAAATTTTATCTCCAGGTGTGTAGAAGTCGCATCATTTAAGAAAAAGTATTTACGTCTTTTTACGTGACAAAACGATAAATTTTGATGGTTAAATAACACCTTGCCATAAATTTCCCTATAAGTTAAAAAAATATTAAAAGAGAGTTCTTATTTATAGATTGTGGTAGGCCTAGTAATAGAATTTAAACTCACATTTGATATGAAAGCTATTTCAAAATATTTAAATCATTAGAAAATATGTTTTAAGCCTGCCAGTATAACTTTAAATGGATATACCTAAAATAAACATAATCTAGTAATCCTACGGTCATCTAACTCTACAGTCATGTAAATCTAATGTCATGTAAATCTACAGTTATGTTACTTAACAGTTATGTTACTCTACAGTTATGTTACTCTACTGTTATGTTACTTTACAGTTGTGTTACTCTACAGTTATGTTACTCTACAGTTATGTTACTCTACAGTTATGTTACTCTACAGTTATGTTACTCTACAGTTATGTTACTCTACAGTTATGTTACTCTACAGTTATGTTACTTTACAGTTATGTTACTTTACAGTTATGTTACTTTACAGTTATGTTACTATACAGTTATGTTACTTTATAGTTATGTTACTCTACAGTTATGTTACTCTACAGTTATGTTACTTTACAGTTATGTTACTCTACAGTTATGTTACTCTACAGTTATGTTACTCTACAGTTATGTTACTTTACAGTTATGTTACTCTACAGTTATGTTACTATACAGTTATGTTACTCTACAGTTATGTTACTTTACAGTTATGTTACTTTACAGTTATGTTACTTTACAGTTATGTTACTTTACAGTTATGTTACTTTACAGTTATGTTACTCTACAGTTATGTTACTTTACAGTTATGTTACTCTACAGTTATGTTACTTTACAGTTATGTTACTCTACAGTTACGTTACTCTACAGTTATGTCATTTGCATCTCAATATTCACGTAAAACCTAAACGTTACCCAATATCAATACTATTTATAGGCTCCCCACACTACTTATTTATCCACAAACTCTATATTTATACGACAATATATCAACACTACTGTATTTGAAACCGACGCCGATGTGCGGGCAAGAACGGGCAAGTCCAGGGCAGCTTTTCTCAAAAGATATAGATCTAGCCGTGAAACAAAAAAATAGATCTTAGCTCCAACGTGAAGTACCGGTAATTCTTACTCTATGGTGCTGAAACGTGGAGAACCACAGCTACTAACACCAATAAGATCCAGACTTTCATATACTCGTGTCTCGGGAGGACTCTGCACATACGCTGGCGGACATGACCAGTAGGCCTAACGATGAGCTCTGAAGTAGCACAGGCCAATGGGCAGCCGATCTGGAGCATGCAAAAACGGTGGAGATGGTTGGTACTTAATATTATACACACTCAGAAAACCGACTTCTAACACCCCCAGACAGCCCTTATCATTGAATCCACAAGGAAAGAGGACGAGAGGTTGACGTAACAGCTAGCACCGGGACCTGGATGCTGACGTCAAGAGACCAGGTCACTTTTGGGTACAGTTGGAAAGACCCGCTCAGGAAGGGGTGTCTGTAGAGCTTTGTTGGCGGCCTATGCCCCGAAATGGCGATGATGATGACTATAATTGCTTATTATTCTATAACCATACTACCATTTCTATCCGCTCTATCATTCACACTACTTCACAAATGCCTAAACCATTGTTCCTTCCTTTCAGTGCCTGGCATTCAGCAGTACAGCCTTAAATCCACTTGTGTATGCCTTCATGAACCACAAATTTCGGGCCAGCTTTGTTGCCCTCCTAACAAGACGACACAGGCGAGTTGCTCCATTGAATTCCCCATGCCAACAACAGCAACCGTCGGAAGAAGCCTGCAATAAAACTGGAGCCTCAAGCGGGAGTCCCCCTTCCAAATCAATGTTTTGTTCCCAACGAGCCACCAAATCTACACAATTTTAAAGTTGGCACTCCTTTTGTGTCCTATCGTTAAATTTCATTTTTGCTTGAATAGTTCATTATGTGTGCATGTCATCTATATTATGTATTACATTGTGTAGAGTTATATTATGTATTACATATTATGTATTACATTGTGTAGAGTTATATTATGTATTACATTGTGTATAGTTATATTATGTATTACATTGTGTAGAGTTATTTAAATTAAATGTGTTTTGTTTACTTCTAAATGTTGTATTTTATTGATAGTGGCAGTAACATAAATGAATGAAAAGTATCAATCTAAATATAATCTAGGTCAGTAGTGTGCAGCCTTTATGTGTGTTCTTTATACATAATGAACACGGGCCTCGTTCCTAATGACCTCCTGTACGGAGAATCGGCAGCTAGAAAGAGAAAAATAGGTCGCCCTCGCCTCCGATACAAAGATGTCTGTCAAAGAGACATGAGAGCAGCCAGCATAAATACAAACGACTGGCAGTGGGAAGCAAAATATCTCTCCACCTGGCACACTCTTGTCGGGGAGGGCTAAAACTAGCGGTAGATATTTACTAGATATGCGCTATATCAGATTTATTATTATTATTTTTCTCAAAAACAATATCGAAATAACAAAACATCTTTTGCTAATTTCAAGCAAAGATATCAGAAAGGATATAAAAAAATAAATTTTAGTTAACTTTCTAAAAAGAAGGTCTGTCAAAAAGCATGCGTCCGCCAAAAAATTTACTACTGCTTTTCATAGATTATCAATAAGCTTAGGTAAGACTTAATTCTTCTTTTTAAATAAATATTATATTCAACAAAATGTATAATTAGGCTACTCTGAAAAAATATTATAAGTTAAAAAACAACAACACAGAATTGATACAATAGACTTCTAGTCGGAACAATGACGCAACATTTTTTTTTAAAAGTCCATGGAAATCTTAAGTTATCACAATTTATAACAGCATCAAATAGCCTTGAAATAATACTGTAATTTAGTAGCCTACGTAGAAAATATATTAGAAATATTTAATATGGTATAATATAAAAACATGGTAATATGAGTACAAACTCTATTTAAATGTAATGATATATAAACTCCGTAGGCCTAACTCTGTATTTAGAGCTATTGTAAAGCATTTTTTTTATAGAAAGGAAAAAAAATGAATAGAAAAGTTAATAGACTAGTTTAAAATGCCTCCTTTTCTAGAAAAATAGTGAGTTTTTCCTAAACGCCAAAATCTGAGTGCTGTACTATATTAACAACATCATACTACAGTGACAATTAATTTTTTAAAGGATTTGAAAAATGAGGATTTGTAATAATTGGAATGTTGATGGTTTTTGTTTTGTGTGTGTGTGTGGGGGTTGAAGTCTTACTGGAAAAAAGGTCCATAATTATTTGTGACGACTTGTGGCGATGAGGGCGAAAATTGAGGGAGGAGCGGAGGAGGGTAAAAATTGGTTCTAAAAAAAATCGCTTTCCCTTCATTGTCTAGGAAAAGATAAATATGGAGCTTCTGAAATAAATCAATATCCAGAATTCTGGCCTAGAATTGTTGTCTGTGGCAAAACAAAACATTCTCCAACAAGGAAAGTCTAAAAAAAAAAAGAATTTAATAATAGTAGAATTTTCTTAGAGCTTCAACCAAAATATTTCTTGCCTTCTCTCCCACCCTCACCATAGCGGGAACACCACGTCGTATCGACGGGGAAAAACGTAGAAACCACGAAAAAACATGGAAATCACGTTTTTTCCCCGTCGATATGACGTGGTGTGTCCGCTGGGACACTCCTTTTCTCTATTTCTCTATAAATAGATAGTTATATAGAGAAATGCATGGGTACAATTACCAGGATTTCGGATTGGAGCTGAAAAAAAAAAGGGGGGAGGTGGAAGTTGTGTCAAATTTTAGAAATTCAGAGCAAAGCCGCCAATACTTTGTAACGTTAGCGTACAAAAGGACTTCGTACAAGTACAACATTTTCAATAATGTAATTAGAAATCACTTTTGTAAAAAAAAAATTTTTACCATTTAGAATATACCAAACATTTAATAAAACAACAAACAATGTATCGGCAAAGACATTTGTTCACTCCTAGAGTTGAACCAATTTCTTTTAACGTCCCTGGGTCAATTTTTTTAAAATTAAACTCTCTTCAAACACATTGAAGTTGTTATTTTTAATTGTAAAGTTGGCTAAAGTACCCCAGTTGAAACCACGTTGGTCCATAAAGTTAGTAAAGTAGCGTTCGCCAGCCCCTGTTGTCAAAGCTTACTTGGAGACTATGTGACCAGCACAATATCCAGACCAGTGGCGTAGCCAGGTTTTGACGCTAGGGGGAGCGAACTTTTAAGAAAAAAAGGCCCCACTTTTAGCGTTTATTCGAGTTTAATAAAAAGAATTTCGAGGGCACGGTCCTGGGTTCGAAACCTGGTGCAGGCTAGAATCTGTGGGCCACTGGGGGGTGTCCATGAGACTACCCAGCTCTGATGGGTACCTGACCTTAGTTGGGGTAAAGTAAAGGCGGTTGTTCATAGTGCTGGCCACACAATCACCTAGTATGCCGTGGCCACAGAAACTGGTGAACGCTGCTTCACCAGCCCTATGGATCAATTTGGTCCGAAGGGATTATTTTTACTACATTCTGTTGCAGATAACAAGTCTTACTTCAGCCATTTAGGGGAACCTGGGGTAAAACGAGATACTTAAGGGAAAAAACCCTGTCGTATCAAAGATAACATTGACATGTAAACGACATTCTGTGTACTGAACAAGCAAGTAGTGGACAACAATGTCACAACAAAAAAATATGAGATTTGTTAGTTTCAACAGAGACACAAATGATTTGTTGGGCTAACCGTATTTTCCCGTTTTGCCCCATGCCTGGGGTAAAACGAGACATACGCTGGGGGTATGCTAAATCAAATGTCAGTCGTCGCAGAGTTCACAAACGAAAACTGGGGCTATGTTTCTTTCATCCAGACCTGCACAGCTGTAGTGTGCCCGCCTGTTACAGTCACCTTGACAGGCTACCCAGTTTTCTGCACTCTCAGAGTAGGGGAGCCTGGGGTAAAACGAGATACTTAAGGGAAAAAACCCTGTCGTATCAAAAATAACATTGACATGTAAACGACATTCTGTGTACAGAACAAGCAAGTAGTGGACAATAATGACACAACAAAAAAAGATGAGATTTCTTTGTTTTAAAAGAAACACAAATGATTTATTGAGTTAACCGTATTTTCCCATTTTGCCCCATTGTTTTGTCCTGTTTTACCCCAACATAACCTTGTTCACAAAGCCTCCAAACCACACACTGCCCTGCTTAAGTAGGTCAAACTTTGATATCTATTACCATTGCCCACATAAATATCTATCAGAATGTTAATTCTTGTTTGACAAATCTGTATTTTTTTTCTTAATGAACACATTTGCATCGTAACCATAAAAATAGATCAAAATATTTAAAATTAAAATATTTGCCTCTCACTGACGCACGAAGCTCAGCCAAACAAAATGGATTTTGCCGGCAATGCATTATCACGTGATCTCTTTAATAGACTCATTTCTAAAGCGCTCCGACTTTCTGTTTTTCAGTAATTCGTGTGTCTCGTTTTACCCCGCTATCCCATTTTACCCCAGTTTCCCCTAAGTGTGTAATAGTAATAGTTCCATTTTTTTTCACCATCCAAGATTCTTTTCAGAGCAACTATTAGTGCTGGTAACTCTACAAAATTGATTGCATCCAGATCTTCTGCTGATTTCCAGGATCTATGCCTGTTATCGCAAAGTGTTTATGGTTCAACGCGAATGCATCTTTGGGACTGCGTTCTTTTTATTTTAATATTGAAAGACGAGATAAATTGCTCGAAGAAACGTAGGCCTATAGAGAAATTCTAGAGATTCCTAAATTTAATTTAACATTTTAACTTACGGTGTCTATGTTTTTCCGAAAAGAAAACAATCTATATGATACATTGTAAGAACATCCTATTCTTTCTAATTATTTCCTTTCTGCTTTAAAAAGACCAGGCCCGACATTTATATCATTAAACCAACGGAATTTCGTAGGTAAAGGCTTTTTCTTTTCTTTATTTTCAATTGTATGGGAATCTTTAGCGAAATTCTTGCAATCAATCAAAGGTGGCCCTTCAGTCACATTTAGATAGGAGAGGCCATAATACAGTAGACTCCTTAAAATTGAGGCAGCACCTGACACATCTGGGCGGTCACTATTACTATCTCTAAGCAAGAAAGGCCTAGCATTGCGCATCACTGCTACTCTACCCATTTTTTTCTTGAAAGGGCCCCTGTTTTCTTGAAACGGCCCCACAGTTTTTTTAAGGGCCAACTTTTTATTACTGAGAAGGCCCCACTTCTAATCATTTTTAAAATGTCCCACGCTTTTATTTAAACAGAGGCACAACTTTTTATCTTGCAATAGACGCACTTTTTGTTCCTGAAAAAGCCCTAGTTAGTTTTTGAAAAGGCCATTTTTTTTCTTAAAAAGACGCCACTTTTTTTATTTAAAAAAAAAAAAAAAAACTTTTTAACATTGAAAAGGCAACTTTTTTTTTTTTTTTTTTTTAAAGGCCCCACTTTTCCGAAAATGGTCTTAGGGGAGCGACCGCCCCTCTCCCCCGGGGCTACGCTACTGGTCCAGCCTAACGACCATATTATAGTAGGTACATAGTATAATAATAATACATCGATAGATATATAGATGGTACATAGTATAATAATAATACATGGATAGATCGATAGTTAAATGGATAGACCGATATACAGCAGATAGACAGACAGATAGAGAGACAGATAGACAGGCAAATAGACAGACAAAGAGACAGACAAATAGACAGACATAAACAGATAGACAGATAGAGAGACAAACAGATAGAGAGACAGACCGCCAGATAAACAGATAGATAGACAGGTATACATATAGACAGCTCGGACAGATCGACGAATAGACAGATAGACAAATATACAGAAAGACAGACACATTATTTAGTGGTCTGGCACCATACGTCGCATTGGGCGGTCAACATTTCTGTCTGATTGAACCCTCTCAGTGTTATCCCAGTCTCTTTCAAGTTGCCAGCCAGGTGAACATAGGACGTTAAGTTATTGTCTCCTTCTCCTTCTTCGGTTTCCAACTGAAGGTCCTCTTGGGGGCAGGGCCCTCACATGCCTTTGTGGCGCCCCAGGGCAAAAGTTTCAGCGCCGCCCTCTTGCACACTGTAACTGCTTTGTTTAGTGCATAGGTTCTCAACCTTTTTCGGCTCACCACCCCCTTTTTCAAATTTTTATCTCTAACTGCTTAACCCCCCCCCCCCCCCCCTGCAAATCCGAAGTTGAACTAATGAGTCAAATTTGCCGCATGTAAGTTGTATAGGCCGACTAGATTTGTATGCAATTTTATCATCCTAAAAAGAGCTGAAATATCATAAAAAGAGCTGAAATTAATACATTTGTTTAATTGTTGTTTAATAAATAATAGGCTAATAAAAAATATACTGCAAAAGAGGTTTTGAAAAAAAAACAATTTTAAAGGGAAGCTTGTTCCTGGTATGTTGCTAGCATATAGTTCTTCTACGTTCCAATAAATAGGGTGTGGAAATGGAATACATTTTTTTTGCCAAAACCAAAAGACCTAGAGAAATTGATGGATGTCCTTTTGCAACCAAAAGTCGTGATTAGGCCTATAGCCCATTTCTGCATCCAATTTTTATTGTTTTTATTTGCTATTTATTCTTCTTGCAGTTGTAAAGGTAGGGCTGATTTTAATACTTCACAATTAGAAACAAAGGTCTAATAACCAATCAGGAATTTTCATGTTTATTAGATTATCTTTATATCGTCTGTTAAAGTGATCATTAATGTATTTACTTCAATGTATTTTTCAAGTAAGCTTGTCTTCGTCAGTTGTTCTTTATAAATTCAAGATTTCTGCGTCCAAAGTTGTGCTTGTACAATGAAAGTTTTGACATAATTTAAAATGCAAAAATACACTCTTTGTCTTCTTTTATTTAAGATTAGTTTCCTGAAATAATTTTTAAAACACTTATTTAATTCAAATAAATAAGGGATATCAGTTTTCAATTGTACGTGATTTTTTCTCAAATAATTTTCTTCGGTTTCCAAAAACTATACTTACTTACTGCCCGTAACGCCGTGGGCGCATAGGGCAGAAACAAAGTCCTTCCATCTTTCTCTGTCACGTGCGACAATTCCAATCGTACCCCAGGAGTGACCAAATTCTTTTAATTCCTGCTCCACAGTTCTGCGCCAGGTTACTTTTGGCCGACCTCTCTTTCTTTTCCCTTCTGGAGTCCAGTGTAGTGCTGTCTTGCAGATGTTCCCTTCCTCTCTTCTCAAAACATGGCCAAATCATCGCCAACGCTTTTTCTTTTTTTCAATTGTACGTGATTTTTTCTCAAATAATTGTCTTCGGTTTCCAAAAACTATAGCATCAAAACAAATATCAACACAATATATTTAAACTTTAGATGAGTAGCGTATCTAAGTGGTAGTAACAAACTTTTTGCAATCCTTATTTATAATTCTTTAAAAAATCTGCCTAACTCTCTGAACAATCTATCATTGAATGCGTCACTTCTGATTTGTTATCTGCAGTAATTACGTATTGTAGTGAGTAATGCAGGCGATAACTGAGATTTTTAGCAAATTAATGTTGTCGATGAATCAAACACAGCTAATACATCTGGTAGAGATTTCTTTAATTACGACATCAAGCAATGATAGAATCCATACCATCGTCGATGGAAGAATTTCTTTTTTCCCTAAAAAGTATTCTAGTTAAAGTAATATAATTTGCCTTTAGTGTCCTTGATTATTTTTCTTTAGCAAATCTAGCAAAATGTTCTCTTCTATAATAAAAAGAAACATAACGTTTAATAATTGTCAGGTAGCGTGGACTCCCATCAAGTTGTAAAAATTTGGAAAGTTTGTAGGTACTCACACAATATACTCTCACTTCATCACGTGCCATTTAAATTAATTCGTCTCAGCATAGTGCTTTTGCTCAGCTTATATTTCTTTAATAAGTCGATATTAAAACTGGTTTTTATAAATCAAAGGCTATATAAATCTAATTTATTCAAATTAAAACCAAAACAATCTGAATGAAACTATGATAAGGAAAAAAAGCACCGAACTTCGTTTTCTAACGAGCTGAGCCAGATATTTAATTTATACTCACCCTAGCCCCTACTTCCTCTTCTAAAAATCTAATCATCGCCCCATCTGCATTTCTCAGATACAGTCTAAATATAGCAATAGATCAAGGTTAAGTACAGAATGGGCTTTATATGACTTTTACGTCACAATTACACAGTATACACAAGTCGATAAAGCCTTTGTTAAAGCTCAAGATTACCCTTCTTATAAGTGAAGCAGATCTTAATTATGGTAATAAAAAAATTAGTGGTGTTGAATCTATTTCAAGTAGGCTACTTTCGTACCGCCCACTGGCCCTTCAGCGATCCGTACTGTTGCCGGGAACATCAGCGCCCCTCCCCTCCCCAGAGCTTCTCACCGTACCCTGGGGTGCTTAGTTAATTATTATGATTAACGACATTTTAAAATGCAATTTTTTAATAAGAATATTCTAGATGAGCCAATCTTTTATGAAACTTTTGTGAGCCTATTAAAAAAATTAAACATTTGTTTAAAACAGTTTGAGTGTAATTAAATAAGAAGTCAACTTCTACTAATCTATATTTATTCATTATTCCTTTTGTTTACAATTTGTGTTTCAAATTTTATTTCCCCTTCAACTCTCATAAAATTTCTGGTATGAATTTAGGCTAAATGTGCCGCCCCCCTAGAAGTGCCGCCCCCGGGCATATGCCCCCCTCTGCCCTCCCCCATGTGAGGGCACTGCTTGGGGGTGTCTGCTTTTCTGACATCCTCAGTGACCTGTCCATCTCAACAAATTTTGACAAAAAAAGGAGTATTAAAATCTTGGAAGTAGTTTATTAAAATAATTCTCACTTTTCCACTTTAGACAATTAGACGAAATATTAGTTTTTTGAAAAGCTTTGGGGCCATCCACATATTCCTACATTACATCCTACATATCCCGTAGTCTGTTGGGGCGCCACAGATGACATGTGCACTAGCCTCCTCCATTCTTCCATTTATTCCTGTCCACTCCCTGATGTTATCCTCCCATCGTTTCCGTTGTCTTTCTCTCTTTCTCCCTCCTCTGGTGGTGCCCTGCAGAATGGTTTTGGTTTAGCCTACCATTCTAGTTTCCTTTTTTTTTACTGTAGGAAACAGTTCTTCGTATTGTCCAATTTCCCGGAGTATTCTTTTCCGTATCTGCTCATTGGAGATATGGTCTTTATAGTAGGCCTAGATACCGAGCAGGTTTCTGAAGCATCGCATCTCCGTGGGGTTTATCTTCTTTTCTAGCTCAGCTGTTAATGTCCATGACTCTCAAGCATATAAGAAAATGTAGAGGACCAATGAGCGCATCAGCCTGGTTGTGGTGCTGAGGGCTAAGTCAATCATATCCCCCTCCTCCCAGTTCCACCGCGTATATTTCCTATTTCCCCAAACCTTTATCTGTAGCGGTTTTTTTTTTAATTAGCCTATATATTTGTGTGTAGGCCTACGTATATATATATTAATATATATATATATATATATATATATATATATATATATATATATTAATATATCATCACCTCCACCTCAACAAAATAGCGATGGGACAAAAATCGTGGTCTTAGTCGCGTGGTTTACCATATTTTATCATATTATGTTTATTATGTTGGCAATTTAATCATTGACTTATCAAAATAAATATGAAACAAACGCATTTCTATTAATAGACTAAACCGTTTCATTGGTTACAGGAACCGGAAACAAGGACTATTCTCGTAATGTGGCGACTGCCACGTTGAGAACAACAAACTAGTTTTTTTGGCTGCGTTAGACTCTACAGTAATTAAAATTAGTGTTCGCCTTTATTGAACGCTGTCGTGGAATTATATAGTTTCATTTCTTAGTGCTCCAAATATTAACAGAGACTAAGGTTTGTAAATTATGCTGTTATATAACTTATTATAACTGGCTTCTTCATTGAAGTATAAGTAGTATAAATTATAAACAAAATCAGCTGCTTGCTTGACCGCATCGATTTTGCAACTTGCTTTTGTTTATAAAATTATAAATAAACATTGTCATTGGTCGAAATGCATATATTTTAAACAACACAACTTTTAAATATTCTTTTAGATATTCGGCACCAGATATTCACCGTTAGTCTCGCAATTAGATTGTAACATTTAGCCTAGTTGTTATTCTTTTTACTACACAGTGACAGTGTACTGTCTACACTCTGTAGGAGTAGGTGTGCATTGTAATTGTAGGCGTTGGGCGTAGGTGTAGTAGGCTACTGTGTTTAGTAATAGTAAGCTAAGACTTAGACTAGACTAGATTTAGAGAATTTAGCGACTCTTAGTCTTAGTAACTCTTAGGCCTTAGGCTTAGACTACTTAGAGTCTTATACTTTACTTTATAACTTTATAGGTCTACTTAGTCAGAATATAGTCTTAGTAGGGCCTATATAACTATATATAATTATATAGGCTGCTATATATTATATAAAAGTTAACGATATTAATTTATTAATTGTAATAATTGTATTAAAGTCAACTTAGACGTCATAGTGATAGTTAAGTTAGTGACTTTTGACTTAGACTAATTTTAGTTGAAGTCAAAGTCTAAATTAGTCTAAGTCTAGTTACTAGTTGTTAGTTAGTAGGCCTAGTTAATAACTAGACTAGTCTAGATCATGCCTCATGTCAATAATTTATTAGGGCCTAATGAATTTTTCATCTGTAATAATTAAATTCGATTTATAACATGTGTCAAACATTTATATCCAATATTCATTGCATACAAATTATCAAGAGCATTTATTAAACTAGAAATATTAATTTTTTAATAAAAACATTTTTATCAAAATGAAAGACTATAGGCTATAGGCCTACTATACTGTACTGTCACTACTATACTCAATTAATCAATCCAGGATAAGTGTTGGTTGGATACTGTAATAGAAGAGTGTCTGTAACATAGGACATAGGCCATGATAGGCATATGACTATTTGACATATGCCTTATATACAAGATAAGACGTTTGTATTTTGAGGCTACTAAAATATTTTAATATAATAAAATCCCTGTCGCCCTGCAGGAGTTTTGGGCCTGTAAACATATTTGCGCCAGCAGGCAGCATTGTGTTTACAGAGCGCACTGAGCATGCTAAAATAGCATGGATAGAAGCGCTATATAAGTAACCAATTTAATTTAATGCATAAGTTCACACTAGCAATTCCCTTCAGATTATATTTGTTGAGTTTTCCATATTTTTTTACTCCCCTACCAACAATATCTTTCAAATTCCGATTTTTGAAATACTAAAATTTGTTTACTTTTATATTTATCGTCATAAAAAAATATACGGAAATAGAAAGTGGAATGAGGTTTGGTCCATGCAACTTTTGTGTTATTTTAATGCTTTTCTGTTAAGAGCTAGCTAATCATAATCATACGTGGCTGTCCACTTTTATGTTACTATTCGATAGCCAAACAACAATGTTACAATATTCTTAGTACAATAGCGTTTAAATCTGTCGCTCTTGTAATGTTCTGATATGATAAGTCTAGTTTTAACAATAACAATCACAAGATTTTTATGGGCAGTTTATTTTCTTAAATGTCAGGTTCCAGCGATCACATTTTACATTTGATACATGATTTTCTTCTACTTTTCTATACTATAAAGGTTTAAGGGTAGGATACAATAATCTTCTGTATGCAAGGCACATCTGTTACTTAAAAGATTAAATAAAAAGTTAATTTAAAACAAAACAAACAAGTTTATTAGAAAAATCGAACAGTGCCAGTCTTTATATTTTTTTTTTACAAAGGTTTTCATAAACATACATATTTTTAAACAAAATGTATACAAATGCTAGTCTCTATGTCAATGTCTCTGCATATATTATAATATAGAAGTACTAGACATCAAAATGAGGGTTAAAGAAATTGACAGAACGGCCAATATAGCTTGGTCTCCAGAGAGTCAATATCCAATCTATATTGCCACTGGAACAGCTGCCCAACAACTTGATGCTACTTTCAGGTATGACAATTGACATTCTTTTTATTTAAAATTATTTTACAGTGTATGCTATTTTGATACAATTACTGTTCAACTCTGTTCACCCATTTTGTTGTAAACAGTTTTCATATTTTGAAGCAACCCATTAAGCCTAGTTAAGGACATGTTGCGAAAATACATCAAGCCAATTTATGGATACATGCAGCCAAGCTGGTGTATTATCACCAGTGCCAGTTGATTTGTTAATTTAATTATAAAAATTGGTTAGTTATCTGGGAGTTGAAGCTTAAGCCACCATAGCACCAAACAAATTCTCTTGTCTATAAATATAATTGGGAATAAATTCAGACATTCAAAGTGGTTTTTGTTTGTTTGTGTTTTTTAAGTACAACATCTGCTATTGAACTTTATGGATTGAACATAGATGAAGCTACTCTTGACATGCCCATGGTTGCATCTGTAGAGTCAGATGCAAGGTCAGTAAACAAATGTTCTTATTTCTTTGTTATTCAAAGTTGATACATCATTAAAGTAATTCACCTGTATTTTGCTTTAAAAGTGCACTTGTTTTGTTAGTTCATTGATTTGAAAAACATTATTATTATTATTTTAGGTTTCATAAAATTGTATGGGGTCCTCTAAAAGACACAGAAAGTGGTGTGATCATTGGAGGTGGTGAAAATGGCAGCATTTATGTGTACAGCGCTGATAAATTACTTTCAGGCTCCAAAGATTGTCTCTCAGCACAACTATCTCGTCATGTTGGATCAGTGAAAGCTTTAGATTTAAATCCTTTTCAGGTGAGAGCTTTGATGAAAAACTGAAAATGTACACAAGGCCAACAATTTTCTGCTAGATGTTTATAGTTGCTTATGCCTTCAATGTTATTTGTAAATATTGTGTATGTTTCTAATGGAAAATTATCATTTCCTAGCAAAATCTTTTAGCATCGGGCGCTGGAGATTCAGAAATATATATATGGGACCTTTTGAAAACTGATAGTCCTATGACACCAGGGCAAAAGTCACAGGTAAGTTTAAGTTTTGAGCTTTACTACAGTTGATTATTATAACGCTTTTACTTAGCTATTATTTAATAAGGAAACAGATGAACTCTTTATATACACACTTATTTTTAGAAAAACTGTTGAATAATTTCAGCCTCCAGAAGAATTAGCCAGTGTTGCTTGGAACTGTCAGGTTCAGCATATTTTGGGCTCAACATTTGCAACGAGGTGTGTTGTGTGGGATTTGAGAAAAAATGAACCAATCATCAAAATCAGTGACAGTATGTCAAGGGTAAGCATTTTTTTGTCATTTATTCTGTCTTGTATTTTTCATTTAAACACATGCAAATTTACTAAGCTCTTTGTTTTGTTAGATTTCCTTTTGAACTTTAATGTTAATGTTAACATTTATGTCAACATACAGATAAAAGCCAAATTGATAGCTTGGCATCCAGAAGTGGCCACACAATTGTGCCTATCTTCTGAAGATGATCACACTCCCGTAATTCAAGTCTGGGATTTGAGATATGCAACTTCACCACTTAAAGTTCTTGAGAGTCATAAAAAGTAAGCAAAGCAATTTATATACAACTATGTTAAAATAAGTTTTGTGCGGCCTTTATCTCTAATGTAACCATCTAACCTATATTTTCACCATTTAGAGGTGTCCTGTCAATGTCGTGGTGCAAAAGAGATCCTGATTTGTTGCTGAGCTGCGGTAAAGATAACCGAATTCTCTGCTGGAATCCCAATTCAAATGTTCCAAATGGAGAAGTAATTTTTTATTTAGTGATATCCAATATTCAATCTCAGCATGCATCATTATTTTCTATACAAACACCGACAGAATAAAAAACACAATTATGTTTTCTTAATTCTAAGTTTGTTTTAGTTTAGTTGGTAAAGATTCTAAATGTTTTGTTATACTTGTCTGTAATTACAGGTTGTTTATGATCTCTCGACCAACAACCAGTGGTGTTTTGATATTCAATGGTGTACCAGAAACCCATCTATTATTTCAAGTGCCTCTTTTGATGGGCACATCACTCTGTATTCTTTATTAGGGGGAGGGCACCCAGTCCAGCCAAGTAACAAAGTAAGTAGTTTCTGATAATTTATTTTTTGTACCATCATGTAGAAAAACCCATTCTAGTTGAATCATTGTCATGTGTATAATACTATAATGTGATTATCTCTTCTAAAAAGGTTGCAGAATCTTTTGGTGGTACACAGTATGGTTCTGCTCCTGTACAAGTTCTGCATGAAGAGGATAAAATTCTTCCCTTACAGAAGCCTCCCAAGTGGATCAGGAAACCTGTTGGTGCAACATTTGCTGTAAGTTGATTGTAATGTAACCCACCAAATGTTACCTGCATTGCATAGTTCATTACTTGTTAAGGAAGTTTTATTAAATGGAAGAATGTAGTTTTTTTTGTTGTTTTTTTTTTGTTAAGAAGGTTTTACGTTTATTTATATATTTGCAGCTATGTAAATACATATTATTATGTGACGTCTATGGGGTAGACCAGCATTACCCAAACTATTTTTATTCTTTTGCTTATTGTAACTTTAATTTTGATTTTGTGGTCCTAACTGGTTTGTGACTCAGCATTTGGGAAACTGGTGGCGTGGACATTTTAAAACTAATAAAACTAATGATTGCATTTGCATGTGGGACTATTTTAAGATCGATTAAACTTAAAGGTAAGAACTAATCAAACCCACTTTCAATCCTTTGTTTTAGTTTGGTGGTAAGCTGGTATCATTTGTCCTGGAGAAACCAGCCCACCCTCAGCAGCCTATTTCCCGCATTGTGACAGTGAGCCAGGTTGTCACTGAGACGGAGCTTGTATTACGTTCCAACCAACTGGAGCAAGCCTTAAATGATGGGCGTTTCTCTGAGTTTTGTGCAATGAAGGCAGCAAATAGCAAAGATGTGATGCAAGAAAATATATGGAGTTTCATGAGAGTAGGTTTTTTATTTAACATTCAGTGATAGTTTATTTTATATATGTTACATTTTCTGACACTGTTACAACAAGCTTTATGCAAGGTAAATGTTGTTGTTTTTTATTATTATGTAGGTGAACTTTGAAAAGGAGCCCAGGAACAAATTTCTAGAACTTTTGGGTTATGATCAAAATGAACTAGCAAGAAAGGTAAGAAGAGCTTGTACAAAGACTTTATCATATTCATTTGCTCAATTGTTTTATTTAAAGATATACTGTAATTAAAGCTATAAGCATAAAATATTGAGGCATTTCTCTTCTGTACATTTCCTTGTTTTAACTTTTGTCACCTAAAGATTTTATTTCTAATCTGTCCAGGTGGTGGAGCATACTGGCACTGAGGTGTCAGCATCATCAAAGAGAGGAGTTGATGCCCATGAACTGGCACAGAAAATGTCTTTATTGAATACTGGAGTGAGTAAAGTTATTGAGTATTACTGATCTTTGACAAATTTTAAATTTCTCAATTCGGTAACCAGTGGTATTTGTATTTCTTCACATGTTTGTTTCATCTGTTTGTTTATTATAGTCTTCAAGTGTAGCATAATCTAACCATATTTTACATCAACTTTTGTAAACTCCTGCATGTTGTAAGCAATAATTTATCATCTTCAACTAGTAAATTGTAAGAAAGAAGTGTAATTAACAATAACTCTTCTCTCTTTTTATTCTATTCTTTGCTAATTTTTCAGAGCATAATGAAAGCAGATCGCTTGTTGGCAAGTGGGCAAGCTTCCCCTAATGTTGGCTCAAAGGTATTGACTTGATACTTTCCTGATTGTTGTTTGTTTGAAAAAAAAAAATCGATTTTACATATTTATGAATCAGAAAGAAATATAATCTTTTATTTGTGTAGACCCCCATTGACCAGACAGAGGATCTGGATGGATCTGGAGTCTTTGATGAAATCTCTGCATCACAACTAAAATCGGGCCATGAAACTCCTTTAGTTATTCCAACTAATAATGGTAAATATTGAGCAACATTTACATTAAGTAATAGTACATTTCTTTTGTTGTTTATCAGAGAGTAGTTGTGAAGTATGATTACAATTAAACACTGACACTTGTACTGTTGTAGCTGATGGACTTATGACACAGGCATTGCTCACTGGCAATTTTGAGGCTGCTGTTGAGATGTGCCTCAGCGAGGAGAGGATGGCTGAAGCTATACTGCTAGCTATTGCTGGTGGCCCTGAGCTGCTAGTTAGAACTCAGAAAAAATACTTTCAGAGAAACAAGTCAACACTAGGGCGGGTATGGTATACAGATATTTCTTGAAGAATACATTATATTTATTTGTGAAATGATAACTGATAAATCAATTCCTTTGTCAAACAAAAGGAAACTTTAAGTACTTCTAAAGAAAACAGCAAGCTTGAATTAGTGATCATTTTTTAAACTGGTCTATATATTTATTTTATTAAATTTTTCTTTCATTTTGTTGTATGTATTTTATTATTCCCAGCTGATCTCATCTGTTATCACCCATGATTGGGCCCACATAGTTGAAACTTGTGACCTTGACAACTGGAAAGAGGCCTTGGCTGTTATCCTTACCTATGCATTACCAGAGGAATTTTCTCCTCTTTGTGGTATGTGCACTCATTAGTAGTACTAGAGCAAAATTATTTTAATCTTTGTTAATTAGCTTGCATAATAAATGCCTTTCTGGTGATTTTGTGTTTTTTTGTAATGATTTCAACAAGACAAATGAATAATGAGTGAATGTTTTTCTGTGTTACAGACACATTAGCCAAAAGACTTGAGACTGAAAGAAATGGCGATCTCTCTCTGTATGCAAGCTTGTGTTATATATGCTCTGGAAATGTGGAGAAACTGGTGGAAAACTGGATTCAGAACACAGAAGATGCCAACCAACCTCTTGCTTTGCAGGTAACGCACGTCTCCCTGTGTTAGTCTCATTATGTATTATGAATTGAACACAGTGAAATGATGGTTGCAGTATATAAACAGGGTTCGTAGAGTGTCTGGAAAGTCTGAAATATGTCTGGAATTTAAACACAAGCAATTCAGACTTTAAAATGTCTGGAAAATCTGTACTTTTTAACCAAAACCCCCAAAAAGTCTAAAATATGTCTGGAATCCTAAAATGGCTACATTCATCTTCATTGCCCTTCCAGACATGCCAGACATGTTCCGCTTTTGCCGTATTTGTTCCGCTTTTTACTTGTTACGCCAAATTGGAAAGTTTGGGTTTTTCATGTGTTGAAATATAGTCTGTGTCTAGGTTGATAAAACAAAGACACATATAAGGTCACTATTCTATAATTATCACTACTTGGGATTTCTGGGTTAATTAAAAGAGATATTCTGTGCTTTTCTAACGTTTTTTTCGGTATTAAGTGTGTTTAGCAATAAATCTTCTTCCTCCTTCATTTACTGTATTTGTAAGATTGTGAAAATGTCTCCTGTCTCAGAAAGTTTAAATCTGACTTATTCAAACTGTAAAAAAAACTAATTCAGTTTTATAGGAAGGAATATTCAGAGGAGTTTATTCAGCAAAAAAAACTGTGAATTTAATGTTCTTTGTAGGCCACTAGATCTAGATCCATTGCTTGCAAATTGTCTTAAAACGTAGGCCTACCTACATTTTAGATAGGCATGTTCCTCTTTTTTTTTTAAATAAAAGATTGTTAGATAAAGAGTGTTCCTCTTTTTTTGTTGAATAATCCTCTTTTTCATCAAGATTGTTCCTCTTTTGAGTCATTAGGGGTAGGCATGTTTGCCCTTCACCCCAGCTAGCATGTCTTCACCCCAGCTAGCATGTCTTCACCCCAGCTAGCATGTCTTCACCCCAGCTAGCATGTCTTCACCCCAGCTGGGATAAGGGCCGCCAACCACAAGTCTCCAGAGTCCCTCTGTCCTAAGCCTCTCTAGTTGGTTGTTGTAGGTAAACAAAAACCGGAATACTGGTTTTGATACCAAAACGGTTTGTTGATTGCTAGGTAATCATGACTTCAAGTAGTATATCTTTTTTTTTTTTTACAATTATTGTTTTTTAGAAATTAGATTTGATTAAGCTTATACTTATAGTTTAGGGAGAAATTATATGCACAAGCTCAGAATTAACCTACTATAATCTTCCTCCCCACACACACACTATTTACCCTTCTCTACCTAGATAACACACTGCTGTGAGGTTTTATTTTTATAACAACATTTTAGTAGGCATAATGATCCTAATGATTGGAGAGTAATAGAATTAGATTATCTATGTTCATCATTAAATTGAATTCATCATTAAATCTTTTACTTATAATAATAATTCTTATTTATAATTAATTGTAATCGTAGTCTAAAGTCTATAATTCAAAAAAAATGTCTGGAAAATGTCTGGAATGTGATTTTCCAAAAAAAGTATGAACCCTGTATAAATGTATTATGAATTGAACTCAATGAAATGATGATTGCGGTATATAAATGTATTATGAATTGAACTCAATGAAATGATGGTTGCCGTATATAAATGTATTATGAATGAACACAATGAAATGATGGTTGCGGTATATAAAATTTATATACAGCAACCATCATGAAATGAACACAATGAAATGATGGTTGCGGTATATAAATGTATTATGAATTGAACACAATGAAATGATGGTTGCGGTATATAAATGTATTATAAATTGAACTCAATGAAATGATTGTTGCGGTATATAAATGTATTATGAATTGAACACAATGAAATGATGGTTGTGGTATATAAATGTAATTTGAATTGAACACAATGAAATGATGGTTGCGGTATATGTTACATATTTTTGTCTTCACCAGGATCTAGTGGAGAAGATTATGATTCTGAGAAAAGCTGTCGAGTTATCCAGGGGGGCGTCACCCAGTGTGTCAGGTGGTGCTCTTGCTGAAAAATTGAGCCAATATGCTGCATTATTGGCGGCCCAGGGTAGCCTTGCCCCAGCTTTAATCTACCTCAATAATACTTCTGATGTAAGAAAGAGATAATTGCTAAATACATTTGTTGGTTATATATCTCATCTTGTCTTTTCTCTATAAAAAAAATATAATTGTAATGTTTAGATAGTAACTTTTAACTTTTGACATTTATATACATATTTTCAAACTGCTAAATACCTTTGTTGGATATATATCTAAACTGATCTTTTCTCTAAAAAAAGATATAATTGTAATGTTTAGATAGTAACTTTTAACTAGACATTTGTATAAATATTTTCAAACTGCTAAATACCTTTGTTGGATATATATCTAAACTGATCTTTTCTCTAAAATAAATATTATTGTAATGTTTAGATAATAACATTTAACTAGACATTTATATACATATTTTCTACAGACAAATTTAGCCATCTTGCAAGACCGGCTGATTAGAGCCCTAGGCCAAAATCCTGCCAACCTTGGAGTGAAGGTTCCATTTTCTCAATTCAATATTTTACCTGGAGGGGCTCCAACGGAGATGGTTTCAAAAACTGCTGGTGGCTCGAGTGACTTCCAGAACTTGAGCAGACAGGGCACTGTGCAACCGTCATCAAATAGTTATGTTCAGAACCAGTATTACAACCCAGCAGCAGCCAATACACAGGGTTATACTCCTCCTGTCAACACAGTGCCCAAAACTACACCTGTCCTTAAAGGTAAAAATTATTTGGACACAGACAACCGGGTATATAGGTATAAAATAAACTTTAAAAAATGTCAATACTATATTTTATGTTTTAGTTTGTGTATGATAATGTTCATTTTCTGTGTTGTTGTTTCTTCTTAGGAGCTAAGTATCCACAATACCCATCAGCATCTACCACTCCTTATCCAAACCAAGGCTACATGCAGCCCGACTACAGCCAGTCACAGACATATTCAAATGTATACAGGTAATCCAACTTATTTCTTATGTTAAAGCTAGTGGGGAAATAGATAGCGTAAAGAAAAATACCTTATATTAAAAATCTTTTCTTCACAATTTAGTTCTCCCTCAATGTTCTCAGTATTTTGGCTGGCTAGTGTATTTTAATGGCAGCACAAATGTTTAATGCGCGTCTTTGTTACTGAATGTTTGCCTTTCACTTATCTTATAGGATGTGGGAGAATCTGGAACATTTCAACCAGCAATCCAGCACCATTAATTTTTTACATATTTATTCCAGCCCAAATACCTTTTCTCCAGCTGTAAATCAACCAGCTAGTTTTTTCACACCTGTGAGCTCATCAGGACCTTCTCCATCGCTGTATAACCCAGCAGGACCTGGCGTCTACAATCCGACAGGGACCTCAGTCTACAACCCAACAGGGCCGTCTCCTTCATCCTACAATCCTGCAGGGCCCACCCCTTCAACATATAACCCTTCAGTAACATCTACTTCTGTCTACAACTCACCGCTGTCAGCACCACAGCAGCAGACTATTTATTCCTATCAGGACAAGCCCGCTGAGTCACCTTGGAACGACCCGCCATTAATTTTGGAAAAAAAATCTAGTCACGCTGTAAGTACAAAGCTATTTGTGTACTGTGTAGACTGTGTAGACTTGTAAGCTTTGTGTTTAGTCCAAGCTTTTCATGTCATAAATCACATTTACTTGTACCGTGTAGACATGTAAACTTTGTGTTAAGTCCAAGTTTTTCATGTCATAAATCACATTTACTTGTACCGTGTAGACATGTAAACTTTGTGTTAAGTCCAAGTTTTTCATGTCATATATCACATTTGCTTTACAGTCCACTGGATCAGACCATCCACCTGGAGCCCCAACATATCCTGGACTCTACAATCCCATGGAACACCAACAGGCACCTCAGGTAAAACTTTTATCATAGGTATAAAACTAGAATGTCAAAAATCTCAATGCTTGTCATAGGACTAACTTTATTGATTCTCTTGCACTCTAATTGACATTTATCTTATAACTAATTTTTGAATATACCGGTACATTTTTGAATATTTTACAGTAAAACTCTGACATTCACAGAGTTACATTCCTAGATCCTTGACTTAGGGAAAAGTGCAAATTTTTTATGGACAACTAAGAAAGGACAAGTAATACCTTTCTTTACATTTTAAACACCAAATATATCCCCAAAACACTTGAAGATCATAGTAAAAATGTATTTTATAATTTGCATTGCCTTTTAAAGTTTATCTGGGTAAAAGTAAACATTGGAACTGCTGTATTATAAAGACGGTTCATACAAGTTATTAAAGTTAGTGGAAATTTTGGTAAAACTGACCAATGTTTGGTAAAGTTTATAAATGATCTAAAATGGACAAAGTAGTGTGAAAAATATTAGAATATTTGTTTTAATAATTTTTTAAGGTCAGAAGCTGTAGTAAAATCCCATCTTGCACATTTTCAAAAAAATTTTTATGGGTATTTAAAAACATCAAAAAACATGTTGATATTTTGGACTACTTGTATACACTATCAGATATTAAGATATTTCACACATACTGGTACTATTTGATTGTGAATTTTATATAAAATTTGGGGAATGTGAGTTATTTGTAATTAGTGAGTAATTGTGAATTTCACAATGATTTTAGAGTAAGAACCATGATTTAGTACACACAGTAAGATGCATTAAACTTTCTTGTTGGTCTAATATCTGATTTTTTGTGCCTACTCACATATTAAAATTTGAGATGCTGAACTCCATAAGACATTGAATATTATAAGTTATGTTACCATTTTCTTTGGTTACCTTGGGTTACTGTACAATAAAATTACCAATTTGAAGTGTTAGGTTCCATGGACAATACAAAACTGAATTAGTAAAGTCACAGATACAGAAGTGTGAATTTTCAGGGTATTACTGTAATCTTTCTTATATAAACTGAAATAACTTTATTTAAACATGTATGTTGTTGTTGTTGTTTTTTGCACTATGCCTGAAATAGCATGAACAGATTTTTTACTTATAATCTGCCCTTTTTAATGCTGTTCTAACAAAACACTATGTTTCTTTCTTCATTAATATTCTATTTGTGCTTGTTTGTTTAGCTGCATAGTAACCCACAATATGGAGTTTACAATCCAATGGCCCCAGTCCACACTGTACCACAGAGTTCCCCTCAGGTACAGTGACTATTAACAGAACTATTGTTCTCAGTGGTTTCAACATTACTTTGCATTCATTGTATGAAACGCCTGTTTGACTTTAACAAATTTTATTATTATAGTTCATTTGAATGCAAAATATTTGATATAAATTTTGTTACAAAATGTTAGGTACAGTTGTTTATGGTTCAGTTATAAAAATTGCATGTTTTTCATTTTCAAAACCAGTGACAATAATTGTAATTATTGTTAAAATAATTTTCTTTACCTTATTCCATATAAATATTTTGTGTTGTGTCTATTTCTTATGTAGTTAGGTTTAGGAGTATTTATCTATTACTCATACTGTCTACTTAGGTTCCTGTTGCTCCAGTTGAGATTGCTCCACCTGTACAGAGAGGCCCTATTCCTAAGGAACATCAAGTTTTGCAAGATGTCTTTGACAAGCTGGTGAAAAGTTGCAGTCAAGTAGCTCCTAATGCCGTGAGTTCATTCATTAAGCTGCTTTGAATCTCTTTAGAAGTTTACTTTTACAAAAATATATTTTATATCTGAGCATACAATATAATTTTTTCTCTTCCAGCAAATGAAACGTAAACTAGAAGATGTAACAAGAAAACTTGAGCTCTTATATGATAAACTTAGAGAAAATATGGTATGTGTTTATTTATGACTACCACACACTACACTTTACTTTGATTACTATATGAAATACTAATGATCTTTGAAAACCTTGACATTTTGGCAGGCACTAGAATTATGTAACACATTTCTTCCTCTATTTGAATATTTTGTGTTTTTACTTCACCAATGAATCTATTCATTTAATAGAAGATATAATAGTTTTGTGTTGGTGATTTTGCCACGACTGTATTAACAGATTATATACCGGTATTGTTTTCCAGCTCTCTCAGACAGCACTGCTTGGTTTACATCAAATAGTTCAGGCCATCCAGCAATACGACTACAACAATAGCATCGCTATCTACACGGGCATGGTGTCCCATGGCAATTTCTCAGAGATCTCCAACTTCATGCCTGCCATCAAAGTTCTCCTGCAGTCTGCGGCTCAGCTACAAGTCTTTGTGCAATAGGTCCCTGGCATTTAGGGCTAACACAGTTTGTTCTGCTTGTAATATGTTTCTCATTAAATTTCTAACCAGTTCGCTAATCATTTAGTGTTTGGACGGCCTGATGTATTTGCGATTGTAATTGTATACATAATATGTCTATGTGCTTTACATAAAATATAAATGGACTGACTCAAGATTTATATTATAATGATGCAAAATTTTGCCATGTTGATGTAAAAAATTATTTTTTTTAGTTCTAAAATAATTGACATGAGAAATAGTTTACAACACCAGTATAATGTATATTGGACTTTTGTATTTTTTACTTTACTTGTGACACATTATTGCAATTTAAACTATTTTCTTTATAGATAGTATTATGGTCGTCTTTGTTATAGAAAAATATCACTAAAAATGTTTTTTTCATTTATGATTTCTCCCTTTAGATACATATTTATACCAGTAGTGGAGACTCATCATAGGTACATTTCTTCGCATTTAAAGAGTTAGTATATATATATGCAAAAAAAAATTAAACTTAACATAAAAGAAACCTTTGAGTTTTTTTTAAAAAGAGAAGTAAAATAAAGTTAGTCTGTTTGCCAACTTTTTTTTTTGTATATCATTTATATTAAATGATTTTTTTTTCTAACAGCTTCTAAAAATATATCTTTTAAGTTTTCAAGTATCGTATTAAATTTGTGTGTATGTATACAATATTAGAAATAAGTGGATCTGTTGAATCATGGAAAATGTTTCTATTTGCCATTAGCTAGACCTATATGAAGTTATTCAAATTCATCCTGTAAAAGATTACAGTTAAAGCATTTTGATTTTTTTATCACGAGTGATATCAGATAGACATAAAATGCATCAAGAAGAATCATAATATAGAGTTTTTAAACCAGTTTTCCATCAAATCATTTTTTTCTTCTCTTGTTATGAGATTGTTAATTTTGTACTCTTTTTTTTTTCTTAATTGATGGGTGGAGGATGACAAGGTTTTTAGTTGACTGTGATTGGTTTTGTTCAATATATTAATTTCAAGCTAAATTTTCATATTTATTGATAGCATTTATTTATCTTCACATCACATTAGGTGACATTAAGCCTAGTAAATTATTTTTCTAAAGCTAGAAATATGACATTTTCTCTTGGTTTAAAGAGTCTTGTAATGGTGGTGCCAATGTGAAATATGAAAAGTATTTCAATTCATTTTTGTTGTACATGTATCTGATGTTTTCTTTAATAATTTTTTTTATTTGCCTTATTGTTCAAACTTGTAATCTATGTTTTTTGTTTTGTAAGTCAATTTTTCCTCGATATTACTATTAGCACTTTCAACTCTTTCACATGTAGAATCCATCTCAGAAACAGTATGGAAACTGCTGCCCTAGTAATGCTCATTACCTGGTACTAGGTATACCTGATAAATAATGTTCATGTGAAAAAAGTATTTGCTGGAATAAAAAGCGACAACATTAAGATCATTAGAATTAGATGTTAAAACCACACCAGTTTTACTTATTCTACACAAAGCATGCATTTCTTCAACACTTTGTCCTAGGTTGTATGAGTTGAAAGTATGTAGAGTTATCTATTCCTTGGTCAGTACTGTTTTTGTTGTATCATATAGATAGAGTATGGGTATTTGTACAAAAAGTATTGTTGTCATTGTGAAGGTCAGTTTGCTTTCTTTATCTTATATATTACAGACACTCCTTGTGTCTTTAAGTTGGTAAATGAAAACAAAGCCTGTTATGTCTTGTAACTGAATCAAGGCAGTTGTATTGTTTGTTATGAAATCATTGTCAGGGTTGTCTGAAAGATATTGACATTAAAATGAACAGCTTTAAAAACTATTTTGACTTGTCTAATATAATAGTAAAGAAAAATGTGTATTCCTTGTATGTTACAGATACTTCTTTGCTAAAAAAGATTATTGCATATATTATGTTTAATAAATCTCAAATGAATTCAATAGTAAAAAAAAAAAAAAAAGCCAAATCCAGATATTATTTATAAAATAAGAATTTATTGTTATTAGTGACTAAATAACATGAAGGAAAAAAATGTGAATGCATAGAAAAGTTTCACAACCAGTGTTTACTTTACTTGGTTATCACACATATACAAAAATTAAAAACAATCAGTTAATTGTAACCAAAGGCAACATTTGTATTAAATATATTTAAATTAAAGTGATAAATATTGTATTACTGTGTAATATCAACAACAAAATAGAGAGTTTATTATTAACCCTTTAACTACAGCAGGTTTTTAATATAAATATTTGCTGACTTTGCATATTTCTAGCATTTCTTTCATTCTTTATGACGTCAATGTGACTCGTATGTATTTATTAAATTTAAGTGTATGGTGACATCCACAGTATTTAAGTGGATTTCAGAAACCGCAAAAATTAAATACCAGAAAAACTTTTAAAATTACAAGATTTTAGAACAAAAAAGATGATCCTGATGTGTGTAATTCAAATTGCCAAAGACAATATCCTGATGTGTGTAATATGCTATTCAAATTGCCAAAGACAATATCCTGATGTGTGTAATATGCTATTCAAATTGCCAAAGACAATGAGTCCAAATTTACTTTTTCCAAAATTTTTTATTTTGTAAATTAAACAGAAGAAATTTTCAAAGGATAGTCTTCAGTTACTTCTCTATGGATTAAAACAAGTTTCATTTCCCATTCTATTTTCATGACCAAGTTATTGGTATACATTAATTTTGTGACCCTCTTATATTTATATCATTGACAAAAATAGACATTAAGGTGCTGGATGCATAGTCACTTAAAAACAATTACAATTACATTACAAATGAATATCAGGTGAATTTTTTTTTTAAACATATTAAAACAGATCATTGTGAAGGAATGCACACATACACAGAAACATATTAAATATATGGAACAATATCACACAGAACAAATTTAGTAGATGGTAGTATTTAAAAATAACAGCAGTTTGTTATACCTGGCTAATAAATTAATAAGTTTCAACATAAGACATTTTGAGGAAGTTTAATTTTCTTCAATAGTCTTGTCAATGATTGTTGAAAAGACAGGTAAGAAAACAAAATGTTAGTAAGTAACCTGCACTATGAAATAGTTTCAATTAGTAAGAATAAATATATTTAAATTATAAATTAGTTAGCTTCAGATATTACATGTATATCTATGTGTATTATATAAAAAAATAAATTGATCTGTTGAAAAGGGTGAAAGTTAAAAAATACACTTACATTAGTATTCCTAGTTAAAAAATACACTCACATTAGTATTCCTAGTTAAAAAATACACTTACATTAGTATTCCTAGTTATAAAATAAACTCACATTAGTATTCCTGAGTTACAATGTTCAGTAATATATAGAATGCCTAGTTTAATATTCTGAACTGAATGTTTAGACTAAAACAACATGGACAGAAACCATGTATATATGACAGCTGCCAATAACAACATGAACAAGTTAAATATAATTTTATTGTTTAAGATGCCAAATATCTGCGTCAATAAATTAATATGTAAACAAATACTATTTGTTAAAAAATACATCTTTTGTCAACATGGATGTTATACAGGGAATCTGTTTCTTGTTGTTCATATGTTCCTTATTTGCATTGGATTGAAAATCATAGGCTACCTTCTTATTCACACGAGTCATCATGGTAAGGAGATCCATAGTTTTCCAGTTGGTTTGTAACACTTCATAAACAGCTTGTATAAACCATGAACCTCTGGTAGAATTTCTCCAAGCAAAGTAACCTGTTATAAGTAAACAAAATATGCTAATAAATTTTAATAATACAATAAACCAACTTAAATATGTCATGATCTTTGAAATGAACTGACCTGCCCCTTGATTTTGCATATCCACTATACAGTAGGTGCATTCTTTATGTTAAAACTCCCCATAATTAATAATATTTTTTCAACTTTTATTTAAGCAAATGTGTAATCTCTGGAAAGCTTTAATTTCACTCAGTTTCTTAGCAATAATTGTCTGAAACAGTCCAGCGTGACACAAAAGCTCTACATTGACTACATTTAAAGAAAATTATTATAAAACATATCTTTGCAAAATATATACACTAATCCACAAAAGATATTTTTCCTGAACAAATTCAAACTACCATTTGAGAAATTATAAACATATTTTAAAAAGCTATTTCCATTTGACAATGTGTAGAATTTGACCAAATGAAAGTTACTACCTGGAACAACAGAGTAAGCCATAAGAAAATCTGCTTCTGTGGGAATCCTTCTAGCAATTTCCTCTGATTCTGTCTCCATACCATCACTCACTTCAACCCCTGGATCAAGATCTGAACCCCTGCAAGCCTGATATATATATTTGACATTTAAATACAAACTTAACATTTTGCTTTATAAACAGCTCGCATGAATCATGTATACCGGTATTGAACACATCACTTATAGAAAAGTATGACAAAATTAAGATATAGAATCTAGGCTACATGAAATATTAAAAAAATATTTCCAAATCATTTACAAATTGATCATTTCCCAATAATCCGAGTGAGTGTGTCTATTCAAGTGTAATATTTTCAGTATCTATAAAAACAAGTAGCCTACTTAATTTTTTTAACTGTGTGAATAATATAACTAAGAGATCTTCTAAATCTTATATAATATTACAGATGGTCCTCCTATAAAGAAGATTATTGCTCCCTATAAGATACTTTACATTATATTTTGCTTGCATGCTTTAGTTTTATTGGTACACACATTAGACAAAAAATGTTAACAAAAATATTACATCTCATTTTTAGAGTTTGGTCTTATTAAAAAAAATGTTGTATTTGTATTTTCTTTGATTATTATTAAACATCAATATTTTGGTCAGTAAAGTGACTACTTTAGGCATTGGAATATTGCAATTTTTTATTTAGCAATTTTTTATTATTTATTTGTTTTATTCTGTTAAATTGATAACAATTGTGACAGTTGTTTCAATTCTCCATGCCAAAATAAAAACTTTGTTTGTGATATTCAAAAAGCAATAAAGTTGTTTGTAGAAGTACTTCCCCCCCCCCACCCTAAAATGGTCAATAATTATTTTAATCCATGCTATTATTTGGGTAATGACCCAAATTTTCAAAAAGTAGAGATAAATTTAAATAAAATTTCAAAAACAAAACTATTACCAATGTATTCTGTACTTACCTGAATTAAAAATATTTTTGGCTTTCCAGCTAGAGAACGACACCTGTGTCCTTTGAATGGTAAAACCAAATAATCAATTGGAACTTTGTCATCTGTACCAAACACATAGCCTTCTTCTCCATGGGAGAGAATTATGCAAACAAAACAGCTGTTTTCACAATGATCAGAATTAGCAGCTGAAAGAAAAAAAGAACACACTGTAAGGCAAATAAACCACACTGTTAAAATAGCATATGGTTTAATGATGATTGAATACAAGAAAAGTAAGTTTCATGATGTGTATCCTCATTTCCTTTCTTTTCGATTCTCTATTTTCAATTATTTATGCATTTTAACTTTGCTAGTTTATCTTTATTAACCAAAACTAATGATATTAAAAATTTTAAGCTGTTTTTTCAATCACTAATTCAGATATATATTTACTTAAATGAAATAATTCCTTCTAATCCTTCAAGGCAAAAGTGTATTAGTAATTTTGATGAAGCTAAGATTCCAAACCATAAGTAGATAAGTACACCAAATACAAACTTGCATATATACAAGGCACATAAGACAGACATCAAAATTGACTTGATGAATTTGAAAATAGTTGGTGATGTTCAATGTAAATATGAATAGAGTGTGTTACACTAGGTTGGAACATTAAGAAAAATGTCTAATAGTATGATGGTTATGGATACAATGGTCATGCTGCAGCATGTTTTATTTGCATTCTCTTGGTATTTGGTACATTTCTTCTGTAGGTAGTTTTTGACTCTGCCCATGGTACATTTCTTCTGTAGGGTGTTTTTGAGTCTTCAAATGATACATTTCTTCTGTAGGGTGTTTTTGAGTCTTCAAATGATACATTTCTTCTGTAGGGTGTTTTTGAGTCTTCAAATGAT
Source organism: Anisus vortex (assembly GCA_949126835.1). Classification (NCBI taxonomy): domain Eukaryota; kingdom Metazoa; phylum Mollusca; class Gastropoda; family Planorbidae; genus Anisus; species Anisus vortex. The sequence continues at coordinate 18,381,725 of OX421494.1, forward strand.
ACATTTCTTCTGTAGGGTGTGTTTGAGTCTTCAAATGATACATTTCTTCTGTAGGTAGTTTTTGACTCTGCCCATGGTACATTTCTTCTGTAGGGTGTGTTTGAGTCTTCAAATGATACATTTCTTCTGTAGGTAGTTTTTGACTCTGCCCATGGTACATTTCTTCTGTAGGGTGTGTTTGAGTCTTCAAATGATACATTTCTTCTGTAGGGTGTTTTTGAGTCTTCAAATGATGCATTTCTTCTGTAGGGTGTGTTTGAGTCTTCAAATGATACATTTCTTCTGTAGGGTGTTTTTGAGTCTTCAAATGATGCCTTTCTTCTGTAGGGTGTTTTTGAGTCTTCAAATGATGCATTTCTTCTGTAGGGTGTGTTTGAGTCTTCAAATGATACATTTCTTCTGTAGGTAGTTTTTTACTCTGCCCATGATACATTTCTTCTGTAGGGTGTTCTTGAGTCTACCCATAGAGCGTTTCTTTTGTAGGGTGTTCTTGAGTCTGCCCATGGTACATTTCTTTTGTAGGGTGTTCTTGAGTCTGCCCATGGTACATTTCTTCTGTAGGTAGTTTTTGACTCTGCCCATGATACATTTCTTCTGTAGGGTGTTCTTGAGTCTACCCATAGAGCATTTCTTTTGTAGGGTGTTCTTGAGTCTGCCCATGGTACATTTCTTCTGTATGGTGTTCTTGAGTCTGCCCATGGTACATTTCTTTTGTAGGGTGTTCTTGAGTCTGCCCATGGTACATTTCTTCTGTAGGGTGTTCTTGAGTCAATGGCAATGTTAATCTCAAATCATTTCATACATTTTTTTTATTTATTTCAACGTTTCTATGATCCTTCCAGGATTTGTTTTTGCTCATGCTGAGAAAGGTTATTAAAAGGTTTTTTGTTTTATTTCTTAAAAGAGTTTACATTTTACAAAAACCTACAGCTGTAAAGCATGCTGCTAAATAACATAGTACGGATACTTTATATTGAATATTTTGTCAAGTTAGTTCTTCAAGATTCACCTGCTTTTTTTTTACGAGGCACTGACATTAGTTATTTGATTTTAATTTCTTTTTTTTCCTCCTATTAAACTAATGAATTATATATTTTATAAATGCAAATAAATGGTGAGAAAAAAAAGGAAGACTGAAAGAAATGCTGTGTGAAGACAAGATGATAAAGCTATTGAGAAAAAAAAATAAAATTCCTTATAGTTGATTATAATTCTATGCCCGTTTTAAAAAGACTTGCTAGGAAGTAAACATAAAAAAACTGAAGGAAAAATAGCAACATGCACAGAAAAAATATTTATAAAGAAACCCAACATACCATTTGAACACAACACTACATACATAAAGATATTAGTACATTTTCCCCTGACTTATCAGACAAGTATACATTGTCAAGATTCTCATGAAGGTGACAAATATAGCATAGTGAAACCAGGGGCGAAGCTAGAAATTTTTTCCAGGGGGTGCTGAACTTTCGTGTGACAAAAATTTACCAAATACCAGGGGGGGGCTGAACTTTTGCGTGACAAAGATTTACCAAATTTTTAGCGAATTTAGTACATATTTTGTAAAAAATCAGTTGAAAAAGTTTTTTTGTAATTCCAGAGGGGGCTTAGCCCCCCTCAGCCCCCCCTGTGGCTTCGCCCTTGAGTGAAACAGTGTTCATGCACATAACCTATATAAAATATCTAAATTAGGGATGTTTAACTTGGACATCTTTCTTCAAAAGCGATTATAACTTTGAGTCATCTTTGACCTCAGTTATCCCACAATTTGTCTGAGAGAGATTTTTAAAGAGTCATGTTGTATTTGCATGAACCAAACATTAAATGGCTTGAAGAAACTAGCGAACTTTGAATTTTTTGTTTAATCCCCATTATAATCGCTTTTGATATAGTAAAAACAAAACACTTTTGGCCTTCCATACCAATGAGATCATGGCTAGATCTGGGAATGTGTATTTCAATCTGCAATTGTGGTAAGAAGGACAAAAACCAATAATGAGTATTAAATTAGATTTCTACAAATGAAAATTGGTTTTGGAAAACACAAAAATTAACTGCCTTAATTACTTAATTTGAATATTTTGTTTTCATATTTTATATTTAAATATTTAAAACTCTTGACATTTTGCTTTTGTTATAAGCCGTTTTTTTTATTTTATATCTAGCTATTATATAAATTGTAACCATTTTCTTCTTCTTTTATAATAAATTTGTCAATCCAAAACATAAAGATCTGTTTTGTAAAATGCTAAGAAGAATATCTATAAAAAATGTGTGTTGGGCAGCACAGAGATAGCTAAGATGTGGTTTATATGAATCATTTAAAAACCAGCAAATGGTAAAAAACTAATTTAAAAAAAAATTGTATGAGTATATAATTAAGTTTTCTAGGTCAGGAGATAAGTAAGCATTTTTTATAACGAAAATGTATACATTTTCCCACCTACAAATAGAAGTCTATAATAAACAAATAATTATTTTGACATGAGCTTAGCATAATAATAATAAAATCAATTCACCAGTAAATATACTATTTACCACATAAACTACTTTTATCAATTTAATGAACTAAATTAAGACACATACCTTTTTGTAACTGATCTTTCATTTGTTGTGCTGTTAAGTCATTATGGACAATTACATTTTCAAATCCTATTGTTTTAAAAAGCTTTTTCATGTTTTCTGCATCTACATCTGTTCCGGTCCTTACGTTCATTCCAGTTCTTGGATGAAAGTTTTTATTGTTGATGATCAAAACTGTGCCCAGATTTTTATAATTCATTCTATATCTGTCAGACACAAGCTCAGAGTCTAGCATAGCAGAGGGAGATGCTGATGATCTACATACATGAAAAAAGGCTAGTAATAGAGTCTGGATAATAAGTTTAGTAAGTAAAAAGTAAAGTACCTGTCGGGCCGCAATGATCCATAGGTCCGGTGAAGCAGCGTTCACCAGTTTCTGTGGCCATGGCATACTAGGTGATTGTTTGGCCAGCACTATGACTATGCACAGCCGCCTTTACTTTACCCCAACTAAGATCAGGTACCCATCAGAGCTGGGTTGACTCAGGGACACCCTCCAGACCCGGGAAAAAATCATAGCCTGCATCAGGATTTGAACCTGGGACTTTTGGTGCCCCATAGTCTATATAAAACTGGGATAAAATTATGAAAATAGACTAAATATGAATACAAAAAATGTTTGGTCTTTTTCTGTTTTATAAATATTATTGCAAGTGGCCATGAAGCCAAGATGGCGCTCCCCTAGAAAACTCCTAGCCAAAACTAAATCACCAATGTGGCAGTACAAAAACTGTTGATCTGGTGACCGGAATATAATGATGACTAAAAGAACCCTTAAGGAAACAGTGCAAGATGGAAGAAAAAGATAATAAGAATATACACAATCAACTTATTAAAAGACCTTGGGTCAAGGATGGAGGACCCAGGATTTTTTTTTAATTCTGATAAGGCATACTGGTATGTATTTGACTGGTTGAAAAACTGCTAGATCCATACAACACAACTGATAAAAATAAAAATTATTAAAGCAGAAACTATTATGATGAAAAAAATAATGAATGTGGGCTGTAAAATGAACTACAAGATAAAAATGCCACTGGAAGAACTGTTAGAGTGGGACAATTTTTACCTGGTAAAACCAAAAGCATCTGTCTGGTCACCCATTTCCTTATTTTCTAATTCTGCACTCATTCTAAAAACATAAATTCAAACAAGCTGTAAAGAAAAAAAATGTAACAATTAAGTCATTATTAGTTTACTACTTTTAATTAAGTACAACCTAAATAAAGAAATAGAGACACACATATATAAATATATATATTATATTTTATATATATACTATTTATATAATAGGCCTATATATTATATATTTTCTGGAGTGTCATTCATATAGTTTTTATGTTAAAGTTACTTAAAGTAGATCAATTGGTCTTGAATTTGATGTTTCTCTAGTATTTTTCTATTCCCTTGAATGACACAAATAATATACGGAGTGTCTGCGCGTCTGGCGACCGGACGTATAGCGCGGGAGATATACGTCCGGCGACCCAAGTCACGTGACTGACCATGCGCATAATCGTTTATTCTTGTTCGAGTTGCCTAATTACTATTTATTGTTTAACATAACCAAGGTATCGTGGCCTAATGGTCAGTAGCGTGTTCTGGCAACCGGACTCTCGCAGGTTCGAATCCAGCTATCTCCATCTTTTTCTTTTTTTTTTTTTTTTAATTCAAATACAGTACAATGAGATCTTTTTTTAGTTCAATACGAGAATACCCTTCATTTATTCCTGTGGGTGGAAATAATTTCATTCAAAGTATCAAAGAAATAAAAAATTCGACTGTTAGGCCTAATGTCTAGCCTATTTCTTTAGAAAACGTGTTAAATGTCATTACCAAACAATTTATAAAGTAGTTTAATAAAGTCATTAGTAAACATCTTGACTTGCGCTACAATTTCAATTACGATAAGCCATTCATTTAGCCTACTATGAATGTGGATGGACATAACAATCTCATTCAATGTATCCATTCAAAGTATTAAACTAATAATTAGACTATTAGGCATAATTGCTGAATAATGCCAGTTTCTTTATAAATATGTTAATATCAATACGCTCTACGTCTCTCGTTTGTACTTGTAGTTGGGTGGTCAAATAACAAGCCCGCCGGAATAATATCTTCCAAATTCCGAATGTGTCCGGCGGTCACGTGACGTGCTCGCCGGAAGAATATCTCCCGCAATATTTTGTCCGGTCGCCGGACGTATATCTCCCGCGCTATACGTCCGGCCGCCGGACGTATAGACACTGCCAATAATATATTTCATTTTATACTTACAAGAGTAACAATCTACGGTACCATTTTATTTTTTTTGTTCAGAGCAAAATAAAGAGGGTATGCCTGCAGGCCACAAAAAGTTGGGCGATCTAGTAAAATCTATTATTAAAATTGTTGACAGGTGTCGAGTGATTTACGATTTCACGCACAACTTACTTCCATTTTTTTATTTATATTAAATTAATTATAAAAATAACATAGTTGATGTCAACTTATCTAGACTTAGACCCCCCTCACCCATGCCGGGGCCATGCCCATGACTAGACCATGAGCGTCCGTGTCAACAATCCAATTGTCTAACTTTTTCAACCCTTTTCACTTTCATATTTTGTTGACATAATTATAATGGACCACCCCATAGGCATAGGCCATTATTTCATAATTAAGTTAAAGAGTCACTAGGCCCCCTACCTACTTATGGACTAAGTCCAAAGCCTAAGTTAAGTAAGTTAGACTTAGATCTATTCTAGACTAAGTTAACCTAGTCAGTCTTAGAGTCTTAGACTCTAAGTCTAAGTAAAAAGTAATAGTATTATATAAATTAGTATTAGTAGCCTTGCCTTCAATTCTATTATATAATTATAGTATAGGCAGGCCTATATTCCTATCCTATATAGACCTATATATATTTATATTATATATATATATTTATCTGTCAACCAAAAACCAACTGACAGGTCGCGGGGTCTATCCCTGCCACCGACGGATCCCTGTCGACCTGCAGGAGTTTTCAATTTTGGGCCTAGTCTAGTGGACGTCTCAAAGATAGGCCTACGGCCCTACGGCCTACGGGCCACTACGGACTACATATATCACCAAATAAAAGTTATTAATTTAAAAGCTTATAATTAATTATAATACAAATTTGTAAATTTACCTATAAGTATAGTATGGTATAGAGTATATTCCACCATCAGTCATTGGTATTTTATTGCAATCGTCACTACTCACAACATGTCTAATTACCAAAATAAAAGGATAGACCGAATAACCCAGTTTTGGAAATCAAAAGATGATCTGCGCATGAGAGTGATTCAAATGATCTAGATCACTAATCAGAGTGACTGAAGGAATTTTGTTCAATCGGACTTATAAAAATTTAATTAGGAATATCATAAATGTTAATTATTTAATGTTTAAGTTTTTTTTTCGTAAATAAAAAATGCAGAGGACTGGAAGGAGTAGGTCTATTTGTTGGAGTAGGGTTGCCAGACGTCCGGCAAAAGGAGGGCATGTCCTCCTTTTTAGACTCTTGTCCTCTGTCCGGCAGGCAAAGCTCAAAACCTTTAAAATGTCCGGCTTTTGTAATATTTTATGTTTTGTAGGCATACAAACTAATGAAGTTTAAAAATAGTATTAACATGTTAAGAATATAAGTAATAAACACTGATCTTCTTTTTATAGATCAGTGGTAATAAACAAGTAGGCCTAACAAGTGATCATTTGTACAAGAAACGAATGATCCGTTTTTTTAAAGACTCTTGCATGAGCTGTAATTAAAGTGTGTTTATTTTTTTTTTCAAAGTTGCCCAGCTAAAAGCTGCCTTTCAGCCTACAGTGAATTAGTTATATTTATTTTTAACAAAACTGTTTCTTGCTCAGTTTACCGATAGGCCTACACACGTATACACTTAATGGCGGCAATTGTAATAAAATTATACAATTGCGGGCTTAATGCAAAACTATCCAATTGAAACACAATGTCCTCCCGTGTCCCCGTTCTGTCTCTCAATATCCTCCCTTATAATTGACACCCATGATATGTGTCTGGCAACCCTATATGTTTGAGTGTTCTGTTATAGACTTATAGAGCTTTATTTTTGCTACCCCTGTTAACCCCTATTTCACATAGTTTGACCATATGGTTTGACCGTACATGGGATATAGTCGCAGCATCCCAACTCTGACAGAAATGGAAGATTTGGATGTACCCCCTACTCAGAACGAACTTAGCTCGGCCATTGACATGCTTGCCCGCGGAAAGGCACCTGGAAACGACGGCATCCCTGCAGAAGTTAATCAGGCAGGCAAATCTGCAATACTGGAACATCTTCACAAGCTGCTTTGTCGCTGTTGGGAGGAAGGAACCATCCCCCAGGACCTAAAAGAGGCAAATATTGTGACTCTCTACAAAAACAAGGGAGATCGCTCCGACTGTAACAGCTACAGAGGAATTTCACTTTTGAGTATAGTGGGCAAAGCCTATACCCGCATAATCCTCAAGAGGTTACAGATACTTGCCGAACGGGTGTACCCCGAGTCTCAATGCGGTTTTAGGAAAGGGAGATCCACTACTGACATGATATTCTCATTAAGGCAACTGCAGGAAAAATGTCGCGAACAAAGGCAACCACTATATATAGCCTTTGTTGATTTGACCAAGGCATTCGACCTGGTCAGTAGAGGCGGTCTGTTTGCTCTGCTGGGGAAAGTTGGTTGCCCCAAAAAATTGTTGAAAATGGTGACATCATTCCACAACGACATGCATGGTACTGTTCAGTTTGACAACTCAGTATCGAAGCCTTTCCCTATAAAAAGTGGTGTGAAACAAGGATGTGCGATGGCTCCAACACTCTTTGGCATATTCTTTTCCGTTTTACTTGAACATGCGTTCAGAACGTCAAACGACGGAGTTTTCATACACACCCGATCGGACGGCAAACTGTTCAATCTGGCACGCCTCAAAGCTAGAACAAAGGTCAAAAAGGTCCTGATTCGTGAGATGCTGTTTGCTGCTCTCACTGCACATACAAAAGAAGAACTACAAAGGCTGGTCAGTGCTTTGGCAGAGGCTTGACGGGAGTTTGGCCTAACAATCAGTCTGTGTAAAACTGAAATCATGGGCCGAGGTCAGGATGTTATATCAATCCCCAACATTAACATTGGCTGCCATACTCTTCAAGTCACAAAATAATTCACCTACTTAGGTTCGTGCATTTCAGATAATCTGTCAATCGACAACGAGATAAGCAAGAGAGTGGGCAAGGCATCTGCTGTCATGGCTATGCTATCAAAGCGTGTTTGGGAAAACTCAAAACTTACGAGGACCACGAAAATGATAGTCTACAGGGCATGCATTTTTAGTACACTACTTTACGGCAGTGAGAGCTGGTCAACCTACATGCGCCAGGAACACCAGTTAAACACTTTCCACATACATGAGATGTATGCACCGAATACTGGGAGTCACTTGGAAGGACCACATAGCCAACCATGAGATCCTGGACCGCGCAAATATTCCTAGCATCTACTCCCTGCTAACGCAACGCAGATTGCGCTGGGTGGGTCATATGTCAGCCGGATGCAAGATGGCCGCATCCCTAAAGACATTTTGTATGGAGAGCTGGAGAATGGCACAAGGGTCCCAGGGCGACCAATACTAAACTACAGGGACGTCCTCAAACGTGACCTCAGGTCCACAAATATCAACCTGCAAACCTGGGAGCAGTCTGCAATGGACCGTACAACATGGAGACAGGTCGTTCATGCTGGTGTATCTGCCTTCGAGACAAAGCGAGCCAACGATTCTCTGGTGAAAAGAAAAAACTTAAAACCGCCAGATGTAGGCCTACAGACTGCTACCCAATACAGATGCCTCGAATGTTCCAGGGACTGCCACTCGAAAATCGGACTGTTTAGCCACCGCAGAATTTGCAAAAGTAGCCATTGAAGCTGTAGAGGGGCGCATCCATTGTCTCTCGAGATAGAAGGAGCCATTATTGTGGTGGTGTCATTTGGTTTGCTTATAGGCTAGTGGCGGATTGTGCAGAGCTATGAGTCATATTGGGAAGGTGTGGAATCTGACTTTCTGTGGTGGCTTTTGGCGATGGGATTTTAAAGAGGGGGTGGGAGGAAGATGGCAGGCTTAAAATTGGTCAAAATGCGTGTAGGCCTAGCCTATATATACTATATACGAAATGAGTTATTTAAACAGTTCAAATCATTATAATGATTCCTTTAAGTTACCAAAATTCCGATCTTATCAGCTCCACTGAGCTTTTCTTGATTAAAAATTTAAAAACACAATTAACTTTTGCAGTCTCATAGACTCAAATAGACTAAATTAAACGTCTGATTTTCACAATATTGTTTTTAAAATTCCCAAAAGCCCTCTCTAGCTTTTATATAAAAATTCAAAAATATATTTTTTTTATTTAGGGCATTGGATAGGCCTTAACTATGAACATTTTATGAAATATTTTAACATTTAACTGTTCAGTGGCGTAGCCTTTATAGCCTAACTATAAGCCTATATATTACTGACTTTGATGGAATACTTAGGCTTAACTACAAAATTGACTAGTGTGCCTACTAATAGGGCCTACTCTTAACTATAGAAAGTTATTTTGTTTGCTCAATATAATATAGAGGTTAGATCTACTGGATATGATTTATTTTTGCTTTGCTTTTCTTTATAGGCTACATTTAATATGGTATTTAAAAAAAAAATGTTTTTCTTGTATTTGATATAGTTCTATATTTTTTTTCAATATGATATCTTTAAATGATAGAGAAAAAGAGAACAATTGACTTTTAAAAACATGCAAAGATGCTCGGATGTCAAATTACTGGCACAGATATGCAACAGTTGTACACGTATTATCATTTAAAACCAGGGCTGTGGAGTCGGAGTCGAGGAGTCGGATGAAATTTTGGGTACCTGGAAGTATTGAAATATTTTTTTTTTTAATAAGTAGGCCTACTAAATTTGCTAAAACTTCAGTAAATGTTTGTCACGCGAAAGTTCAGCTAACCCTAACCCTAAATACAAAGAACTTTTTACAAAATAATTCTGAATAGATTTAATAAGAATATTTGAGTATCCATTAATTTTTTTAACAAATGTATGAAAAAAAAAAGTTGAAACCGAGATTGCCTGCAATCAATAATTTAAATGACCCTCATTTTGCAACTCTTTTTCAGAAGAGTAGCTCATAAAGCTGTGTCCAACAATTTAATTTATTATAAAAAAAAAGTAAAGCAATGAAATAAATTGTAAAATTCATTTTAATTACTATGGCATCAAAATGAATCCATATTAATATTTTCAGTTTTGAAAAAAGAAGAACACAAAAACCAATAAAACCACACAAAAAAAATACCCACTAAATAAAAAGGTGGAGAGTATATATTTTTATTATTAGCATTGGTCACCCACTGAACATTGGAGGGGAATTTACTCTTTGTTAGTAATTAAGATGCTCAGAAACTTATGATCTAAACACTTCTTCTGCATAACCATCAGTGTCCCAGTAATAATGATAAAAAAAGGAAGTGGAACTATGTTCAATATCCAGAATGGAACCACTTCCTAGCAGGTGATCACAATGTACAATCAGAAATACATGCCACACTCACACTAAACTACAGCAGTTAGCACTTCAAACACTAAAATAAAATGTACACTATCTATTTGCTCTTCTGGACATTTTGTCAAGGGATTGTGACCAAAACATGAAATAGAGCAGACTGCCTGGAAAAATAAGGAGCTTGCTTGTCAAGTAATACATGTTTGATTTTTTTTAGAAATAAAAATGGCATTTAAAAAAAATATACAGAATGGCACGCACTCATGGACCCAGAAGGTATGGTAACTTAGGCAGGCAATATGAAACAAAACGGAGATGCGAGGCACATCAGAGTTTAAGGCAGCCACTATAGCCCTCAAGAGAAGAGAATTCAATAATATTACTTGCTAAGCAATTAGACAAACAACTAGTTTAAACTAGTAGTACCAGTGGCTAGTGTAAATCAGCATAAAAATAGTTTGAATAAAAACATGATTTTAATTTCAACACTAACTAATATATATATTAAAAAGTTCTTAGAGATATACAATTATAATTGATGACACAACAACAATGTTGGACTGTTGATCAGTCCTTCAAGTCCCAGGCTCAAATCCTCAATTATTCTTTTTCATGATTGTGTATAATATGATAACGAATGTACATCCCAAAGTTTATCAAGATCTTTGACCTGACATAAGCTGGTAGATAGTAGCTGGTAGAGGTCAGTTGTGCTGTACAATCAACGGAGGCCTAGCCAGTCTTTCAAGGCTGGGGGAAAGGCAAATGGCAGGATCTGCACTGGTAAAGGCCACTTGCCCAAATTCATCCTAAGCTATGGTCTTCTATCTACCAATGATTAAAACTTTAATTAGATTAACTAATGTCCGTTTTTTTTCAAATTCCCATCTATTAAACAAATATCTAAACCAGCACAACTAGCTTTTCTTTTTTTTTTTAATAACTAAGAAGAAAAATAAAACAGCACACTGATACATTAGATGGCTAGTCAGAAAAAATGTTGCAGCATGTTCAAAGAGTCTATGGAAAGCCAAGATTATCACATTAGAACAACATAAAATGGCCAAATCTTAATATTACATCAATAAGTTAAAAAATTTAATTGATAAATATTAGTTTTAATATATAATTATATGAATGCAAATACCATTTAAAAATTGGTTACATCTATATAACTGCCTTTTGAGTTATCTCACCTCCTAAAAAAAACTTGTTTTAGAAAAGGAAGGGTGGTTCCCTCTAGAATATGATTTAGGGGCATGCTTCTTTCCCTTTACACCACTGCTAATATTTTATTTCTGTAAGATGTTATGAATGTTATTAAATTCCTCAGCAGTTGCAGATCTTGGAAAATTGAAAAATGGTACAAGTAAGAAAATCAGAGACTGCTTGGGTGCAATTAGAACTCTGCACACTGGCAATATGTTAACCAATTTTCAAAATAGATTTAGTGAATTCAAACTAAACAAACAACAAGAGGAGTAAAGGTCTTAATTTAGCATGAGGATCAAAGGGTTTCTCTATGTCAAACATCAGAAAACAGTTTATGTTGCAATAACCTAGTTTTCTTTAAAAAAACATATTTTAAGCTTTTAATTAAAATACTATTATATTGCAATATATATTCCTTATTGGACTTGAAATTATCTCATTACAGACATATATAAATGTCACTTGTTGATATAGAATTTGATAGAAAGGAGAAAAATATACATTACAATTAATTCAAAACAAGCAAGAAAACATACAGTTGTACAAAAAAAAAGGAAATAAACAGTTTGTGCAAAGTAGAAAAATAAATGTACCGTAGTGGAGTATACAAATGTAGATAACAAAAACAATGCATACATTTTGTTTGAGATTCACTAAATAAAAGTTCTACTGTGGAATAAAAGATTCAAGGATGAGTTTAAGTCACGAAGGGAATGACAATTGTTAACCTTTTTTTTCACTTCTTAAAAAAATAAACATCTTTAATCAGCATAGATGTTATGCATGGGATCTGCTGCGTTCTATGGTCAAACTCTTTCTTAGCATTAGTTTCAAACTCATTGGCTACTTTTCTGTTAACTCTGGTCATCATGGTCATCAGATCACACTTCTCCCAATACTGACTGAATACATCATGAATAGCTTGGATGAACCAGGAGCCTTTTTGGGGGGATTTATTCCAAACTAAACAGCCTACAAAATAAAAGTCAATTGCAAGATTTATGATTGAGGTTAAAGAAAAAAAGAAAAGATTTTTTCTTTTAGTTTAGATATATATAATTTCTGCAATTAAGAAAATATTTTTTCCAAATGTGTACTAACGTACTATGTATAATGTGACATGTGGAATGAAATGAACTGGTTATGCCAGGCATTTCTGTACACGTGCAAAACTGGTGAATTGTGGAAACTACTGATACGCTTACATTAAAAGCACACTGCTGGGTTAATACAAGAGGGACAGCTGTTCTTGCGGGTCTAAGATTTCATTGCACTTGCAAGAGCCCACGAGATTCAGTCGGGAGGAAGACATTTGCGCAACAGCCCATCTCCCCAAGCCTGGTGCTGGGATGTCCAGGCCTAGAGGCTGGAATTTGTGCTACCGGGCGACAGTGCAGGGATACGATCGTGCAACCACATTAATGAATTGGGTGAAAATCTGCAGGTGGGGGGAAGCACAGTAGTGCATGTGAGTGCCAAGACCATACCGGGTACCCTTTGTTACGCTGCAGGCTCTATCAGCGTGTCCATGCTTGATCCACCCCTTTAAACGTTACACCCTGAAATTTAGAGCCGGAAGGCTCATCCGATAATTTATAGAGACATATACGATTGGTTACGTAGGATGGTTAAAAGGTTTGGTGCGAATGATTACATAATAAAGAAAATATATGTTATACTGTTAAGTTATACGCTATTGAATTTTAAAACACATAATGTAAGGCATTCATTTTGTTTTATAATTAGGTTAATAGACTAAGAGTTTTATAATTAGGTTAATAGACTAAGTATCCATGTTTCAAGGTTTACTATCAATTGTAGATTGACTTTAGAGTCTATAGTTGTTTCAACTAACAAAAAAAAGTAGTTGCTTCATGCTTAATTTGATGGACAAAATATGGAGAACTTTAAACTCCCTTAAAAATACATCACTTTAGTCATACAAGGATTGTCAGAGTCTCCAATAATAAATAATAGATGGTGATGAATATTGTTATGAACGCAACTAGCAGTAGCCGTTGGAACCAAAACAAAAACTTGAAATATTGTGCTAGTTATTTCCTCTCATTAAGATAAGCAAGCCAAGGTATCAACAATTTGATAAGTTTTCAAAATACAATCATTTGGAATTACACATCGAAAAAGAAAGCCATTAGAATAAATCAAGCTGTAAAATAAAGACTACCCCATTGACTGTCTGGGATGATATCCTAACAAAACAAAAAAAACAGGTTTGGATGTAAAAAAAAAAACAATAGCCAAAATTTCCTTAAACTACTAACAATATGGAGGCAGAATAAAATTTTTTTGCCTGCCTGTACCCTAAGAACCCAATAAATGTTAGAATATTGAATGTTAGTTACAATAATAAAATGATGAGCATTAAATCTCAATTATGTTAATATAGTTCTAAAATACAGAAATTAATTACTGATGAGCGAAGCAATCAGATAAGTTCTTATCGGTGTGAACAATCAATTTCTTAATAAATCTGCTATTTTTATTGAAAACTGATCAAAAGTAAACTATTTTTATCAATTTCAAGATTGATCACAGAAATTTGATTGAAATAAAAAAAATTGAAGCTGAACAGCTTCCCAATAACTCTCTATGTCACCTACCTGGAACAACAGACAAAGCAATAAGAAAATCCGCTTCTGTTGGTATTCTTCTAATATCTGGTTTTTCATCATTCTCTATACCCATATCTTCAAGACCATCTTCACATTCAAAGCCCACATATGGAGCCCTGCATGCCTTTAAAAAAAAACATTTTTTATTAATAAACCTAATGAGTGTGAAAGTAAGCCTTAACGTTTGCACAGAATAGCTTCATTGTTACTACATTAACTGCCCTTGTTTGATAGCAAAAACTTATAACCAACTAATTTTAAGGTGATGCACAAAATGAAAATATCATTCATTCTTAAACCAACAAAGTTTATATTTAAATGTTGTTTTATCTTTAGGCCTGTTCAAATCAGAAGGACAAAAAGTAAAGCCTCCCAGTAGACAAAATTGCAACCTAAAGAGGAATCAAAAGCTAAAACATAATTTTAAATAAACTCTCATTTATATGGTTTCTGAAAACACTCATCCTAGCTAGATTTTTTTGAAGCAATTTTAATTTCAGATTAGTTACAGAGATGATTTGTAGATTGATTTCTTGGCTATATTACTTTATAGCTTTATTACACTTACTTGTATTAGGAATATCTTAGGCTTTCCAACAAGAGAAAGACACTTATCTCCTTTAAATGGAGCAACAAGATCATCAATTGACACCCGGTTGTCTTTTGCAAAAACATATCCTTCTTCTCCATGGGATAAGATGATACAAACAAAACAGCTGCTTTCACTCAGCAAGGTGGCATATTTCTCATGGGTGGCAACTGAGATGTAAAAAAGTCTTTATACTTATTTCAAAACCAAAAAAAACCCCACAAATTCAGGAAAATAAATATTGAAAATTTAAAAAGTATTTCAATATGTTTCTCTACATTTTACAAAATTCTTTATTGTAGTGGAAACTATTTCTGCAGAGCAAGCCTTTTTTGTTCTAGGAAACTTCAACTCTACTAATGGCTACTTTAGTAGTCTTCATCCTTAGTTTTGTTCATTTTCCAAAGCAAATTTTTTAATTTCTGTCATTACTAATATTAGTAATATTAAACTAACCTTGTTATTACTCTTGTATTTTTAAATTATAATTTAAAAAAATGTATGTATGATATGGCACTGAAGTAGAAACAATAAAATATTTATGTTTAGGTAGTTTATATAATATTTTGTAGATTAATGTTTTTTATCCCCAAAGTTCTGAAACACAAAATGTACCTCTTGGTAGAGAGTACATATATCATTTTTAAGTTATTGTTTTTAAACAAAACCATCATGAAAATAATATGCAATTTACCATTTTTTAGTAGTTTTTCCATTTCATCTGCCTTTAAATCGTTGTGACGTTCAACACAGAATCCCATTCCCTTAAAAAGAGATTCCATCAGGCTGGCATCGGTATCAGTTCCTACACGCTTGTCCATGCCTGTTCTTTCATCAAAGTTCTCATTATTTATTATAACTGCAATGCCTTTAATTGGTTTGTCTTTAACAATGTAACGTTGAGACAAAAATTCTGATTCTGTCATTGTTGCCAATTTCCCAGAAGATCTGGTTCACAAAGAATATAAGAATTAGGCACTATAATTTGTAGAATTAGGCACTATAATTTGTAGAATTAGGCACTATAATTTGTAGAATTAGGCACTATAATTTGTAGAATTAGGCACTATAATTTGTAGAATTAGGTACTATAATTAGTTTTAAAAAAAGGCATTTAATTTTTTTTCTTTTCATGTGCTATGAGTGATAGATGATAATGTTTACCCTTTATACGAGTTTGACTTTTTTAGGGCTTAATTAATATTTAAAAAAAAAAATACCCAGGGCTGAATATTTTCTTCAAAATTAACATTAAAGTTGTTCTTTATTTTAAAAGACAAAAAAAAAAAGAAACTTCCAGCCATGTTGGTGCATTAGTGCTTATCACCAATGAAGCAGCAATCACCATTTTCCCTGGCCATGGCATACAAGGGGACTGTGTGGCCAGCACCATTCCCAGCCACCTTTACTGAGCTGAATAGACTCAGACCTCTACAACATGCTACTATAAGCTTGCTAGACTACACTATACAGTGTGCATGCATGTTGAACTAGGCCAAAGGAAAGCAACACAATCTCTCCTAGTGGCCTTTTTAATGAATTGCAAAACAATATTTATTGACCAAAATGTTTCAAATTTAGACACCTTCAGCCACTTATGTATATTTTATTTCACTTTCAAATATGTTTAAAGTATGTTTTATCCTTCTCTTAGACAGTGATGTCCAATTCAATGGCACAATTCACACTTAAGGTTGTGACCAAATTGTATTATTTGATTACCGGTAATAGAAAACTCAATATTTTTTAAAACCCTAACATAATTAAAATAGACAAAAGTTAAAATAATAACTAATCAAGGCATACACACTTTTGTTCTTATGACAATTTACTACCATTGGGCAGATCTTCTTAGCAACAAGTATGTTGTTTATTGTAAAGTTCAATATCAAAGAGATTCTCTGGATGGACTGAAGGTACTCCTCTGTGAGACAACTCCAGGTCCTGTGCCATGCTTTGTTACTGTTCATAATATAGTAAATCTACTCACACAGAAGTTATTATAATTTGTACTACCAAACATGTACAAGGTTTGAGTGCCAAGATGACAAAGCTGTGAAATCCAGTATGACACAAGTAAGTTGTTGGAGTTTCAACAGTATTGTACTTTAGTTGCCTTTAGTGCCCCATTAGACTTCAGCTCTATCAGCCCCTTCTGAACATGTACACAAGTGATGTCCACATCAATGGCAAATGGTTCATGAAACAGCTTGAAATTTCTTTTCTGTTCTTCAAAGTCACTTTAGCGCCAAAGGAAATCAATGCAAAGTTAGCTCAGTTTTTCAGCAAAGTGTTCATTAGGTAATCTCAGATAGAAATGCTAGCTCACATGTCCTTGAGCTAACAAGTTTTCCTAACTAAGCCAACGCACCTCTATGTAAAAAGGTATGCTGTAAAACTCGAAATCTATTTCCTGCAAAATGACTGACATATATGCTCTAATTTTAACTTTCATTGTCATGTAGTTGATGGTTTTTCTATGAAAATTGTGCACTAAAATATATTCTGAACTATGCATATATGTGATGAGATATGTCTGACATGTTCCATCGTGAGGAGACAACAATCCTTGGTGTATGATGCAGTGATATGATATGAACTCCCCAGTACAACTATCTTACATTTTAACCACATCCTTCCATCTAGATCAATATACATTGATGCACATTACCAGTGATCAGTCTGTTACATGTTGTCCTTGAGTATGCCCAGCACTGATAAGTACCCCACATTAATTGGGGAAAGAAATGGTGTCTGAGCATTGTGCAGGCTGTATAAGTATAATCCTGTGTGGTCATCTGACAAAAAAAACTGGTAATCTAGCGACTCAGCTTTACTTTCCATATGGACAAAGGAATAACCTGCTTTACTTTTTAATTGAGCTAAATTGTGACTGGATTAAAAATGTTCATGCAGCCTCAATAGAAAAAAAAACTTTATTGGTTCCCAAGGAATATTTTTTATAATTCTAAAAAAGCTAGGCCTATTACTATAAGAGATAAATATTAAAATAATATTATAAAATTAACTCAAGTCTACCTAATTAAATTAGTACAATATATATTGATACATAGTAGACCTACCTATACATACGCCCATCAATGCTATCTGTTGCATCTCCAGTTTTAAGGCTGTCCAGTTCTTCATTTGGAGTTGCCTGGCTCTCTTTACTGGCATCTGTCTGATCACTCATTGAAGACATTTTGATTGTAAGACTTTAACACCTGCCTTAACTGCCTATGCCTATACTGTATAGTCTATGCTCGTGCACTCTAATATAAAATATAATAAGTCATAATTTTAAGTGACTCAACTCATTTATATTATAAGTCAAGTCTAGGATTGTAAACTAATCAAGCCTTATTAATTAAGCCTAGACAATATTATTAGCCTATTCTGCTATGCGGCTATGCCTGTTTATACATTACATTATTATTCATTATAATTATATTATATATTATTATGTAACATAATAATAATATATAAACTAAAACATTAGTTAGGCCTAAACTCGACTAAAGTTTAAACTGGCCCTAATTTATTACTATTAGTAGTATTAGTAGTATTAGCCATTTCATTATTGGCTGGCATTAATCATTAACCTTTTAAAATTAAACAACTTAAAAATAGTAGGCCTAAGTATTTAAGTAGTAAATAGTGTACACTGTAACTTACAGTGTAAGTGTAAGTAAACAGTTAGGTTTTGTTCGCCAATAGCATCGTAAACTAGGACGCTGTCTGTTGCTATAGGGCAGGGTTGCCAGGTAATTTAAAAGTTGAGGCTAAAATAATTTATATAATTTATATAGTTCAGTGTAGTTATAAGTTAAGTACCCGTCTGACTAAATTGATCCATAGATTCGGTGAAGCAGCGTTCACCAGTTTCTGTGGCCACGGCATACTAGGTGATTGTGTGGCCAGTATAATGCACAGCTACCTTTACTTTTCCCCAACTAAGGTCAGGTACCCATCAGAGCTGGTTAAACTCACGGACACTTTCCAGACCTTATTGATGATTAGGGCTTTTATGATGTGATTTGAATAAACTTGGGTGCCTTTAAAATAAATTGTT
This sequence comes from Anisus vortex, assembly GCA_949126835.1. Lineage (NCBI taxonomy): Eukaryota > Metazoa > Mollusca > Gastropoda > Planorbidae > Anisus > Anisus vortex. Next base: position 18,400,406 of record OX421494.1, read on the forward strand.
TGTTGATTTAGTAGTTTCATTATTGTGATTGTGGTTCAATGGTCAGTATTGTTTGTTTTCGTCGTGCTGTAAGATCACGTGCTACCTATAGCCCCCTGTGTAACTTGTCCCAATAAAAGTTAGTTATTTTTCAACAACTTAACTAGACTTGTGTTTACTATCAAGACATTACACTGCAGATGTTATTTTGTAAATAGGCTATGTAGTGGATTGGATATGCCGGCTCAAGCTACCAGTAAAACGTGATGCTTCAATGGGCTCTGTGAGGTTAGGAGCGACATTAAAGATCTGCCAGTTAATATTAATTAAATAATAACCGATTATAGGCCTATCTAATAGACTTTTAAGGGGGACAGAGCGAAAAAATGTTGATGCCACGAAATAATTCAATAATGTTGGATCGCAATCATCGCATAGATTGCCAGCCTAGTGGTCATCTTAGTAGCCTAGTGTTTGGTGACCGCTCATTTTCAAAGGTAGCGCTGAAGAACATTTTTGCCTTAAGAAAATGGGCACCCTGAAATAATTTACTATCATCTACAACTAGGCCTACTATTTTAATTTTAAATGCACATAGATAGGTCTACTGGTGTTTTCTTATTATTATTTTTAAATAATGTAATTTCTCCATTTAAAAACTTTAAGCGAGAAAAATTGGGATTTTAGAATAAAACGTGTTCAAGCGTTGTGAGCTCTGCGTATATTATAGGCCTAGGCTACATCCACACACTGAGTGGAGTGGTCCGAAATATAAACAAAAAATGTTGCGTTGTTCGTCCCTCGTTTCCGATGATGATCGACCACGTTTCCCAATAGCCCAATTCATTTTTCCCAATTCTGTTTAGGCTCCAAAAATTCTTAACAAAAATATTATAAACAACCATCCTTATATAAAGTCTATTATAAAAGAAAACGGCGATATTTTCATTTTAAAACTACCCTTGGCAAACGTTTCTTTAAAATTTGGCTAAAGCATAATTTCTTTGGCCTACATTTGATTTTGGCCAAAGTGGTATGTTGACATCTAGAGGGAGGAGGAGCTCTTTTAATTCGCTATTGGCGAAAACAACCAACAGTTAGGCCTACAGTGTAAGTGTAGGCCTAAATAGTCGAAGACTCGAAGAAAGAAATAATAATAATATTATAATAGGCCTATATTATTAATAACAATATTATTATATTTATACTTTATAATTAATAATATTAATTATACTTCATGAATCATACGGAAATATAGAAAGTAGAAAGTAATAAAGTATGAGCGTGAATACTGAATAGGCCTACTTCTTTATTTAAAAAAAAGGCCTACCCTTTCCCAGTCTTCTAAATTAAGATTCCTTAAAATTTATTGAAGTTTTTTGGGATTGGTCGCAAAGTATCAACAAAGACTATAATTATTATAATATAATTATTTAATTATATAGTAGTCTTTGGTATCTAGTAAATCAAATCATATGTACTTCCTGGAAAGTAGCACTGATATATATATATATATAGCGCATTGGAAATTACCGTGAGGAAGGCACTGAGCTATATATCATATGATTAGATGTAGCATGTGGTTCACTGGATCTAACTACATATATTCATATATTATATATGTATATATTTATGTATATAGGATCATAATTTTTCTTTATAGTTTCTATTATAGACTCATTGGGAGTAAAAGAAATCCAAAGCAATGACCGAAAGTTGCCTCACTTAACCATTTTTTCATCAGTCTTGTAATCAGGGCCGGATTTAGACTTGATGGATCCCTAAATTTAAGCTATTTGAGATATGGGGCCCTTTATTAGCTTATATGTCAGTGCTAAATATGATTTTCGGATACCTATCAGGGTTAAACTGAAATATAATTAAGATGTATAGACCTATAGATAGTGAAATAATAAATCAGTCTATAATAAGATGGACTGCTTGCTTCGATATTTCTGCTATTTGATAACTTGAAACACTTTGTTTTGGAATTTCCAATCACACTATGTCCTCTAGACTTTGGATTAGTAATTTGCTATGATTTTCTCAATGGAAAATAAAGATTAAAATTTGTATATAGCGGAAACCTTTAATGCAATCGTAGGAGCGTATAAGTAATTTATGACAGCTTTATTGGTTGCGTATGGAAAAGAAAGAACATATAATAAGCTCTAAAAATAGAGCAAGCAGTTCATCTTATTATAGTCTTTGAATAAATCTTTAACTTAAAATCATTTTTATTCATAACGAACTTAAACTGCAAACTCTGGTAAAAAGAAACAAAAGTCAAAAGTTCTTTTAAAAGGCACAATTTACAAAGGCCTATATTATCTAATCTTTTGACACATGTTATAAGGATTCAGGAATTATATTAAACTAAAATATTTGCTTTTTTGCCTTTGCCAGAGCAAAGTCACTGATGGCATCATCAAATGATAAACTGCATACTTTCTATGTACATAATTTATTTTGAGTCATTGTTGTTCCAAATTCATTTTTTATCCTCTTCAGCCGAGAAAAATATCTTTCTCCAGAGCAAGTTACTAAGAAAAAAACTCAAAATTGCTTTGCTTCTACATTAGGGAATGCTGATTGGACTCGATCGTTAAATATTACCCTATGCAGATCCTGATGTGTCAGACTCCGATGAACCATAGGCTTAAATTGACTATGTTTAACATATTGATGAAAATGCTTGATTTCTCCTACAATTAAGATTCATGTGCACATCTTCAGGATATGTTTGGCATAAAGCACTAACTCCTTCACGAATTTCTTCTTCTGTAGCTTCTAATTTTGTTAAGAATGAAAACTTTTTTGCAGCATTATTGTATACTGAGACCCACTGTGTTAGACTTGACTCTAATGCATCCATCACAGGTATAAATGTTTTGATACTGAACTTGTCATCAGTCAATTTTTCCTTTGCTTTTTCTTCAAAATGATCAAACATATCACTGGAACCTTTAACATAATCCGAAAATGAAGCATACAATATCCTACATACATTTAGACTAATTTGGGGGTCCTGCAGTGATTGAATAGTCTTATGAAATCCAGCCAGCAAGTAACTCCACAAATATAACATTACGGTACCATAAACTCAAACTCCTCCATTTTATTCAAAATATTTATGGCTTGATTTCTTGTTTCACCTTTCTCTGTAGTATCAATGCAATGCAGAAATTATTCCATCATTCCACAAGAAAGTGGGGGCCCTAAGCTATATAGCCTGTTTAGCTTATAGGTAAATCCGGCCCTGCTTGTAATAAAGTTTAGTCGCATACTTGCTTTGGCCCCCTCCCCCCCCCCCCCCAGTCCAAATAGCTTTATTTGCCTTATAAAGCTTTAAAGCTAGCAGAAACAAAACTATGTAAACAGTCTACAGTAATAAAACTATGTAAAGAGTCTACCGTAATAAAACTATGTAAACAGTCTACCGTAATAAAAACTATATAAACAGTCTACCGTAATCGGTTTTGATCTTGTGATTAAAAAACAATGTGTTTGGTGTTAACCTGTCTGTTGTTGCTTAGGGATGTGGATTGATACTTCGTTCTAACTCTTTTCTTCCATAATTCCATAGTATCTATATCAGTGTCTGTAATGAATTTGTTGTGTCTTTGCATATAACGTTAAGCAAAGCCATTTGAAGCTGGATCAAAAAGTGAAGAATTATTTATTTATTTTTATTTTTTTCATAATGTGTTGAACAGAAGGAAAAACCATTGTCTGTGACAAAGTTGTCAAGTAATCCAAGTGTTGCAAAGACATGATGTAACTAAAATAAGGTCAGCACTTGATCTTTGTGATGATGTGTAATTCTAGGCTATCTACTTAATATTTGTAACTTCTTTTTTTTAAATTTTCCTATCATATTGTAGCTGTCATCAAAGTCTAAATGTAATCTGCTCCAAGGTTGGATATGCAGAGGAGCATAGTGTTTTAATTGACATGTAAAATGGCATTTTACAGTTCTCTTTAATTCCAAGTCTATACATGTGCATGAACTAGCATTTTACTTGAGAGACAAATAATCAAATATATAAGGCTTCTACATACCCTACATATATAATCACCAATACAATAAAAAAAAATTTCTTTAAAAATCCTTTTAATTTTATTTACAACTTAGATATATATTTTATTTAGTCCATTTTTTTTTAGATACACACTCTAAATTAACAAACATCATAATTTAAATCATATTAAACAGAATTATTTGTGAATAAACCAACAGCAAATAAGCTTTATTCAAAGTACTTAACAGTTAAAAAAAATTATGAAATTCAAAAGTTGGCAAAGCTATAAATAAATCACATAAAGTATAAGGCTTCTTAAAAACATACAAGTTTACAAATGTAACAAGATAAAAAAAAATAGAATTGAATCCATGTAAGCCAACAAATTAACTTGATTTAAAACAAACTTTTATCAAAATGCAAGACTATATATATAATTAATATACTGAAAACTACATGAGCTTATAAATGTGGGTAAAGTACCCTTCGGACCAAATTGATCATAAGGCTGGTGAAGCAGTGTTCACCAGATTCTGTGGCCCCGACAAACAAGGGGACGTTTGGCCAGCATAATGCCCAGCCACCTTTACTTTACCTTAACTAATGTCAGGTAGACATCAGAGCTGCGTAGACTGAGCTTATAGCTTATAAGTGTACAAAGTTTTAATTTTTTATATAGAAGGTAGGCTACATTTTGAACACATTTAAAATAACATCAAACAATCTAACATAACATATTCTAACATAAAAAGTTATATTATAAAAATACCAGTAGTGCGGAAATCATTATTTTATTTGATTACATTTTTAATGGTACATATTCCAGCTGGACTTTAATATTTTTTGTTTGGTGATAGAATACTTATGGCAATATATTTTAATCTTGGCCAACTTTTCGGGCCATACAGTGTAATGTTAGATATTAATGTTAGATATTAGTGTTTTAATTACTTTCCTAACAATTTAAGTTTATAATGCATTTTTATAACCATTTATTATTTAGAAATGTCTTCAAAAAAAGGGTCTTTACAGACTAAATTTCATTTTCGCTAGACAAAAACAGTGTATATTTTAACAATGGATAAAAATTAATATCAGTATAAGCAAACAAAATATAAGGTGGTATCAAAACCTTTGTTGTCTAGCTGTGTTAATTATCTTGTAAAAGGGAGGATGAGAGAGGGTATGATGCTCCCCCCCCCCCCCCCCCCACCATCTCTTGTCCTTGCCTAAAGCTTAGAACATCTAAACATTTCATAGCAACAACATGTCTTATATTTACACTATCATGTCAAACAAGCCAGTAAAAAGATTATCTGTTTCATGATGAATTGTATTTTCATTTGTAATTTTAATTTGCTTTTCACAAGGAAATTTTAATGCAATTAGTCCAAATTGCAAAACAATGTTGTTGTTTTTTTAATTATTAATGTCTACACATTATTCTTAAAAATACAAAATGAATGAATGAATAATGATGCATTGTTTTAAATGTTACCAAATGCAGCATTTGTTTGACAATAAACTATTTGAAATACCAATTTTTTGTCAGCATAGAAGTGATACAAGGAATCTGAAAAGATTTATTATGACTTCTTAAAGATTCAAGCTGTTGGTCAACTTTTCTGAGAACACGAGTCATAATTGTCAGAACATCTTTTTCAAGCCCGACTTCCTTGAAAGCATCAAATAAACTCTGAATAAACCAGGATTTCTTTTCTTTACTGTCCCAGCCAAACTTACCTATAAAAAATAATTTTAAAATGTATTTAACATAGTAACTAAATCTAAAAAAAAATTAAAAGTTGACAAATAAAAATATTATTTATTTATGATATGTGACTTGTTCTCACTAAATGAGACATAAGTAGTTTTCCCAATATTTTAAAGTTTTATATATAGTTAGATTAAGGGCTTTGAAAATGCTTTAAGCATACTAAACTTATCAATGTTCTTAGGCCTAATTATATTACTTGTCTGTAAGACTTTGAATTCACCAGAAGTAAAGACTAGATAGCTTTATATCATAAGAAAGCAAGTTTGAAGTATTTTATTATTATGCTCTCCATGTTTCCCTAATGTAAATATCACATGTGTTACAAGCAGAAAGGCAATGGTGTTCTTTTCCCCCAGCCTATCACCAATCACATATGAGATAGATACAGCTTTGTAACCATAAGAAAAAATTAACCACGGATTTTCATTGTTGATCAGGTTAATAATCATTTTTCAAGTTAGCTTACATACCTAATCATTTAACTTAAAAATTATCCAATTATACAATAAAATAATTACAGTCTTGTCAAAAAATATATTGAGATTTGGCCTTTTTGAATGATATATAGGGCATAGACCTAACCTGGTTAGAATATGTTTTATTAAATAATAGATTTAAAATATAAAAATATAGAAAAAATATTTTTTTTAAACAATAATAATAATAATTGGTCATTTATATCGCGCCTCACTCCATGCTAATGCAAGCATGCTCAGCGCGCTCACAAAAACGAAACGACAATAACACTCTAAAATAGTTTTAAACAAGGTTTCGGCCGATGGAGGCACGAAACGACAATAACATTTTAAAATAGTTTTAAACAAGTATTTTGCTGATGGATGTGTACTTCATCAACTTAGTTGAAAAGAAAAGTCTTCAAATTCTTCTTGAATGCTTTTTTTGACACAGAGTTTTTCAGTGTCTCAGGTAAGCCATTCCACAGTGTAGGCGCCACAGATTCAAACGAGCGTACACCAAGAGTCTTTTTTCTGTGACCTTCCAAACCTGGATTTTCCATGAGAGATTGTGTTGAAGATCGCAGCATCCTTAACGGGACATGCTTCGGTATAAGCTCTTTGAGATATGCAGGTGATGTGCCTTCCACGCATCCGTAGGTAAGGGACATAATCTTATGATCGATGCGCTTCGTCACAGGGAGCCAGTGGAGCTCTTTGAGAATGAGTGATATGGTCATGCTTCTTTACTCGTGGCACAATGCGTGCTGCAGTATTTTGAACTTTCTGAAGTCTATCCAGTTGTTTCTGGGGTAAACCCCACAGGCAACTGTTACAATAGTCTAGTCTTGACTGTATTGTTGCAACAGCAAAAGCATTGGCTGTTTTTTTATTAATCAGAGGTCGCAGCTGACCCAGGGCACAAAGATGGAAGGAGCAGGCCCTAACCACAGTACTGATGTGTGGACCCATTGTTAATTTACTAACTAAACCATTATTTAGCAACATTTTCAGGTCAAAAAACTAAAAATAACACAACAATTATGTCTCAGAAATAGATTGTAAAGGCCTATAGCTATTTTCATACAAATATAGGCCCTATTTTCACCCAGATTGCCCTTACTAAAAAGTACACTTTTAAACTCAGTTAGGCTTCAGTGACAGTCTCATTTCCTCAGAAATATATAGTGAGGAACATCTTTGATACAAAATGGATAGCTAAGACTATTCAGCATGTGTACACAAATTAGTAAAAGTTACCAATAACTGTTTTGAATCTTACTAATACATAAGCAAATTTATATAGGCAAATATTTTGTAACTATAATAAAACTATAATATAATATAGGCCTAATGCTTGAATAATAATATTACCTGGAACTTCTGAATATACAGTAAGAAAATCTGCTTCAGTGGGAATTTTAGTATGCATGAGCTCTTCAATTTCTACCTCCATTCCACAAGCATCTGCTTCTTCTCTAAATTGTGGTTGTTTTGCAGAGCAAGCCTAAAATAAATCATTAAAAAACTAGAACAAATCCAGAAAAGTGATGCAAGTTTCTTTACTAGTAAATATTTACAACGGACAAGTGTAACATCAATAGTTAAACCTAGAAACACTAGAGGAAAAAAAGGTAAAAGAGTAAAGTAGTAATCATATAAATTTAAAGCATTAAATTCTGACTTTGAAATTCAACACAATCACAATCTATTACGATGCTTGGATAAGCATAATAATGATAATACCACTTTTCTTATTCCTTAGGCAAGGGCAAACACATAGAAGTTCTTTTTCTTTCTGAGTGGCATCTGTGCGTGAATGGGTTGCCTGAACAAACTAGAAAAACTAATTATGTTACTTAACATATCATTTATGTCCCTAATTAAAATGCAAAACTAGACTAAACCCACGGATAAGCATATATAGTAGAAAATAATCTTCTTTTAAGAAAGAACATCTGTAACATACAAGATAAGTTAGATCAATAATATTAAAATATGAATGGAATAAAACAAATCTTTAAAAAAAAACAAGTTTTTTTATAATCCTTTATATATACAGTTAGCTTTCCAAAAAATTTGCCTTTAGCCTCCAACAAAGAAAAAACGAAAATAAAAAGGATGTTAAAGTTAATAGATTGTAAAATGATTTAAAATAGAGATAAAATGCGAACCAAAGAGTGTAAAATAAAAAAACAATTTAAAACCTTTTTCGGGAGGTTGTGGTGAGGGAATGTAGCTGAAAATTTGAAAGAATGTGTTGTCATTAGAGACACATCTATGTGTCAAGTTTCAGCTCAATAGGATAACAGAAAGTGGGTCAGTTAGCTTTCTAAAGATTTGATCACCAGCCCACCAAGCCAGAAAAATATACATATACGTTTTATGAAGTTAATATAAATGATTAAAGAAATTGAATTTAAATGCAAGCAACTTAAAAAAAAATAAAAACATGAAATAGTACAAATCTTATGTAGGCCTATCTTGTGACTGATACAGTGCAGGTCAAAAGTGTGTTACAGTGTCACTAAACAAAATGCTTTTTAAGTAATATCAAGCTGATATATTTAGGCAATAATTCTTAATTTTGAAAGTATCAGGATTACTATTACTGATTTGTTAGCTAGATTTTCGTAATATAGAAACTAAGTTTTAAAGAACATGCTTATCCCTATAAGCACACCACATTGGCTGCATCAGGTCTTTTTGTACTTTCACAAATATAACAGGTGAGAAATAATTGAATTCATTTTACCATTTTGTTTGCTATTGTAGCCTACAAAAAAATTTAATAATGTTTTTATGTCGAAACAATAACTATATTATGTTAAAAACTCCTTTTTAATTTACAGCTTGACTACCGGTATTGAGATCATGAAATTATTTGACCTTAAAATTTATTTTACAGTCAGCTTGTGCACTGTGTGAAGGAAGGAAGAAAGTGATGTAGCAATGTATTGTGCAAGTTGTGTAATAAACAAGAGCCCTATGGTATCACTGGGATTTCCGGGCCCACCATCAAAACTCTGTATAAGGACCCCCAAAACCTAATTTTTCCACTGAGTAAAGGTATCACAAGCTTTTGACAAACACACAAACAAATTATATTGCAACCTAAATTCTCATCCGGAAAAGGACTTGTAAGCTAATAATTGTAAGATACTCTAGATGCATATATGAATATGTAAGGCACATTAAAACACACACACACAATACTGATATATAGATTATTTAATAAAAGATTTGATTTAAATGGTAACCAGTACAATTGACTAAACTTGATAACTCTACATACCTGAACAATGAACATTTTTGGTTTTCCAGCAAGTGTTGGGCATCGATGTCCCTTGAAAGGTTCAAAAAGATCATCAATAGAAATGTCACTGTCCACTCCGTATACAGAACCATCTTCTCCATAAGAAAGTATTACACATACAAAACAACTATTTGAAGAGTGATCTTTGCGTGCAACTAAAAAAATAAAAGAAAAGGGAAAAACTTGTAAAATCTATAAATTATCAGCAACCAATTAGTTATTAAAGCCCATTATTGTATCAGCAACCAATTAGTTATTAAAGCCCATTATTGTATCAGCAACCAATTAGTTATTAAAGCCCATTATTGTTTCAGCAACCAATTAGTTATTAAAGCCCATTATTGTTTCAGCAACCAATTAGTTATTAAAGCCCATTATTGTTTCAGCAACCAATTAGTTATTAAAGCCCATTATTGTATCAGCAACCAATTAGTTATTAAAGCCCATTATTGTTTCAGCAACCAATTAGTTATTAAAGCCCATTATTGTATCAGCAACCAATTAGTTATTAAAGCCCATTATTGTTTCAGCAACCAATTAGTTATTAAAGCCCATTATTGTATCAGCAACCAATTAGTTATTAAAGCCCATTATTGTTTCAGCAACCAATTAGTTATTAAAGCCCATTATTGTTTCAGCAACCAATTAGTTATTAAAGCCCATTATTGTTTCAGCAACCAATTAGTTATTAAAGACCATTATTGTTTCAGCAACCAATTAGTTATTAAAGCCCATTATTGTTTCAGCAACCAATTAGTTATTAAAGCCCATTATTGTTTCAGCATCCAATTAGTTATTAGAGCCCATTATTGTTTCAGTAACCAATTAGTTATTAAAGACCATTATTGTTTCAGCAACCAATTAGTTATTAAAGCCCATTATTGTTTCAGCAACCAATTAGTTATTAAAGCCCATTATTGTTTCAGCAACCAATTAGTTATTAAAGCCCATTATTGTTTCAGCAACCAATTAGTTATTAAAGCCCATTATTGTTTCAGCAACCAATTAGTTATTAAAGCCCATTATTGTTTCAGCAACCAATTAGTTATTAAAGCCCATTATTGTTTCAGCAACCAATTAGTTATTAAAACCCATTATTGTTTCAGCAACCAATTAGTTATTAAAGCCCATTATTGTTTCAGCAACCAATTAGTTATTAAAGCCCATTATTGTTTCAGCAACCAATTAGTTATTAAAGCCCATTATTGTTTCAGCATTCACTATCTCTGTTTATTTTTAATGGTGTCACCAAAAGGATGCCTGTCCAAGTCATATCCATCCATTGATGTCTGACCCTAATTCTCCTTCCTTGAAAAGAGGCTTGCAGGATAAGGGGTGAAACCAGACATTTTTTTTTAGGGTGGGCTGAACTTTCAAACATTATCTAATTTTTTGCACAAAAAAGTAAATATTTCTTTTTTAAATGTTGAAAAAAGTTATTTTAAAAAACTTCTGCTGAGCTTGCATCCATTGCCTATCAAAGATTTAATTTAAGTGTGTTACTGAAGGTTGTTTTTACAGAACCTTTAAGTATGTATTCTTCGTTCTATATGTGCTGGTAAAGGTCCTTTGTTATCTTCATAGATACAGTGTTGATTCTGTTTAAAGGACCGTGAAGCATGTGCCGTTAACCTTTTTTGAGCTGCAAACTTTCTGCTATTTCTGTGAACAATGGTTCACCGTTTGTACCAATGAACCATCTCTATTGCCCTGCTCATAGATAGTATGCAAGACTTTTACTGAGCAAAAAGTCGGGATAACACACTGAACACTTTTTTTTTGTTTTTTTAATGTATACATAGATTTCTAGTTCAAAAACTATTTTAAAAAACTCAATAAAAAGAAATAAATATTAAGATTTAATTCATTATAAATAACAATGGAATGGGAGTGAGGAAAACCAAGGGTGGGGGTAGGGCATAGGTGTCCCGGTAGGCCTGTTGATACCATGAGGTATTTTCCTTCCCTTTATCCCGTTTTTTTTTTTACTATTGGCAACATAATCAATATTATTTTCCTATTTATTTTAATAGTATAGTGAAAAAGTGTGTTTATCTGTCACTTTGATTAACTGTCTGTATGTTTAAGTGTCATGTGATTAAGTGTTCGTATGTTTTTTATCTGTTGTGGGATTAAGTGTCCATATGTTTAAGTGTCATGTGATTAAGTGTCTGTATGTTTATCTGTCATGTGGTTAAGTTTCTGTGTTTTAGTGTCGCATGTTTAAATGTTGGCACACGATATGAAGCTGTTGACTTTATCTAGCTTTTCACAGCTGACCAAGATGTCAAATTGCAATATTTTGGTGTTTATTGATTATAGGAATTATCTTTTCTGCATTGATCTGCACAGATTTATGTGGCAGGTGAATCCTGATTTCTTTGCAAATATCCAATAAAAATTGGTTGAATATATATTAAAAAAAGTTAAATCAGCACTGACAGATATTGCAATTCCCCTATAACTGATGCTGTCCCTTCATGATATTCTAGAAAGTTTAAGTGTTAGAGTGAGAGAGAGTAAACTAAACAGCTTTGTCACATCCCAGTTATGGTTCCGAAGCAATCTCCTTTTAAGCAATACACAGTGATCAAGTTAGTGTGTGTTTTAGTACTTTATGGAATTGCTAAGGGTTTTAGACATACTCTAACTTAAACTGTCTAAAGCCATAAGGACTTGGCACAATCAAGCTGACCTACTATATACATTTTCCATTGTAGGCTATATCTTAATGAAGGATGGAAAAATTATTTTTATGCACAATTATTTAAAAACAACTTTATTAAATTTTTGAACAATTTGACAATGTTTGTCATAGGAAATTTCAGCCCCTTCCCCCCTACACAAAAAAAAAAAATAGATTCACCCCTAAATGGCATTCAAAATATGTTTTTAATTGGCTCAAAATTAATATTTTGTCTTTTAAATTATCGGTAAATAACCAAGTCTAAATGCAAATTATTATTATTAATAATAGGCCATTTATTTATTTTATCTAACATAATTTACTAAAGATATTTGACAACAGTAACCTACCTTCGTTTAAATCTTCTTTCATTTGTGCACACGTTCTGTTAGCTTTAGTAATAATATCTTCAAATCCCAACATACTTAGCAGATCATACATGCAACTTTCATCATGATTTGATCCACTTCTTTTTGCCTTTCGTAGTGTTTCGTTAAAGCTGAGGTTGTTGATAATTAGAGCTGTTCCTTTTCTAGGGTAATCCATTTTATATTTATCAGAAAATAATTCTGACTCCGTCAAAATGGGTATTGCTCTAAAATAAAATAAAACAATTATGTCAAGTTGTAGCCTAGCAATATATAAAACTAATATTGTATTGAGAATTTAAAAAACATATTAATATTACTGGTAGGTTATATTATATATGAGATTTTGAGACAGTAAAATTTATGAAAACTAATAGTTCAAAAAGATAGTGTTTCCTGTATAGATATATCAAACTACATGATAGGCCTAGATCAATATATGTTTAACTTTTATGTTGTCATGTCTTTTTTTTTTTTAAATAAAAATAAAAACAATGAATGGCAGGGCTGTATATATATTAAATATCATACTCTTAAGGCAAAAAAAAAGTATAAAGTTAAGTTTAGTATCCTTACTTAAGTATCCTGTCTGACCAAATTGATCCATGGGGCCGGTGGAGCAGCGTTCACCAGTTTCTGTGGCCACTGAATATTAGGGGATTGTGTGGCCAGCACAATGCCCAGCCATCTTTATTTACATCCCCCCTCTAAAGTCAGCAGGTACCCATAATCAGACCCTCTAGATCCAAGAACAAATCCTAGCCTTCACCAGCATTTGAACCCAGAACCAGTACACCAGCCAAACTCTTAAAATTATTAAAAGTAGCAATTTAAGGTAACCAAAAATTGGCTATGCATTTACTATAATTAATTAGTGTACACTATATAGGATATATGGCCTTTAATAGTATATATGTTTTTTGTGTTATTGCTAAAAAATATATATATTAAAAAGGCTATTATAGGTCCTATATTATTAATGGCAATATGGCTTATGCCTATAAAGGATTATAAATAAATAGACCTTTTTTAAGGACATGCTCTGACATGGCCCATGCGGGTGCAATATTATGGCCATAGTGTTATATATATATATGTGGCAGATCACTTGAATCTAGTGGCTAGTTTCTGTTCCGACACTTCTGATACCTCAAAACTGGTGACCTGTGTAAACCACTATATATGTAATACCCACCTATTATGGGTAGCCTACACCAATGGGCTAATGCATACAGGGGTCAGGGGGCATGTCCAAGAATTATTGCACAGTCGAGAGCCACTGATGAGACTCGGTGGGGAGTGGCCGGGTGAGAAGGAATGTATATGCCACAAGTTAATTTATCTCCCCTAACCCAATGTGCCTGGATGATCAGGCCTTTTTGAATGTGCTACTGGACAATAGTGCAATGCCGCCTCATTAAGAATCCATGGACTTGGAGAATTTCACAGTGGTTAATAAAAGGGGGGGGGGGGGTTATATACATGTGCTTGTGGAAACCTACTGATACTGTTCTGCCACAGTTTTGGAGTTCTCAGACCCATATGTAGGGCTAAGCTCAAATGACTAAGATAAATTTCATTTATCATATAGGCCTAATATAATATTCTTAGTCATTATAATTATAATATTAATATATAGCCTACGTTCTTAGGCTATAATCTCTATACTATAGTATAGGCCTATATTATATATATTATATATATAATATAGACTATATTATAGCCTACTGACCTGACTAGGCCTACAGTCTATAATGACTCTATAGGCTATAGGTTACAGTACCGCTATTACTATAATACAGCATACGTTTTATAGTTTAACTTAGCCTACGGCCTACAGACTGTAGACTACAGTCACTTACAGTGTAGTGTAGTGACAGTGTTTTGCACTGTTTTTGAGTGTAGTACAGCGACGTTCCCCAGAACTCACTCATCTGGCCGCTGGCAGGGATTGGACATAGTACATAGCCATAGCCTAATATGTCGCAGGGCTAGTATCCAAAACCGGGGGTCGTCATACATATGAAATGTTTAATTTTTTTCTAATTTAGTATAATAAAATATTATTTGGCCTACCTGGACCTGTCATTACTTTCAAAATTAGATTGACTTCTCAAATTGGCAAGAGCATCAGTTGTATCATTTACAGTTGCCTTCATGGGCATTTTAGTTTGTTCTAAATGTTAAACTAAATATTATACTAAAATCTAAAATGTAAACAAATATATATTGTGGCAAATAAATCCTTAGACCGATAGGTTAATCTTTTCAATAATTTAAAGTCTTAATATTACTAATATTAGTTTTTCAAAATCTTTATGGGCGAAATCTTTTTCCTGAAAAAGTTTTTTTTGTATTTCCCGATTAGCTAAATATAGCTGTATAACAGTCACAAGTTTTCAGCTGTTTATGGGGGATGGGAGGGGGGGGGGGGAGGGGAATGAATCATATGTGTTGCCCATTTAACCAATTTAAATGCTATGGTGGCTTAAAGTAAGGAAAAAATTAGAGCTTTTGTCGAAAAAAAAATTAGATTAATAATTTAGTTTTAGTTGTTTTTATCTTACTTAAAATTCATTTTAGTAGGCTACATGTATTTTATTTATAATATTTATTTATAATATTTAGCCTACCTTTTCACCTTTTCGTCAAATAAAATGAACGCAGTTTTATATGTCCAAAGTCTATAAGTTGTTTGATTGTTTGTTTTATTTTTATTATTGCTTATTTTTTTCTCACAAATTAGTAAAATTAATACATTAAAAAAATGATAGGCCTATGCTGTAATCGGCTAGTACTAAATGAAAAAGTAACAGCAGTAATAGCGACCAAACTTTCATGATATTTTGATTTTTGTGAGATGTAGGCCTATCCGGATATTTTTCTCCCAAGGACGAACTAATATAAAATTGGCTCCCCTGCCCCCTATTTCCGCTTAATCAAAATGTTCTAACGGTAACGCTTGTTGTAGCCTCTGCTTAAAAGTAGGCTAGACTATAAGCACTTTATACTTGTTTGGTTTGGTACCATGACAGAGTGTTTCCTTTTCATATAGCCGCAATATACTACTATATAGCGTATCCTCCTTTTGCCGGACGTCTGATAACCCTAGCTGTAAACAACTTTCGATTTTAATTTTCCATTGAGAACATCGAAGCGATTACATAAAACGGAAGTGTACAATACAAAAAGAAAACATAAAAAAATTAGAACAAATCCAAAAAAGAGCTGCAAGGTTCATAACCGGTGAATATTCCCAATTACCGGTAACAAGAGTAACACCATTAGTCAAATCACTAAACCTAGAAACACTAGAGGACAGCATTAAGGGCAAAGAGTAAAGTAGTAATAATACACAAGGCATTAAACTCTAATTTAGAAATACAACCCAATAATATCTTGTTGCAAAGCTCAGATAAACATAAAGACAAAAACACTTTCCTTGTCCCTTATGCGAGAACAAATGCATGTATAAGTGCTCTTTCTTCCCGAGTGGCATTCAGCATGGAATGGGTTGCCTGGACAAGCCAGGAAAACCAGTAACTTAACATCATTTAAAACATTAATAAAAATGCAAGACTAGACTCGGACCACGGATGAGCGTAGGACGCAATAATATTCTTTATAGAAGGGGCGTCTGTAATGTATAAGATAAGATAAGATCACATTTAGTTTAAAATTTAACCTATTATATAATTTAGAGTTGGAAACAATTTAAACCCAAACAATGAAAAAACGGGAATTCATTATTTGGTTTTTCCAACTTTTAAGTTATAAATATAAAATATATATTTAAGATTGAAGAGGTTATTAAACTTCAGAGCAACATAATAATTATTAAAAGTATTTTTTTTTTAGAAATACAATTACACAATTAAAGTATCTTGAAATGGACGATAGTGAAGATTTACCACAACAACAAGGTTAGTGAATAATTTAAATTTAAAATAAAATAGTTAAAATAGTCATCCATGATAAAATCAATGATTTTTAAAATGATAGGCCGATAGGCTGACATAATTATGAGATAGTATATTATATAGTATATAGGTAGGTCATAGGACTAGTAGAGTTAGAGGGATGTTAAACGATTTTGAAACCGAAAACCGGTTTTGATTTTCAAAACCGAATTTCGGTTTGTTGGTTGTAAGGTAATCATTACTTCAAGTAGCACACCCTTTATTATTATTTTTTGGGTTCTGATGGAAATAATTTTAAAAAAATCATGTTGGATTCACACAAAACAATTCTTGAATTGCCTTGCTAACGCTAATTAGTCTGACTTTAGTCTTAGATATTGTGTTTCTATTTTTTTTCCAAATACCAACAAAGCAAAGGCTTGCGATATAAACAACAAAAAACCAAATGTTAAGTTACAGTTACAATTAACATGAATTTTGTTACTTGTCGGCTCATCTTTTAGAAGTGCGCGCCTCTTTGATGAACGCAATGGAGAGACGCATAGTAGTTTAGTCCTGTGACCCTGAAGAATTCGGCTAGACACTGCTTTTGTACTTTATTATTATCAGCACTATTAAATACACATATTGCTTTGATTGGTGCTACGCAATCCCTTTCAATACATTATTTACGAGTCTAAGTCCACGGTGTAAAAATTATCACTACCGGTATTGAAAGCTAAAGAATGTTATGGTAAAGTGTATAAAATCATATTGTATTCACACAAATCAACCTCTTGAATTGCCCTGCAAACATTAATTAAGTTTGAACTAGACCTATATATATTTCGATTATAGCCTAACCTACAAAACTATGCACGTTTGGCTTTTCCACGTGGGGGGGGGGGGGGGTAAACCAGTTTTATAGAACTGAAAACCGGTTTTGAAAACAAACCAGTTTTAACATCCCTACCTATGCTAGGACTAATCAGACTATTATAATAGTAATAGTAACTTAAAGTCGTTACTAGTTAAATAGTTACCGGTTTAAGTTAGTTAGTCAGTTAGGCCCACTTACCTAATTTGCAGACTACCTAGTAAATAATAATTTAAGTTTAAAATATTTTGAAATATTTTAAGCTAATCAAATCCTAATAACTTAATAGGCCTACCTAATTACTATTAATTAGGGCCTACTAATAACTAATTAACTAGGCCTAATCCATCGTTTTTCAAAGAACTACTATTCAATAGCATTAATTATGCCAGTAAAATGCTTTTAAAAACTTTAATTCACTTTTCAGAGAAGCAGTTCATTGGCCTAAAGCAGTCGCCGTAAGTGCATATTCAGACTTAATTGTGTATGTGTCTTATATAGCCTATATTTAGACATATATATCTAAAAGAGCTCTCTCTTTTATTTATAGATGTAAAAGAAACAGAGACAATAAATCAGTGGTTCCCAACCTTTTTAATACCTGTAATATGCTACTGTTTTTATTGTTGAAATTAAGTACCTTGAGCCTCAGTCTTGCTTTCTGATTAAAGTTCATCACAAGCCCAAAAACATGTTTTAAAACTTTTCCTCACGACAACCATCTCATATCATTGTGAAATAGCAGAACATTGCTCGCTGCACAGTCGCGAAAACCGTCAACTGTTTAAAGACCTCGCCTTTACAAAATGGACACAACGTATGCCTCAGGCTCTTTTAATTACCTCTTGTAGTTTTTGTGGCAACATCTTTGTTGCTAATATTTGCAGATGAACTATACAGACAGTGACTTCCAATTACTTTTGTTGACTCGTTCAGTACCAAACATGGAAATCCAGATCAAACAGCATCTACAGTAGGCCCTAAGTTACAATATATTCATGCATGAAGTATCAATTTACTACCAATACTGACAATTTCAACACAGTAGCTGCTTTTAACAGGGAAGATGCTTTTAACTCAGAAACTATATGCACATGTGTAGCTGATCTGCATACGTACTTAATGGCTCCAACCCTGTCACATACACCTGTATTATTTGTATGGGGAGTATGTGATGTGGTTGGCGCAATGATGTCATCATGTCGGGTAGGACCTACTCGTATGTGGGTGTTATCTGCATGTGGTTGGTCATCTTTGAGGCGAATAGAGAAGAGGTGTCTTGCTTCATAAGACCAGCAAAAATTTATGGTTTCTGATTGTCTTAGGCGACCCCATGAACTGGTAGTTCGACCCCCAAAGGTGTTGCGAGCCAAAGGTTGGGAACCGCTGCAATAAATAAACATGGTTTTTAACCATTAATAAGTTGTCTGATGTTTAGTAATTATTTACTATAGCATATAAAAAAATCCTACTAATGATTTTTTTGGAAGTGTTCTACTTATTCCAACATATTATTAGGGTGTTATTTATAATTATTAAAACTGAAATCAATTTATTTAACTATCATCATTTTAGTTTGTACTGTTAACTTCACTTAATATTTCTAGCTGAGATTGTGGAGTTCTTTCTTTTATTACCAGTCTGTGTAATATAATGATAGAATAATAATAAAATGTTTGAAACATTTCAGAAGAACATCATATACTGCAGCTCAAAAACTGAATGACTTTTATAATTTTACAAATGATAAACGGGGCATCGCAATCATAATTGTCAATGATAGATATCAAGGAGCCAACAAAAGAGAGGGTTGTGAGAAAGACATGCAGGAGCTGCAATTTACTTTTGCAAATTATGGCTTTGAGATTCGTTGTTTCAAAGACAAAACTGCTGGAGATATTATAAGAGAAATAAAAAATAGTAAGAACTGTATATATAATAAATTTTTCTTTCATTATATGCAATAATAATCAATGAAATTTATTCTTTACTTTTTATTTTTTTCTTCATGTAACATACATCTATTTATGAGAAACAGACTTTAGGTTTTGACTAAAGGTAGGCTAATAGTTTAAATCAAAAAGAAAACCTGTGAATTATGGGAAGGCAATAGGGTGGAGTGTTCAATCATAGTTTGGTTGTCTGTCTAGTAAGTAGTTCAGTTTTTGTACTAGTAGGACTTAAAGTTCAGATAGTCATTAAAGGCTTTATTGTTAATGGCTGAAAGTAAATTTATTCTACACAGAAATGCGCAACTCTTTTTTATTAGGCCTCTCTTTATAGGCTATATATTTGTATGTATATTCAACAACAAAAGTGCTAAAGGTGAGATTCAGTCATTGAGTAACAATTGATGTTGAGTCAGGGGTGAAGCCACGAGAGCGACTGAGGGAAACTAAGCTCCCCCTCCATAACTTTTGTAAAACATTTTCCTTTAAAGTCTCCACTAGTAAGTACTAACTGGTGAAAACATTTGGTACCATAATTGTTTGTCACAAAAGTTCAGCCCACCCTTCCCTTTGGAAAAAAAAAATCCTGGGTTTGCTGCCTTGTTGAGTACATTTGTGATAATAATATGGTCGACTTGAGTAACAGAACATGCTAAACTACCTTTATAATGAAAACTAACTGTGATTTATTTTCATAGTTAAATAGTATATTTTTGTAGATGAGAGCAGACAATTGGTTTTAAATATTTGAGTTTTCCCCACAAAGATCAGAGAACATTTTAAACATCTTACTCCATGATTTGGGTTCTTTTATCTATTTTAATGCGGGTTGTACCAAAAGTAAATTGAAACTGGGGATATCATTTTAATAATATTAACCTGTATTGCATTAAAATATTCAAAAGCTTACAGGAGGCTTTATAAACATTTTTTTTTAGTTTCCAATGAGGATCACTCTAGGTCAGATTGCTTGGCCATAGCCATTACTACACACGGTGAGGCCATGGAAGATAATGGAGTCAGAGATGATTTTATATTTGCAAGTGATAAGATGATCAAAACAAAAGTGATTTTGGAACATTTTACAGATGATAGGTGTCCTAGTCTTAAGGGGAAGCCTAGATTAGTTTTCATACAGGTTTGTCATTTTGTTCTTAGTTTTTATCAGTACAAATGTTCAATTTAATTAAATCTTGAATAGCTACTGTAGATGAGAGTATTTTGTTTGTTAATAAAACAAATATTTATAAATATTTTTTTAATTTAAATACCATGGTATTAACATAAATATTATTTTTTATGTGGTTTAAGATAGAAATTTTAAGATTTTTGCGGTTGAAGGTTGTAAAAAAATGTTGAACAATATATTCAGAACCTTTATTTTTCATAATATTATGCAATAAAAACTTAATAATAACAAAATACAATGTCACATACTGGCTCAATATTCTTTCAATATCTATAAGTTTTGACTATTTTGACATGCTGTGTTAACAGATAGTTTTAATAACTAAATAGGCAGTCATAATAAAACTAAAAGCTCTAGTTATCAGATTTCTACATATATAATAATAATAATTCTGTTTGTATAGCGCTGCCAGAAAACAATGTAAGCTCAGAGTGCATTTAACATTGAGCAACAAACAACCAAGAACATGGATATAATTTCTAGGCTGAAAAGGATATAAAGCTCATTATTAATTGAAAACTTTACAAACATAGGACAAAAAATAAATGTAGCATTACTGACTTAATATAAAAGTCAGCAGGGGTCTAAAAAAATGTGTTTTCAAGTTCTATTTAAAAGTGAAGATAGAACTTATTCTCCTCAGTAGATTCCATACCTTCGGGCCAGATATTAAGAAGGCTCTTTGGCCAACGGCCATCAGAGAGTAACGTGGCAG
Source organism: Anisus vortex (assembly GCA_949126835.1). Classification (NCBI taxonomy): domain Eukaryota; kingdom Metazoa; phylum Mollusca; class Gastropoda; family Planorbidae; genus Anisus; species Anisus vortex. The sequence goes on from OX421494.1 coordinate 18,421,638, forward strand.
CTCCCGAACACACCACTAATGGAAAACTTTCTAATGATTATTATTTTGATATTCTTAGGCTTGCAGAGGAGAAAAACTGGATGAAGGGGTAGATGTAAAATATCAAGCAAATTCTTCACAATCATTTTCTGGCAGTTCAGACTTAGCAGACTCCATACATTTGCGTACCGGTATTGCTGATGTTACGGATGCAGTGCTTGATACTATGGAAGAAGGCCAACAATTAGACAGCTCTGATTCTCAAGGGTAAATCTAAGTGCTTCTTTTCTGTCATCTGAATAAAAAATATTTGAGAATTTTCTTGTCAAAATCATGTTTATCTTGCTATTTTAAAAAAAATTTAATAGACTACTTACCAGGTAGTTAATAGTAATCACACATAAACTGATAAGATTAAGTCTCCTTTGAACACTTTTATTAGTTTTGTAATTAAGGCTCATAAACATTTTATTATGTTTCAAATCTAGTGTTTGAATTGTAACATTTCTCTAATGTTAATGCTAAATGTTTAAATATTGTGTAAACTAATCCATCTCTACATCTTATCTCAGTTTTTTAAGGGATTCTACTCAAGGAGTTTTTGTAAATAAAAATTCAAATCTAAAACTAAAATCAAGTGCTGAAGGAAATCCAGGGCCATTGAATCCACAACCTCTTCATAAACCATTGGTCAACCCGGCACCATGTTACAAAGATTTTTTGGTCATGTACGCTACACCGCCAGGTAAGCATATGCTAAAGAGAAGTTCTGAAATGTAAGCAAAGAAGATATTTTTAAAGTAACAGCTAAGTACAAATAAATTTTTCTTTTACAGAACATTTTTGTTGTTAAGTAATCCCCTTGGACCAAATTGATCCATAGGGCCAGTGAAGCAGCGTTTACCATTTTCTGTGGAAACAGCATATATTTGTTGTTAAGCTGGGCATTATAAGTTTTAGTAATTTCTTCTGTCAATCAGCCCACTGATCTTTTTGCTATTGAGACCAGTAAAATTCAATTGACATGGTTGTCTTTAGTTGTTTTGTGTTGTTGTAGAATATATTGCTTATCCAAAGTTTGTCAGGAATAAAAATTTATTTCTTAAAAAGACTTGTATTGGAGATTCATATTGGAAGTTATGTGCTTATAGATCTATCTGCAGTTTGTTGTAGTGTTCAATTTATTTGTTGTTCAGGGTGTTAGTGACTGGAAGATTCTAGTGTGTGTTTGCCCCGTAACGTTTGAATGCTTTCCCTTGGTTTTTTTTTATATGCTGTTGTCGGATAGCTTCAGTGCATATCAAAAGAAAGTTTTTTTTAAATTTCTTTTGTTTTGACCTATGGTCATTTCTTTTAGTTTCTAGAACATGTTGTTTTGTTTCGATGCTGTTAACCTTGAAATTGTTTATTAGCCAGAGACATCATATTCTTCAACCTACGTTAATAAAAACTACAGTAATTAAAGGCTAGATAGTAAGGAGAAAAGCAGTCTTTTGTCCACAGAGTTTTTCTTTACATGCGGGGTTAAGAAGAGTTATCTTTTGTAAACACTGATTTTGTATACGCTTTGTCATTGGTGACTGTAATTGTGCAAGTTTTTTTTATTGTTGTGCCATATTGTGCTATAAGCCTTCTCATTTGGATGTTTGTTTTCTTATTAAGGTAGAGCTTATATTTCATTTTCTTTTGTTATTTTTTATTAGATATTGTAATAATAAACTTTATTATTAAATCATTAAATTGTTTTATGGTATCTTAACCCTTGACTTCTGTATAATCTTTTTGTTTAGTTTTATTTATTATTTCATTGAAATACCAAAATTTGTTTAGATTTTTAGTTTACTTTAAGATACTATTTTCTATATTGTGTTTTATCAATGAGCCAAAATAAATACAAAATCCAAATTAATTTAATACCTAACAAGGGGCTTGTGTTTCCTAATCACATCTGCAATATAATGCATTGCTCCTTTTTTTTGTTTGTTATTTAAGTTACTTGTTCATTGTTCAAAGGCCACTAAAAATATAAAAGTTTTTTTTAGGTTACACATTGTTTTAGTTGACAAGTGAAATGCATGTTAAAATTTAGGCCTTTACTGTTTAACTAAGTAAAAGAAATGCTACTTGTTCAGTTAAATTTGCTTTAAAATAGCATTACACTGCTCACACAAAGCCACATATTTTTTCCATCGTGGCTTTTAGTCTTTAAAGCTGGTTTGAAATTTGTTTAATAGCTTCATACATCTTCTTCTACTAACCTTTATAAATATTGTTTTCTTTTCCTCCAGTTTTTATAAAATCATTAAAAGTATAGGTATATATCATTTTACTTTTATTCAATTCTTTTGATCTGTTTTTATTTGCAATCTTCAGCTTTTCCCACTACACAATTCAATTAATAATTTTACACACATTTGCTTTTCCAGGTTACTTTGCATTTCGACGCACCACCGACGGATCATGGTTTATTAAGTGCTTATGTGATATCCTTAAGCAGCAAAATGAAACAAATGAAAATCTTCTTAAAGTTTTAACCAAAGTTGTAAGTGAAGTATCCTTTAAAATGCAGTCTAAAAATGCGGATGCCCTTCTGGATGCCAAGAAACAATCCCCAGTTATTTACTCAAGACTTACTAAAGATCTATATTTAACAAGAAAAAAATAAATCTTCTCAAATGTGAATCAACTTTGACAGATATAACCAAATTGTACAATGTAAATGATGAATATATATGTTGAACAATAAATTAATATTTTTTTGTCAAATGCATTTATTTTGTACACCTTTTTAAAATCAATTTTTATTTCAGATTTTCAATATCTGACCAATAAAAACAAAATTTTGTGTTTCAACTTGTATGTCTATTAACCCTTCCCGTACCGACCTACTTTTATCTATGCTGCCTTCAGTTCCGCTATATACGCGCCCGGGACTGTAAGGGTTAATAAACTTTTCTGTTAGTCCTGTAATGTCATGTGGAACACCCTGTGTGGTTCTACAGAGTAGCCTACTTTCACTTATATTTTTTCTATGTAAATGAAATTAAAGTCATAAAACATAGCTATTAATTTATTTCTTTTCAGTTTCTAATTATTCTAGTTACACAAATTTCAGACGTTTATAAAAAAAATAGACTAACATTTTAAATAATTTTTTCATTGTAATATTTTCCATTAATTTTTCTTTAATGAATTTTATTTTTATCTCTCTTTTATGCCATTTATCTTTCTGACAAGATATATTATTCTATTCGAACCACTAATTCCTGCAATTTTTTTAATACTAAATCTACCGACTTGCAGTCTTATTGGATTCATTGTTACATTGTTAAGATTGGAGTTACGCTCCTACTAATCAGTCAAAATCTATGTTGACTGAATAAAAGACTAAATTAAAATAAATTTTTTTAAATCAAAAATTTCAAAGAACTACTTTTATGAATTTGGAATGTCTTTAGATTTCAAATATTTTTACACCTGATTGTATTTCAAATTCTATACAAAATTTGCAAAATTAACATGACAAGTTATTCATAAAAGCTCCATTAAAGAGTCATAAATCATTGATATTATTTATACAACAGCTTTGCTGCTTTACATTTAAGAATTTGTTTGATGCATTTTTTAAACCAAAATCCTTAAGGTGATAATACCTGTGTAAATAAAGACATAAATCTGTTTACCAAATGTTAAGTGTTAAGGTAACAATTTTTAGGTTTTATGTTTTGATGAAACAAGTATTTTAAAATGAATTAAATTTTCTTTTGTTTTGTTAACTAAAATACTTTGAAATATTTCAATCATGCATAGGTGCATATTGGTTTGTCTATATCAATACATGTATATGCTTTTTTTTATCTGTAATGTTATTTGTACCTCTACCATATTTAAAAAATGTAATTTATGTATATTTCTAACACATTTTCATACATTATGAGTGTTACATTATGATGCTGTAGTTTTTTGTGTGTAGTTGTTGGGCTTTTTCTGGTACATTTAATAACTTTTTTATTTTGTATAGAAACATTTCACTGTTTGTACAACGTTGCCCCAGTGTAATTTGCATTTATAAGCAACATAGAGTGTTGTATCAGAAATAGGTTTTGGTGAGTTTTGTCAATTATTTGTCTATCATGCTTGTCTTTTTGCGAGAGAGGAGGGAAGATAAGTAGTTATCTACTGTCTTTTATTACAGTTCAGGTTGACCTTGATCCCGCGCGCTATCATCTCTTTTAAATTAAATTGAAATCAAATACAAATGTTAAGCACTCTCATTTTATATTACATGTGTTGTTGTTCGTCCCTCATTTCCGAGGATGACCACGTCTACCAGTCGCTTTGTGGCCTCTTTGGTGGCCTATCAGTCCTATGCGGGCCCTGAAGGATCTGTTGCAGGTTCTGCAGACAAAAGATGCGGTCGTGGGGTCTGGCAGCGCCTTGCAGGTCTGCCTGGAGATTCTGTTATATTCTGCCAACTGTGCCCCGGACGACACAATAGTGCGCCACCTGTTTCAATCAGTTGCCAGTTCCTCCCATCTATCTGGGTCTACGTCGAGTGCTGTCAAGGTTGCTTTCAAACTGTCTTTGAAATCTTTTTTTGGCCACCGGTTCTTCTTTTCTCGTGTGCTAGCTTGCCAAATAGGAGCTTTTTTGGCAGTCTGTGGTCCGGCATTCTAACTAGATGGCATATATTACATAACATCAAAATGAATGTACATGTTTTTTCTATGTTTTTGTAAATGGAGATATTAACGTTTCTTTTTTTTCATATAGTATGTCTTAAATGCAATAGTCATATAGTATGTCTTAAATGCAATAGTCATATAGTATGTCTTAAATGCGATAGTCTATTTTCATAATTTTATCCCAGTTTTATATAGACTAAAGAGCATGGTTGCTGAGCGGCAGTGCATTTGGCTGGCATACCAAATGTTCTGGGTTCGAATCCTGGTGAAGGCTAGGATATTTTCCCGGGACTGGATGGGTACCTGACATTAGTTGGGGTAAAGTAAAGGACATTGTACTGGCCACACAATCCCCTAGTATGCTGTGGCCATAGAAACTGGTGAACGGCTGCTTCACCGGCCCTATGATCAATTTGGTCAGAGGGGTACTTTACTTTATATAGACCTAGATATTAGATTTATGCTTCCAAAGATTTTTGCTTATTTAATTTTTTAAAATAATTTTCTAACTTTCCTACTAAACTAACAGATTGTTTTAATTTTCTAGTAGGCTAATATTACTAATGACCAATTTATTTGTTTATTGTACATGTCTAGTAGACTAGCAACCAATTTATTTTTTAAAGTAAACCTACTATTACACTTTTACATTTCCAAAAGCAAGTTGGAGCTGAGATAAGTGACTCTTGGTAATGGTTCATACATTAAATTATCATACTATTTCTAATAGGCTTATCCATTAATGTGAAAATAGAGCATGCTAGATGGGAAGGCATGAACAAACAAGTGATACTAATGACATATAGGCTACCGGTATATCATCATACATTTTGTTGATATTATTATACCATTATTGAATTATTACACCAGTGAAAAACCACTCTACCTGCTTGTTAAATAATGTAGAATTGTAACTTGTAACCCGAAATACTGACAGTTGGTCTCTGAGAAAATCAGTTTTACAAATAAATGTGGATACATTCATCTACACATAGTTGTTTTGACCTAATTAATTTTTAATTAACAAATAAATATAAGCCAATTTGATGATGGCTATAAGTTCAAGAATGTCCTCTGGTGCTTTCGACAGTGATCCAAATGATTGCACATGTTAGCGTAGATTTAAGATACTGCAAATTATAAACTGCTGAGACATAAATCTGTCAACAATTAGGATAAAAAGGACTAGGCCTATAGGCTATATGACAATTTTTTTTTGGGGGGGGGGGGGGGGGGGCAAGAAAGTGGGGGCCCTACGCTATAGCCTGTGTAGCTTATACGTAAATCCTGCACCGCTTAGGTATAGCATAGATCTAGGGGCGTATGTAGTAAATTTACTAGTAAACAATGAAGACAGGCAGTGGCATGGTGTTATTTTTGTCCTTGCCATATCTATTTAGCAGAACGAGCATTTTTATTTAACAAACTTCAGTGGCAGACTTATTAGAACAAAAGAAAAAAGTATTCTTAAAGGACAATGTTTTCTGTTAAAATATTACGTCTGCTTTTTAATTATTTTTTTAAATAAATATTATAATACTATTATAGTAAAAAGGCGACATAGCGCACAGGCCAGTCATACAATATATAGCTCAGTGACTCTATGGAAATTTTAAAATTACAACTCGGAGATTGAACGGACGAAATATTTTCTATGTAGGTCAGTTTATTAGTTTATATAAATATTTCATTTTGAGAAGCTGTGAAAGTTTAACAGCCGAGAGAAACAGCTGTAAAACCACTTAAAAGTTAAAAGAAATGGACGGACCTTTGACGAAAGAACAAACTGTGAATCTCCGGAAACAGTATATTGGGTAGGTGAATCTTACTAATTGCAAACTATTCATTACAGAAGTCCAGTCAGGACAGTGGTCAGTCCAGAAGTGATGAAGTTGAAGTGATAGACTAGTTTTAATTTTAAACTTATTAAAATAATAAAAATTAAAGAAAGCAATTTTAAAGCTAACCAAAATAAAACCAAACCAACATTTATCATAATAAAATAAAAAGTGCAGTGTTTGTAAGCTTTAAACTTGATACAAAAATTCATAAATAGATATATTATAATTTAATATAATAATTATATCTAGATCTACTCTAGATCTAGTCTAATTTAATATGCCTAAAACTTGAAAAGCCATTTTGAACTCAAACTGACAAACATTTTATAATTTAGGTAGGCTTATGGCATCTATGCCTATATTCTATTATATTCTATAGATTTATATTATAATTATGGCAGGTTTCACAATAAGGATTTCAGGATTTCCCATTTTTTAAGTATTTTTTTTTTAAAAGAATGTTAAGCTATAGTATAGTATTATATGTCATTTTAAAGCCTAAAAGCCCAGAAATCCAAATATGACACTTATAAAGTCAGCTGATATTTCAATATTTTATAATTAATCATTTAAAAATCGGTAAATTCCCTCTATCAAAAAGTTCCTGGGGCTACAAAATGAGTTAGACTAAACATCATCAAACTAGCCTTAAAACACACAATATTGTTGAAATTGATACTTTTATGACAAATAAACTCACAAAACGTAAATATATCAGTGTTTGTGCTGTCTTTTATTATTATTTTTACAATAAAACATGATTTCGCACTCGGGCATCATAAAGTCTAGAACTACCGAAGTCCCCGCCATTTTGAAAAAAACGTGGCTTTATTGGACGTTAACAAAGCGTGTGTGTTAAAAGCGAAAAAAAGGATTTTTAACGTTTAAACCACAATAGTTTGCGTAAATTTAGTTTAAAACTATAAATAATAGTATTTTGTTGCCGTAGATAGTAGATAGTACACAAATAGTCGGAAATCGGAAAAAAAATGAATGTGTAAATAGTGTTTTAGAAAATACTTTTTCGACATCGATCGAACGTTCCAAAAAGCGAACGTTTTGCACCGAATGGAGTTAAAAAATAAAAAACTAAAAAAGTGCATCAAATGTAATTTTTAAGCTATCCGATCGGATTTACATTCTATAATTCGCACGCGTGCATTTAAATTGACAGTAATCTCGAATCTTGTTTTGACAGCGAACGTTATCTTTGCTAGTCCGAAGCCTTTTTTGTACCAATCGATTTTCATTTATTTACTAATAAAATGAATTCTTCGGCTAAATATTTAAAACAAACTTTGTTTTTATGAAAAGAATTAAATTTCTGGTTAAAATGAAAAGAGTTTTACGAAATTACATAGATAAATCTTATTTTAGATCTAGTTTTAGACTTAGTCTCGGCGGCGGAAAAAATCCACCGATATGCCGTAAAAATTAGGGCTTTTTAAAACAAGTTTTTTTCAAAAGATAAACATTTTTTTGTGCTTCTAATGGTGGCCTAGGGAAAATTAACATGTTTATGAATGTTAAACATTAAAAAAACATAATATTTCGGCTTTATTTATTCCTGGTAAGTGATTTTCAAATGTATACAAAAAATCGAGAAATGGGATCGGTGGATTATGTAACGTTTGAGGGTGTTTAAATTAATATAAACAACACAAAAATATAATTAAAACTTAGGCCTACAATACTGATGCAGCTGATACTTTATGGACATATAAACACATACAAGTAAAATAAACAGCATTTTGTATCAACAATTTTTATTTTTTAAATAAACTATAAATCTCCATCATTTGGTGGCCATTTTGTGAAACCTGCCTTATAGGCAATATCGGATATGATATACTATACAGATATAGTATATGGTCTAGTTACCTAGTATAATTTAGTATAAAAAAAAGTATAGGCCTATAACTTAGGCTTAGGCCATAGGCCCATCCTGCCACCTAGGCCCCTTTAGAATAGAAATAGAAGGCCTACATAAATGACATAATTCATTTATATAAATTATAAATATAATAATATTAACAATACCATTTTCTTCACAGTGTTACAATGTGAAATGCGATTATTATCAACATCTTTTATAGGCCTACAAATCCTACCTTACTATAATATTAATATTTTTAAATAGGGCCTAACACTTAAAGGCCATGCCCTGGTTAGATGGCATCCTTCAGCCTCAAGAGACATTGGGATATCTTGCGCCCAAACTCAAGGACATAGGCCCACTGTGTAGGCCCTCACAGATTTTAAGGAATAGCCCTTGTGCAAAAGATCTCTTCCACAATGCTGATGTGTTTGAGGGAGGGGCAATACCACTACAGTTTGGCACCAACTGCCCTCAGGATAGGAAGTTCTCAGACTGATGGGAGGGGGGGGGGAGACATCAGTATGCCTATGGGATATTTACTCAATGTGAGTATATCTGAAAGGCATACTAAGTTATTATGTATTCTGCTTATAATATTGTTTACATATGATATAAGTATGCATCAATGATTCCTTTTGCGCTGTTATGGGCAGGAAAAGAAGTTTTCATAATTTTTGTTTGGGTAGGCCATGTACGTCCGGGAAATTTAACTCTTTTCACACCGACCTACTTTCTTGCTATGCATACCTTCATTACCAATTATTTTACTAATTACTCCCCATGGCCCAGACTTTATATTAGAATGGCTGAGACATCAATAGGGTTCCAAAATTAAATTTTTACTTTTTTTATTTGTAAAAAGTTATAATGACATGTATAAATTAAATTGTTTTGAACATAATAACTTATCTTATTAGAATAATCAAGTTTAAAAAAAAAAATTATATTTATTCATAAGACAAAGTTTTATCAACACCTAAGTCCATAATAGCGGAAGGTAAATAGCTATCGGGTATTCGACATTGTCTGCGGCATTTTACGTCTTGAGAGACCCGCACTTTCACAACAAAAACTGAATAGTTGGTCAATTTTCCTATTTTAAAAAGCGAAATAAAATTCTACTATTCCACTATCAAATAATCATTCCTCCGAGATTATCGTGAAAGGTCAGATCCTTATTTTTGTTCTTTAAAAAGGCACCCTTCATTGAGGAAAATATAAGCACCTGGGCCACAGGGAATAGTGTCTGCTAATGAAAATAATACGCGCCTGGGGCGGAGGGGATAAAGTAGGTCGATGGAAATATATGTGCCTGGGGCTGTAAGGATTAAGATAATTTTATGAATTAAGGCAATCATAAATGACTGTAAGAAAACACAATTTTAAAATAAATTTCTTTTATAAAGGTCTAGAATATTAACCTCATTATTTGACTGATTTTTTTTAGTGCTTTATCTAGAATTTTGAAGGTCATGTGTACTTTGGTCTATAATTCATTTCACCATTTGGCTTATCTTTTGTTAATATTATTATTGTTTAATAAATTTGGCAGATAGAAAAGTTTACTATGCTGGGCAGGACATAGATGTGTTGGTTATAATACTTGTTTGGGAGTGCAAAAAATAGTGTGTGTGCAGAAGTCATAAATATGGTAGATCTGGTTTTATTCGCCTTGATGTTGCTGTCAATGTTCTGTGTGTTGATTATTATAAGAAAGGTTTTGTGAGGATGTGAGCTTGCAATGACTGCCCAACAAGTTGATGGTCAATTAATGGTAGTCTTGAAAAGTGTGTCATGTTTGAGGGAAAGAGTACCAGAGTCAAAGTTGAGCACTGAGCACCCATTGTCCATTTTTTGTCAAATTTAATTGCTCTTTGGAGATGAAAGTTAATTTTTCTACTTTTGTTGCTCATCGTTCATGAAATCTAACTTTTCTACTTTGGTTGCTCATTGGCTATAAAAGCTACTGTTTCTACTTTTATTGCTCATTGGCTATAAAAGCTACTGTTTCTACTTTTGTTGCTCATTGGCTATAAAAGCTACTGTTTCTACTTTGGTTGCTCATTGGCTATAAAAGCTACTGTTTCTACTTATATTGCTCATTGGCTATTAAAGCTACTGTTTCTACTTTTATTGCTCATTGGCTATTAAAGCTACTGTTTCTACTTTTATTGCTCATTGGCTATAAAAGCTACTGTTTCTACTTTTATTGCTCATTGGCTATAAAAGCTACTGTTTCTACTTTTGTTGCTCATTGGCTATTAAAGCTACTGTTTCTACTTTTATTGCTCATTGGCTATTAAAGCTACTGTTTCTACTTTTATTGCTCATTGGCTATAAAAGCTACTGTTTCTACTTTTATTGCTCATTGGCTATAAAAGCTACTGTTTCTACTTTTGTTGCTCATTGGCTATTAAAGCTACTGTTTCTACTTTTATTGCTCATTGGCTATTAAAGCTACTGTTTCTACTTTTATTGCTCATTGGCTATAAAAGCTACTGTTTCTACTTTTATTGCTCATTGGCTATAAAAGCTACTGTTTCTACTTTTGTTGCTCATTGGCTATAAAACAGGGTTCGTACAGCTCCTGGAAAATCCTTGAAACTCCTGGAAAACTACAAGTTGTGTTCCAGGACCTTTAAACTCCTGGAAAAACTGCATTTAGTCCTGGGAAAATACTAAAAACTCCTTATTGTTTTAGGGAGATTAATTATTAATAAAAAAATTGTAATCACTGCTCATAGATTGTACTTTCACTTTTCCAGAAAACCTTATTGGAGTTAACCCTCTTTGCCACTTTTTATTTATGCGCGCACCACGTTGATGACACTAGTGATGCCACTCCTTGGTTCTTTTTTTTTTTACTAGATCTTGTTTTTTTTCGATCAAAACTTGGGATTCTATAAAGTCCCAGTAATGTCGTAAAAAAAAAAAAGAAGCTATTTAGCGAGTTTTTTTTTAAAGAGCTCAGCTTGGCTTTTCAAAAAATTTACTCCTGAAAAACTTCTGGAACACTCCTGGAAAACTCCTGGAATTTTGAGGCAATTTTTCTGTACGAACCCTGTAAAAGCTACTGTTTCTACTTTTGTTGCTCATTGGCTATAAAAGCTACTGTTTCTACTTTTGTTGCTCATTGGCAATTAAAGCTACTGTTTCTACTTTTATTCCTCATTGGCAATTAAAGCTACTGTTTCTACTTTTATTCCTCATTGGCAATTAAAGCTACTGTTTCTACTTTTATTCCTCATTGGCAATAAAAGCTACTGTTTCTACTTTTATTGCTCATTGGCTATAAAAGCTACTGTTTCTACTTTTGTTGCTCATTGGCTATTAAAGCTACTGTTTCTACTTTTATTGCTCATTGGCAATTAAAGCTACTGTTTCTACTTTTATTCCTCATTGGCAATTAAAGCTACTGTTTCTACTTTTATTCCTCATTGGCAATTAAAGCTACTGTTTCTACTTTTATTCCTCATTGGCAATTAAAGCTACTGTTTCTACTTTTATTCCTCATTGGCAATAAAAGCTACTGTTTCTACTTTTGTTGCTCATTGGCTATTAAAGCTACTGTTGCTACTTTTGTTGCTCATTGGCTATAAAAGCTACTGTTTCTACTTTGGTTGCAATTTAGCTAATGTTTCTATGTTGATGGCTCATTGCCCATAAAACCTTGTTTCTACTTTAACTGAACTTCTGCCAACAGTTTCCAAATATTGAACATTTTATTTGTGCTTCACCATTTCATTTCAAGTAACTTGAATAGAGATAGCAAAAGAAAACAAGTATTTTGCATATTTCATTTTCTCAGGGGCAAGTGGTCTTAAGATAAAATGATAATTAGACAATGACATGGACTTAGTAACTACTTTAATAAAAAAATAAAATAATGTAGTGTGGGTTTTATCTTATCTTATATGTTACAGATGCTCCTTCTAGACAGAAGATTTTTGCATCCTCTGCTTTGAGTGTTTTATTGCAATTATTTATTGTTAGGTTGGGTTAAATGTTTTCGAAGAATGGCAAAGATTTATTTTTGGTTTGCCTATGTTGTAACATATATTATTTATTTTGAGACTAGTGACACTTAGTCATCCTGCTATACAAGACAGTGGGAAAGTGTTGGACAATACTTTTTAACGCAGTTATGATATTGATTGATGGGTAAACAACTAACAAAAACACAACAACTCGATGGTTAAAATCTTTCAAATAAATTTCTATTTCATTTCTTTATGGAGCACCACAAGAATACAGATAAGATAAGATAAGAAAGATTGCTTTATTGATCCAAATGAATGGAAAATTGACTTGATTACATAAATTCCATCTTTCAGCATAGCTAAAACCATCTTAACAATTCACTGCTACATTAGGCCTTTATATATCTACTCATTCAAAGAAATCTGTTTCTATATCTTCCATGCCATCATTCAATACATGCAACTACTTAATGCTTAACAACCTTGAAACAACAACACAGATTCATATAAGTTCTCCTTCTTCCCAAGTGATTGAAGTGGCATTTGGGCATGGAATGATTTCCCTGAGCAAGCTAGGAGAACCAAAAACATAATGCCATTTAAAAACTTTTATCGAAACGCAAGAGTGGTCTTAAACCACTGATAAGCAAAGAATGCATTAATTGTCTCTTTAGGAGCTGCTTCTGTAAATTACAAGCCTTTTAAAAGAGACATTTATCTATCTTTAAGCCATCATTACATTCTCATAATGCACACTTAACAGAACATACTAGTATAAACTATAATGTACCTAAATTATTCTAAAAAAAATGATTGGTTCAGTTAATTATATTTTTCAAAATATTTTTCTGTTGTACTTTCACAGGCCCTCGTGTACTTTATTTTTTAAATCTGAGCCTTTGAAAATTGTGACTGCTAAAGGGCAGTATATGTATGATGAAAAGGGACAAGAATACTTGGATTGTATCAATAATGTTGCTCATGGTAAGTGGAAAAAGTGAGACCTATATATTCATTTAAAGTCAAACCCATTAGAGAATTATGAAATACATTTAACATAATTATTTTTATTTTTTTTAAAGATGAGTTAGATATAGAGTCTATATTATAGACTATACCTTTGAGCATTTGTATTTTCCTTTCATCTAATTTAACTCAGAAAAGTAGGGCATCTTTATAAGTATAAAGGCTTTGTAAACTATCAGTCATGCAGGCTTTATAAACTATCAGTCATCTATATTGTCTGAGAATAAACAACATTTGTTTAGTTCCATATTTTACAGTATTTATATTTATTTACATTCACACAGTTGCTTTTAATATTTCAATATTCTATTATGATTGTGTCATTCATATTAGTAATTAATTGCTAAGTATATCTATTTTTGTGAGTGAATTATTTACCAAATGGTCTAAACAAATTAAAATAAAAACAAAATATTATTTGGTTTACTCTGCTCTTTGAATCACTATATATTATGATACAATTTAAATGTTACTGTAAAATGGGTTATGCTGATTAAAACATATTTATGCACATGTACTTCTTAAACAGTTGGCCACTGCCACCCTCAAGTTGTTGAGGCAGGAGCAGAACAGATGCGTAAGCTCAACACCAACTCACGTTTCTTACACGAGAACATAGTACTACTGGCTCAGAAGTTGGTCAGCCATTTGCCTAATCAACTTTGTGTGGTTTACTTTACAAACTCAGGGTAAGGCTACAACATGTTCTAATCAAAACTTGATTTAGACTCAACTTAAAGATTGTAGTTTAATCCTTATTGTTTTTTTGTTTGCTTTTTTAAGACAACATAACTCCTTGTTTCTGAGCTCACAAAACGTAATTACAGATACTTGTATTTTTCAAGAATCACTAAATAAATAACAAACTATGTTATATATAGGCTTACATTAAAACATATTTTCTTGTGTGTTTAGGTCAGAAGCCAATGACTTGGCTTTAAGGCTTGCACGTCACCACTCAAAGGGATCAGAGATAATTTCATTGGACAGGTAATGAGAGAGCACTTTTCTACTGTAATCTTTTATCATATACATTTCTGTTCAAATAAATGTTGTTGTTCTATTATAAACTGAATGCACGATGAAAGGAAAAAAAATCTGCATAGTTGTATGTAAACCCATTTGTTACAGTTGAGGATAAAATACTGGTGACAATATGCAGATATTTTTAGCATTGAAAGTTAATTTAACTATTAAGAGTTTATGTAAAATTTGTCTTTTGTAATTATAATAAATAGACACAATTACTTTATTGTTCTTTTTGTTCTAGAGCTTACCATGGACATGTTATATCACTGATAGATATAAGTACTTACAAGTTGGACAGAATGGTAGATGGTGTACATAAAAAACCAGACTTTGTTCATATTGTGAGTTTATTTTACATATATTATACATATTCTAAAATATACATGAATAACTAAAATATTTATCATAACATCATTTACAATTTGAGTTTGATAGCTTAATGTTTTTTTTTTTTAAACAACACATTTCCAATACAATATTATATTTTGTAATAATCTTAAATATATTTCAGGCTGATTGCCCAGACACTTATAGAGGAAAATATAACACAGCTAGCAACCCAAATGAAGATCTGGCCACTTTGTATGCAAATAATGTGGAAAACATCCTGGATGACATTGCAAAAAAGAACAAGCAAGTTAGTTGTTTTATTGCAGAGTCCATGCAGAGCTGCGGGGGTCAGGTGATCTACCCCCCTGGGTACCTGGCAAAAGTGTTTCAGTAAGCCAGACTTTGAACACTCTATCTGCTTTTGATATTTTTTTTTTACTAAGCTAGTCATTCAATGAATAATGATTTTATAATATTGTCGACTCTACCAATAAATAAATAGTATTTCCAGCACTTACCTTTGCTTAGTGAATTTTTATGTGTGGGTTCCTGATTGGAATCAATCCACTTTGTCATAAATAGTCATTCTGCTTAGTTAAAAAAAACATAATCAATATTTATTGCATAATTAATATTTAATCTCAAGTCATTTGTCTCAATGGATGGCCATTGGATGGGTGAGGGGAAAAAAAACTCTATCAGCACCAGGGGGTTTAGGAAAATATCAAACAGTAACCATAGTAACTGCAATAGTTGAAAGCTAAAACACATATCAATTAATTGTTCTAATTTTTTTTTTTAATTGTGTTTTTTTTTTTAAATATTTGATATCCTTCTCCAAACTTGTCATTTGTTCTCATTTGTTCAGATCTGTAAGAGCAGCTGGTGGTGTTTGTATCTTAGATGAAGTTCAAGTTGGCTTTGGTAGAGTAGGAACTCATATGTGGTCTTTTTCTACTCAGAGTGGGTCATTATTGATTGAATACAAATATCTTGTTGTTTATTTTGTATTACACTCTCCCTGTTTAGAGTTTTTTTAGCACAATCATAATTGCATTATAAGTTTTTACAAAATTAAACTCATTCTCCATGAAAACTAGTCTTATATAGACAGATTCATGAAAACTATTCTTATATAGACAGATTTTCAAAAGTAGAATTTGTAGTGGGGTTAACTTCCCAAATGCAGCATTTGTAGTAAAAAAAAAAAACATAAAAAAAAACATTCACTTGTTTTATTGTAAAGCCAAAATAGATATTATTAACTATGTTTGTGTTGTCACTAAGCCTTAAATGTTTGTAATTCTGCTCATTGAATTTAAAGTTCTTTCTTTCTTTTTTCTTCCTCAGATGTTGTCCCGGATATCTTGACCCTGGGTAAGCCCATGGGAAATGGTCATCCTATTTCAGCGGTCATTACTACTAAAGAAATAGCAGCTAGTTTTGAAGCATGTGGAGTAGAGTATTTCAATACTGTAAGTCCTTAATTTTATTTTCACTCCATTACAGAAACTTTTTGGTCACTAAAACTTTTCTCATCATTTTCCCCTCATCCACCTTAGTAACAGTTAACCATTTCAGCCCTAAGCATTTTCCAGCCTATAACTCCCCTATCCCTAAGCCAAGTTGCATAATTCCGTTTATTGAACAAAAATTAGATAAAAAATATTATTTAAAAATTCAATGTAAAAGAACTATCCAAGCAACTGAATTAAATTCTTCACAGTTAAAATATAAAAATATAAAGTTTAATTCAAACCAGAAGAGATGACAATTAACTAATAAATAAAAAGGAAAATAATAAAAATCACTGAGTATACATCAATAGGTTCCGATAGTTTGTCAAGAAATTTTGAATTTTTCGTATCGGACTAAAATCCTCCTATTCAAAGCCTATTCAACTTCTACAATGCTTTCAATATCACTATTATATTAGCATTATCAAAATAATACAACCTATTCCTCAATAGCCTAGCCTAATGCTTCTCTAAATATTGCCAAAACACCTTCAATTTTCGTAGAACTAGCGTAAAAAATGTGTTATTTAAAAAAATTCACTAAAATCCGATCGATCGAGCTAAAAATAACAAACCAACATGTAAAAATAGCTTCACTATCGCTCTTCTTGGTCAGAGGTTAAAAAGAGTTTATTAAGCAATTAAAAACTAGCAGTACTGTCGGCAACGAAACAACCCGAAATCGGCGACGCGCTGCGACTATAGTTGTCTGCCAGTAGAGGCGACTTACGGCGACTGTAGTTGGGAAATGGTTAAGGTGTTGAAAATTTAAATTCTCCTTTTTATTTTACAACCTCCTCATCCTATTTGTCTATTACTCTTTTGGACTGTTTAGGGGTCACAGTTGACATATAAACTAGCTTCATGCGTTCCACAGGCTTCTCTGCCTTTCTTATGGTATCCTCCCATCCTTCTGTCATTTTTCCTGTCTTCCTCCTTTTCTCCCTCCTACAAGATGGATCCTTGTGAGCTTGTAAATTGGGAATACCACTTTGTCCATTTTTAGTGTTGCCATAATGTCAAATTAATGCCAGATTGCTTGACATCTTATGAGAAAAGATATAAACAAGGACAAACCTAACTAAGTAGTATAAGGATTAAAGTAATGTTAGATAACATTTCACTAATAAAAAGGATTTGTTTCATTTCTGTTTCTTATTTTTGTGACATTTGTTGTTTTTTATTTTATTTTATAATCAACTTGATATTATTACAGTATGGTGGCAATCCAGTTTCCTGTGCCATTGGGCTTGCAGTGTTGGATGTCATTGAAAAAGAAAAGTTGATGGAAAATGCTGTCAAGATTGGAAAACTCATGGAAACCAGATTAAATGAGCTCAAAGAGAAATACACGCTAATTGGAGATGTTAGGTGTGTGAAACACTCTTAACATAGTTTTAGTCTGAATGCTTTTACATTTCACTTTGTGGCTTTAAGTTAGGAGTGTGTAACATTCTTACCTTAGTTTTAGCATGAGTACTTTTACACTACATTTGGAGGCTTTCTGTGTCTTTTTTTCACCAGCTGTATTAATTTTATGTGAAATAGTTTCTATAAAATATTTGACCGTTGATTTGTTTCATTTTTTAAACAATATATTTTAGTATTGTTACGAATATCGGTCATAAATGAATGACGTAGTAAGGCATTGACCTCTTAACAAGTGCGTAGTAGAGTCCAAGGCGACCAAGGTTTGACCTTTGTGCCCTGAGGGCAGTTTAAATAAAATAATTAGTCCAACCCCGTGGAAATTGGAGGATAATTCTGGATTTTATAGAGAAAGAGGTTAAAATGCGTATTAAGACCCTGTAGAATCTTTGATGATAGGTTTTCTTTGTAAAGTCCCCACCTCCTTAAAGTTAGTTCAGTTTGGAAGTTTGTAGAGTGAAGTCGCTATATTGATATTTGTATATTTCATGTCATTTTATTGAAACTTATGTTGCCATCAGTTGAGGCATTTATTGATCGTTTATATTGAGTCTACAATTTAAATAAAATTGTTTATTCAACAACTGGAGTTGTTTGATCTATCATTGTTGAGAAAGGTGTTGAAGATAATTATCACGAATATAACTACATTGCTGCATAGACCTGTCAGTCAAGGAACCCCTAGCTTGGGCTACAGATTAGCAGAATCTAGAGACTTCTAATAAAGATACAACTATATGCATTGAATCCGATTTAACGAGTCGTAATAATAGTCATCATAGAGGTCCATAACAGTATTATAATCATATCCATGTTGAAATAAAAAAAAATTTAAAGTCAATTAATTATTTTAAAAGATGCAATTTGAAAATACATTTTTTTACTGATAAAGTTTTCTTTTTTTTCTTTTTCTCAGAGGTGTTGGTATGTTTTGGGGCTTAGATCTGGTGAAAAGTAGAAGCACTAGAAAACCTGCAACAGAAGAAGCTGAATATGTTGTTTCCAGGTATCATAATACATTCAAACTGTTTAGATAAGGTTTAGGCAGTTGTATCCAAATGAAATCTTAGAAAAATCAGAACCAATTATCAATGCTTTAGTAGATGAGTAACAGACGAGTAAATATTAACTGGTTGAAATAAAATTTGTCAATACCATTCTATGTGCCAATACACAAAAGTGTTTTTTTATATAATCAAGCAAATTTAGTTGACTTTTCAATAATTTTATCAGTAGAAGACATTAAATTTTCCCATTCAGAATTGAGAAAAATTTCAGTAAAAGGAATATTTTAATTTTACAGAGAGTAGTAAAGATATTTTAAAAAATGGACAAGAACTCCCTTGTCACGTTATTTTGTTTCCAGTGAGAAATCTGCTTTGCCGACTTTCATTAATTTGTATAAATCTCATTTTAATATGTAAAAAGAAATCTATTAGATTTGTTTTATTTATTTTTCTAACTGCTAGGTTAAAAGAGGAACACATTTTGTTTAGCAGAGATGGCCCGGATGAAAATGTTCTTAAATTCAAACCTCCCATGTGCTTCACCAAGGACAATGTGGACCTTCTAATCTCGACATTGGATAAAATCTTTGCTGAGCTGACCGCCAACAAAGAGCATTAAGTTTGAAAGTTTTAAATAAGTGAACATTAGTTTTTAACTTACATGTAAGCTATGCATTCTTCAAAATTTCATGAACTTAAACTAAATGAACAGCCTGCACATTTCTTTTGAACATTAGATGTAGAGAAAGGAAATTTGTACATGTGCACTTTAAATTGATAATTTGCAAATTGTGAAAATTTTGTACGTTTTACATACACTTGGTGTAAGCAAAGATCTACAGAGACTGTACTGTGTGAGAGTTTATGTAGACTAATAAATGTTATGAAGTTTTCTCTTAGATTCTAGAGCATGATTTGAAATCATGATGATCATTAGTTTAAAGGTTGGTATTTACACACAAAAATATCAAAATATATTTTTGTGAGCTAGCACTATCACAAACACATCAAAACAAAATGTCTCATAAACTTTGTATTGTTGATACAATACTTTTATTTATCATGATTCTTTACTATCAGTCTCGTGTATTTAAATAAGAATTGAGGAAATTTATTTGTCTGATTGAAGAAAAAAACTTTCCTGAGAAAGGAAGTGGGAAGTGTGTTTATTAACATTCTTACTTCTAATTTTTATTGAAACACATTGATAAAAGAAAAATAAAATGATATATAATTTTTACTTTTGTTAACACCTTCATAGTTGAGGTTTGATGTTCCTGAGGAAAAATTAGTGAAGTAAAATCAGTAAAGATCAGCCAGAAAAAATTAAATGACAGAATGTGATAAGTACAGATTAGCCTTCAAGCCTTCTTCTATCCCTTAATCAGTGGACGGGTCATTGGGGCACCATTGTTGACTGATCGATAACCTCACGCCATCTGTCATTTTGGACATGCAAGTCTACTCTTTTATTTTGGCCTTTCTCTTAATTTTTTCTTCTGTCTGCCTCTTCTCCTTGCGTTTGTACTGTGCCCTGCCAGATGGTCTTTGCAAGGTCTTTGAATCTTGATACATGCTCCTACCTGCTCAGTTTTTGTTCTCGACTTTTGAGCAAGTCATCAAAAAGATTTAAATTTGATGTAGAATGATAGCATGACAAGTACAGATCAACCAGTAAGAATCAAAAACAAAAATGTTCTAGGTTTTTTTTTAGTCTTTTGTGCTCAATTTAAATTATTCTATTGCTCAAATGTCTTACCAAATAAATATTTAAGGTAATCATTTATGGCAAGGCAATTGTAATGCATTTACTTAGCTGAGTATTGATTGAATTTTTAAAAAGGAATTTAGTGACTTTTGCATGACAATACTGATTTTACACATAGGGTATGACATTTGTTTTTAAAGCCTTTTAAAGTGAATGAAAGTACTTAACTTTTGTTAAACTATGCAACCATTTCTTTTAAACAGTTAACAGTACAATATGACAACAAATATTTTCTTGAATGTGATATATGATTGGCCTTTGACAATTTTGAATTTTGTTGCCATATTTTTGACATTGTTGCTATTTTAAGCAGAGTCGATCTTTTCTTTTACACTAACTTATCCCCTCTCACCTCCCTGCCATGGTTATTGGATTTACATTTTGTTTACTACATGATATATAATATATCTCTATTGAAGCATTTAACATATTGTGTTGATATTAAGCTGCATGTTTGTTGCTACATGGTGAAATCTCATGAGATCCTATTATTTTCTCTTCTTTTCTTTAACTTTAAAATAAAAATACCCCATGTGGTTAAACTGTCTTATTTAGTGTGATATAATTTATTGAACGGTTTCAATTGTTGATCTTCTCCTGTTGCTACCTCTATGAAAATGGTCATATTTTTAGTTCATTGAATATCACAGCTTGATAAGAACCATTTCATTTCTATATACATGTATAATGTTTAATGAATGTGGTATTTCTTAAATATAATTGTTCAGTGAGTAAAAAAATCTTTTCAATGTGATAGTTTCCTTGTTTATAGAATTTTAATGAACTACAAAAAAATGTAAAAATTACATTTTTTTTTTCTTAACACTGCTATCATGCACACTATGTCTAGTGATTTTGTGTTAAGCCTTACGTACCAGCATTAGAGAGATTTGTGCATGTGTTTTCTTTTTGTTGCTGATCTTTAAAATCTTGTAAAAAAGCAAAATGTAGCATTGATGAAACAGTGTTAAAATTGTTGCAAATGAAAAAATAGTCATTTTTTTTAAATATATTATTCATCAGTTAATTTGCATATATCTGATGATATTTGACCTACAATGGTCATATGTAATTAGTTATTATAAAGAAATTAATATTTATTCATTCCATTTTTTTTTTAAAAACAGCCCAATGTAATTTTTAGATTGTATTCTTATCAGTTTAACACCTTGAAAGATAGATCTTGAACTCAAGCTATTATACTTAATAAAAAGAAATAGAAAAAAAAATGTGTTTCTCCAAATCTTAAGTATTGTCTGTACCAAATGGAATGATTTTTTTACCTTCAGTAAACAAAGTGCTCTATTTATATGAATGTAGATCAAATATTTGAATTCTAAAAAAAATTAAACAGAACAAAAGAGAAGCCATACCAATATTGCAACTATTATTTGTAACTCTAAAACAAAAGAATGTGAGATCACATGACATTCAAATTCAATTTTTAAGTAGCAGAATTATTTAGAATTATTAAATTATTATTTAAAAACATGATGGTCATCAGTGAGCTCTTGTTCACAATTATGTGGGTTTGGTCCAAAAGTTGAATGGAATTTGTTCACCATTTTCCAAATGTTGCATCACTTCGAGCATATTGCTTCTGGATCATACAATATTATACAAGGAAAATGCTTACATTATTTAAAATGAATGGATCATTTTTAAAAGTTTGGTAACTTTGGTATTACTTTAGAAAAAAATTATTATTTTCCTTCTTTCAAAAAGACCTTCACTCCTCAAAACAAAACATTATGTTTGTCAATGTGACACATTTAATTTTTTGTTTTCACCACAGTAGAAAAATACTGCCATTACTAATATTTTAATATTTAACTTTTTTCAAGAGGTTCATATAAAAAAAGACACATAGTACAATGCATATTGGGTGGGATTACCAAAAAGAGTATTTTGTTCTTAAATCACCAAGTCGGGATTTCATTGAGGATTCATTGATGTTAAGTGATTTCTATTAACAACACTTGCATATATCCATAGTTCTACAGTAAAATAAAATAAAAAGTCTTAAAAAATGACTCTTTATATTTATACAAATAAGAACTGCACAAATGACATGGTTTAATTATTGTGTTAATTATGAGTTCTGATGATTTCATTTACTGGGGCATAAAAGTTTCACACAAGCCTCAAAATACATCTCAATATATCATTTAACTACAATATCTCTGACTATATGGTTATAAGTATTTACTAATACAGGTAAGGAAAAGAGGCTACTTGAAAAGCATCAGCTTTCAATACCATCCCTCCATAAGATATACATTTTTAGATCTTAAAAAATGTAGATTATTTGCAAAGTAATATATATATATAGTTTACCTTATAATAAATGCAAAAAAAGACTACCTTTATGGATGATCAGGTATAAAAACATTAACAGGAAAAACTAAAGCTAATGTGAAAAAGAATTCCAAGTTTAAAAAAAAACAACATTGCTAATTAACAATTTTTATTTAGTCTTAAAGTTCATCAAAAACAATTATACAACTTTGCAGGAATTTAACATTTGTTACAACATAGTTTACAACATTATTTATATTTTGAATTAAGATTGCAGAGTATGTTTAATTTTAATTAAAGGAAAAATTATGTTATTCAATTACCCTATCTTTAAACTTTTAACTTTTCTAACCTCGACCTACTTTCTTGCTATGCATACCTCTATTATGGGGCACGGTAGCCGAGCGGCAGCGCGTTCGACTGGCGATCCGAGGGTCCTGGGTTCAAATCCTGGTGAAGCCGGGATTTTTTCCCAGGACTTGAGGGTGTCCCTGAGTCTACCCAGCTCTGATGGGTACCTGACATTAGTTGGGGTAAAGTAAAGGCGGCTGGGCATTGTGCTGGCCCCACATCCCCTAGTATGCCGTGGCCACTGAAACTGGTGAACGCTGCTTCACCGGCCCTATGATCACTTTGGTCCGAAGGGTACTTTACTATACCTCTATTACCGGCTATTATTTTACTATGGTGATTACTCCCCACAGCCCAGACTTTATTTTAGAATTACTGAAACAACGATAACGATTTGAAATTTAATCTTTGTAAAAAGTGATAATAACATGTAGAGAGTAAATTGTTTTAAACGTAATAATTTTTTTTATTAGAACCATCTAATTCTTAAAATAATTGGATTTATTCATAATATTAATTCATAAGAAAAAGTTTCATCAACACCTAAGTCCATAATAGTGGACAGTAACGAAGGTATCACCCATTAGAACCGAAGCTTTCAATTTCACAAAAAAGAAATTAGTAATTGTTCAATTTTCATAATTTAAAAAGCAAAAAAAATTCTACTATGCAACTATTAAATAAACATTCTGCCCAAGACTATGGTGAAAGGTCAGATCGTTATTTTTGTTCTTTTAATAGACACCCTTCCTTGAGGGAAATATACGCGCCTGGGCCACAGGGAATTGCATTGGCTGATACGCACTTGTTACAGAGGGGGAAAAGTCAGTCAATGGAAATATCTGCGCCTGGGGCTATAAGGGTTAATAAGAATTTTATGAATCAAGTAAAGACTATATTAATAATATTATTAAATTTTGTTGAATCAATTATATTTACAAATGTTGTTATATATTTTTTCAATTGTATTGTTTTAATTTCAAATAAATTTAAAGATATAGCTGCACATAGACAATGAAATAATAGAGAGCAGGAAAGGAATACAGGCAAAAAACAAAAGTGAGATGAGAAAGAATGAGAAAAGATAGTGTAAGTGTAAGGATAAAATAGAGAAAGCAAGAGAGAGGATTATCAGAAGGATAAAATATAAATTGGTCATACATAATTTAGAGGTTGACCGAAACGTGAAAGACTGCAAGCAAATAAATAAAACAATATTGACTTGTAGGTTTTATTCATTGTTTTATAATTTCCCATCACCATAAATATGATCTATTGCAAATTTTTGATTCAGGCTGCCAAAGTTTTATAAATTCATAAAAAACATATATTTAGTCAAACTAATTCAAATGTAATTGTTTATAAAAACAAGCTGCATATATTAATATTTTTGTTTAAATGATTTTAAACAATCACTATTTCTCAGAAGCTCTTAAGGTTTATTGGGTCTTCTTTTGTATCAGACGAGTGTACAAAAAATATCTGTAAAACCACAAAGTACAGTTAACAAAAACTAACTTTACATTCTAGGTGCTTTATAAAGAAAAGATATAAAAACATGCAGGGAATGTGTGGAAAACAGCAATGTTATAGTGGTAAAATAAACACACACACAAAAGAAAATTTCCATATAAAATATTATCAATAATATGGCACAGGCATTATTTCACTACAGTAAATAGATAGGAAAAAATGTATTGACATTGCTCAGATCTTATTTACATTATCAACAAAAAGATAGAACATATTAAAATATAATATTAAAACTCAATAGTAACTTTAGACTAATTAACATACAAATAACTATTTACTATGTACACAACTAAAAAGCTACTGGTGGTGTAAAAAAAATTAAACATTTTAAAGTTCATTTATGAGTAACATATTGCACTTGATAATAAACAACACTTCATATTGTAAATCAAGAGTGATCATTCTTTGATTTTCCTCAGTAGTGTTCCCAGTCAACTGCATTCCACACCAGCATGAACTTATGGTTGGAATATGGGTTGATCTGGGCAGCTGAAGCTGGGGAGATTTCACCATCACTCTGTTTTATGTTAGGGATTGCATCTAAAGGTGGCTGAAAGGCCTGAAAATACAAGGAGAAATTAGAGCAATGGAAATGTTTAGATTTTATAAATTATAATTGTTCAATTTATTAATTGAAGAAAATAAAATGTAATGATGAAATCTTATATTTAAACAATTGATCCTAATGTAAGCTCGAGGCACTGAACTCACTAACAAACTCATTGAATGTGAGAGGGTAGTTTTATTTTATCAAACATTACCAAAGAAAATTAAAAAAATCCAAAAAAACCCAACCAGTCAACTAGTGAAGACAGTAATTCACATCAACCCATCTCCACACACAGCGGCAAAACAAGGTGTGTTGTCCCCTGTCTCGCTGTGGCCAAACAACAGTTCTACTTTCACACAGGGGAATGAACTCTAAAACAAAAAGTTTGGACTCTTCCTGTCAAAACAACAAAAACATGCATTCATACCATCATCCACACTAGCGAAACAAACTTTAAAAGGCCACTGGCCTACACAAATAGGGACTCACCAATGCACACCATAAATTGTCAAGAAGCGTTAAAAACTGATTTGGGTGTGGGGGGGGGGGGATTTGAAGGTTCAAATCCTAGTTTAAATATATGATGGGTGTCCTTGAACTCTGATGGATTACTGACAATAGAATAAAGCAATCAGGACATTGTGCTGGAGATGCACAATCCAATTGATTTTTTTTTAAAGGCAAATGTAGGCCTATACATCTTGGCACTGTGGCAGAGGCAGCTTGCTTGGCAGGCAAACCAAACGTCCTAGGTTAGAGTCCTTGTTAAGGCTAAGATTTTTTACTGGGTCTTGAGGTTGTCCTTGATTCTACCCAGCTCTAATGGGTAGCTTACTTTAGTTGGGGTAAAGTTAAGGCTGCTGAGCATTGTGCTGGCCATACAATCCCAAAATTTGCCGTGGCCACAGTGAATGCTGCTTCACCTGCCCCCCCCCCCCCGTTTTTTTACAGATGTGTTGAATTGTAAACTACCTTAAATAAGTTAGTATATCCGCTGCCAACTGTTACAACAGCTGGAACAAATCTTGTTGAAGTCTTGGTGTCTCCTTTACTTGAATCTTCTGTTTCACAGCTAGAGTCCAGGCATAGTGGCATCAGAGGCAAGATGAACTTGATGCAGAAATCCTGCTTGGCATGACACCCAAACAGACAGAGAGGGATGAGAGTGGAGGACTCTGTGACCAGCACAGTGCCTCGAGTTGTTCCCACGTACAGGTAGGAGTCAATGGCTGACAGCACACAAACCTGGCCGCCTGAGAAAAACAACAACAGCATTAGTACAGCCCAAGTGTTTGTTTAAACTCACAATAACACGATACAGATTTATGTTGAATTGGTGAAAACCACATTTCATTTCAATTGTTGCTGTCATATTATAAGGAACAGTCTTGCAAGCTTGCTTTTAAAAGAAATAAAAAAAATGAGATATTAGGATGAACAAAAAAAAGTCTTCTAATTTACATGCCTTTAATACTCTTTATTTTAGAAATCACCTCTATTTTAAGTTTACATTGTTAAACAAAAAGAAAATATTTATTTTCAGCATAAGCTCTAGAATTAACTGAAGCAATAAATAACATGGAAAAAAAGTAATTATAACCATCTTATTTGATTGTATGAGTTTTGTAGAAACATTCAGCTCTAAATGAATCCAATTATTTAAAAAACATGAACTTACATTCAAAATGTTCAGAAGTCGCCAGGACAGGAGAGTCAACAGTGGACACAATCTGATAGCAGTCTAACTTTTTCACAATGGATCTGTTTTTAGTGTTCCACATACAGATAACTGAGCCTAAGTTAAAAAAAAAAAGCCAAAAAGTCACACTAAAAAAATAACAAAATTGACCCATATCAAGTCATTGCTGTTAAACTGAAAAAACTTTTATTTAATTTTAAAGTGAAGCTTTGGGAAACAGACATATATTTACCTGGGTAATTGTAGGACCAAACATTAGTACAATCTGCACCCATGCCAACTAGAGTAACTAAAAAAGCCACTGAAGTTGGAGTTGCTGCTGTTGCCACTTTTGGGCCGTGACTTAAACAAAATTCTAATGTTTTGGTCTCAAAATTCCAAACAGAAACAGCACCTTTGCTCTGGCCAAGCCAAAGTTCACATCTGGAATAGAAATAAAAATTGAAGAAATTGTTAAGCACAGTTTAAAGTATTTAGAATTTTCAGTTTTCAAGCAACTCTTTCACTTGGGTTCAAATGCCATGTAAATGGCAATGCCTCAAAGCAGATCAAGAGTGATTGGTCTAATATTGTGCTACGTAAACATTAAAAAAATACTCAAGAATTTTAAAACATGTTTAATTTACCTATCCCGAGTTGTAAACTAAAGCTAAAGAGAAACAATCCTTGACAAACTATTTACCTGTCGCAGGTTTGAACTAAAGCTGATGAGAAACAACCTTCAACTTTGTATGCCTCCACAGAGCTTTCTTCAACCAGCTGACCATGACATGGCACCTTACATTCAAAAATGGTTCCGTCCGCAGACACGACCAGAACACAGCCATGCGATGGTAGAGAAAACACTGACAGTATGTTTAAGATTTTATTGCTCGAGGTATCAATGGGCAGCTGGATCTCTTGACTGACACACAGACTTTCTGTTCTGTTCAATTCACAGTAAACAAAATCTTAATAAAGTTCACAAACAAATCCTTTTGGACAGATAATACATTACAATTATCAAATTAATGGTAGAACAGGAATGTTGTATTATAAAAATCAGTGTTACAGTGTCACCTTTGGGTTGATTAAAAAACTTACTGAATAATCTGAATGAGACCTTGATTGTCAACACACCACACAAAGTCACCAACTTCACACATGGCTATAATAGCCTGACCAGGGAGTGATAGCGTCTGCAGAGATTTAATTTTAAAATTTCTAGTTAGTGTATATGTTACGGCCAAAGCCCGAAGTCGGACAGATCGCGATCTGGCCGGTGGCCAATATCACATCACATTTGACCGGCCAAAGCCCGATCTGTTCTTGATTTCGGACCTTGGCCAGCCAGATCGCGAAATGGCCAGGGGCGATCGGCCAAAGCCAGATTAAGAAGGTCTTAAGGAGATTTCGAGTGTTTATATACCGTAATTATCACATTAGGCCTATATTGATTATTAATTATACTAAATTACATAATCAGTCAAAATAGTTTATTATATAGTAAATTATCAATCTTTAATTAAAATAAATTAAAAAATCAGTCAAATTGGTTCATTATAGATTAGTAAATTATCAATCTTTAATTAAAATAAATTAAAAAATCAGTAAAATTAGTTTATTTTAGTAAATTATCAATCTTTAATTAAAATAAATTAAAAAAATCAGTCTAATTAGTTTATTATAGTAAATTTTCAATCTCTATCATCAGTTGTCTTACAATACTAAAATCCAAAAGGAAATAAGTGCGTACAGTCGTGTTTGGGGCGTTTTTAAAACAAGGAAGATCTACCCACATAATATAACATGGACCAATGAGAAAAGAGTGGGTGGACTTTAAAGTCACATGTCTGTCTCCGATCCCTTTGTCCAAACATTCCGGTCGCTTGTGGCTTCAAGGGTCCGTCAATGGGGTGGGGCTGGGAGGGAGTTTTCGCGGTCGTCGATGTGGGTAACGAGATCAATTGTGGCCCTGTCCTGTACAGTATTAACAATCCCTCTCTATCTATTACCATATAATTAAACAAGCTCTTTGTCATTGCGACTGGCGGTCCCACCCATGTTTATACAACACATGAAACTATACTTAGACCGCGCTGACAATGGCTAGATAAAAATACAGTCGCTCCTGCCTGACCTGACCACCTTTGTGGATTATCAAAAGTAAATCTTCTAATCACAGACACCAACAGTCAATTTATGACGCAAATGGTGTTTTTATCCAGGTAGATAGTTTACTAAATCGTGTGATAATTAATTTCCTTGATAATTAGTGACCACTTCGGCAGGACTTTCTCTGAAAAGCAGAAGATGAACAGAAAATTATTGTCACACCTGTGCCGCCTACCGAACATTCTTGTATCAGCACATCGGACATTGGCCAGGGATTGCCAGCCACATCGCGAAGTGGCCGGCCAAAGTAGCGTAAACACTGGCAATTTCAAGCACATCGGACATTGGCCAAGCGCGTCGGCCAAAGCACGATCTGGCCGGCCAGATCACGATCTGGCCACACTTCGGGCTTTGGCCCTAACATATACACATTTAACCTACTTAAATCTGAATAAATAAAACAAATGTGATCAGATTCTTTACCCTAAAACTGTCTACTTTGAGAGCTTGGCTGTAGGTAAAAATTTCAATGGCACTTTTCCCTTGTAATCCAGAACTTAACCAAATCTGTGACATCTGGCTGCTTACATCTGTGTTTACTACTGGCTCAGACATTGTGGGGCTTGGAGTATTCTGTCTTGTATCTTCAATCCAATAGATGAACATATATTCATTAGGCCTATAATACACTCACTAAAAATAAATTCCTTAAGTTATTAAATAAATATTTGAACAACAAAATTGAAACACAGTTAATGATTATATGAATTATACTATTTACATAGAAATATCATCATGCTTTCAAATTTCTAAAAAATTTCAATATTGTTTCCTTGCAATTCATTGACTACCTAGATTTAAGCTCATCTGTTATTTTAAAAGAACAATCAAAAGCCTACCTAGATTTAAGCTCCTCTGAGTAATGCAACATGCAGAGTATATGGAAATGTCTGGTCCCAAGGAAACAACGTCCTGCAAATGACTAATCTGTGGAGTCTTAGCAACAAACTCAACTTCGCTCATGTCCGGCCTATGATCCGGATCTTGTGACCAGCACAAAGCCATGAGATCAAGTATGTAAGTAGGCCACCGCTCAGCTTCCTGACGATGTGGAAAAGACTTTTGGTTTAAAATTCAACACACAAAACTATAGCAATGAATTGTATACCTGTTTAAGTAAACACCTGCGTATTCATTTCCTGATGGTCATAAAGCTATGTTGGTCCATTGCACTATGGTCATAAAGCTATGTTGGTACATTGCACTATGGTCATAAAGCTATGTTGGTCCATTGCACTATGGTCAAAAAGCTATGTTGGTCCATTGCACTATGGTCAAAAAGCTATGTTGGTCCATTGCACTAGCAAAGCAATGAACACAAGTCAAAGTTTCCTGCACACAGCATATTGCCAGGCGCATTTACTTCACTCAATAAATGGTAGGCATCCACCAGAGCTCCAGACATTTGAAAATATTCTGGAGTTAATACTTGGATTTGAACCTTTAAGGCTTTCAGAAAGTGGTGCTGGTCTAGCAGCAAAGCATAGAGACATACACACAGTTTTATCTAGCCTATAATTCATAATTTTATACGAAGCACAGTTTCATCTAACCCATAATTTTATTTTAACCATAAATTCATCCTACTTCATAGTTTCCTATAAAGCACAAGTTTCATCTAACCCCATAATTTCATTAAACCCATAGATTCATCCTAAATCCATCTATATATATAAAGTACGATGTTTGTGTCTAATCCATGTGTCCACCCTAGCTGAATGATTAGTGTCCCGGACTGCCATGCGAGTGACCTGGGTTCTAATCGCCACTGATAACTTTTTTTTTTTTTCTGTAATAGCAATAGACAGGCTACTTTTTAAAATCTCCATTAATATTTCTCTTTTTGTAAAGAATTACAGGACAGAGCTTTGCTAAAATGTTTTTAGTAAGTAAAATCTAATAATTATATTTTAGATATGCGGAAGACAGGTGTTTAATTCTCAGCCAGGGATTTTTTTAACCCGATTACAATATTTATCCCAAATTGCTTTCCTAAATTTTTCCAGTAAATAACTAAAAATAATATTTTTTTATTTTGTATCTGTGCATTGTAGTTGATAACATTTTTATCTGAAGCTATAGTTGTATGTGAATTTTTCCCTGGGTAATGCCGGGCAATTTAGCTTGTATTTTCATACAAAGCACTTATTTGTATAACATACAGTTTCTTTCATCTAAGACAAATTTAAACACTGAGAGAACATTGACACAAGCATTACCTGCACTGTTAAACTGGGTCTCTCCCCCTGACATATCAAATTGTTCAAGTTATTCATTTGATTGAAAGGCACTCTGCACGTGAGTAACTCAAACATGAACATACCAAATGAGAATACATCAACCTGAAGGAATGATTCAAAGTTTAACAGAAGACTCAAATTACTCAAGCTGCATATTAATAGTTTAAAATATAAGCACTGATATTCCAAAGTCTACTGTTTTGTCTGATGAAATTAAATAACAAGATTTGGGACTAAAGTTAAAAAATGTCATGAAAGAATACATAACCAGAAGCTTTATCAGTAAAATAATTGACGAAATACAATGCATACAGTCTGTAACAAACAAGCATATACCTTTTTAGTATATGTACCCTTCCCAGCATGCTGTAGTATTTCTGGTGCAATGAAAGGTGGTGTGCCCCCAAATCCCTTAGTTCCCGTAGGAAGAACTGACCGGCTGATGCCGTAATCTGCCAGCTTGAGATGTACAGAACTTCGAGGGTGTGCATCTAAAATAGAAGAAGATTACAACCTTCACTTGTAATATAGCAATAAAATACATGAGGATGAAAATTACAACAGATTTAAGAGACGTTTTTCTAAAAGTGGATTTCAGTATATCTCTGTTTATAAATAGACCCCTTAATGTTTAACGCCAACATAAAAAAGTAAATGATACAAAAGAAATACCTTTAATATTATTTTTATAAAAAAAATACCAAAGACATGGTTAGTAACTAGGGAATAATTTTACACTACACTTACTGTTTGATATGTTTTACTTTAAATTGCTTGTCCCAAACATAAAAATGTAAGAAATAAACAAGATGTGAAGTGCTGACCTGATGTAGGCAGTTCCCAAACTAAAACATTTTCAGCTTTTAAATCTCTATAGATGATATTGTGAGAATGGAGATAGCTCAAAGCTTTAGACACCTGGAAACAACAAACACACATTTTTTTAGTCAAAATATATTTATTTATTTACTCATAAGCATACCAATTTTTAAATAATGTAAAAAATATGGTGAAATAAAACTTTTATAAATACTTACATAAGCTAGTGTGTGTGCACATATATATGTGTATTTACATATAGTTTTTTTTTTAAAAGATGTATAATATACATGCGATCTATACATGAAGATTGACACTATTAATGAAAACAACCTGTATGAGTACGCTCTTAATAACAAATAATGGGAAGTATTCTCCATGTTTGTGCATCTGTGTAAGTCTGGCATCCAGTGACCCGTGAGGTGCCAGGGCCAGTATCAGAGACAAAGGCTTTAAGTGCAGGGCGATGAGGGGCACAATGTTTGGATGCTCTAGTTGACTCAGTATGGACACTTCTTGTCTGGCTGTCAAATATGCATGGCAGGCTTTCTCTAGGAATGCATGGAAACCCTAAAACATTAAAAAAATATTTTAAGCTTAAAGTAAAAGTTAGGCAACAAGACTTTAATTTGGGAATTTTACCCAATAATTATGTAAGTGAATATGGAGTTCCCCTATCAGGTGAATAGAGAGTTCCCCTATCAGGTGAATAGAGGGTTCCCCTATCAGGTGAATAGAGAGTTCCCCTAACAGGTGAATAGAGAGTTCCCCTAACAGGTGAATATAGAGTCCCCTAACAGGTGAATAGAGAGTTCCCCTAACAGGTGAATAGAGAGTTCCCCTATCAGGTGAATAGAGAGTTCCCCTAACAGGTGAATAGAGAGTTCCCCTAACAGGTGAATATAGAGTTCCCCTAACAGGTGAATATAGAGTTCCCCTAACAGGTGAATAGAGAGTTCCCCTAACAGGTGAATATAGAGTCCCCTAACAGGTGAATAGAGAGTTCCCCTATCAGGTGAATATAGAGTCCCCTAACAGGTGAAAAGAGAGTTCCCCTATCAGGTGGGTATCATACCATGTTGCTCCTTAGGGATATTGGACAAGTATTTACCAGTATTCCTCGCCAGCATACAAGGGATTGTGTGGCCAGCTCAATGCCCAGCTGCCTTCACTTTTCCCCAACTAATAGGTGACCATCAAACTCAGGATCCAGGAGCTAAACCTGGCACTTAACTTTAATTGGAA
The DNA here is from genome assembly GCA_949126835.1 of Anisus vortex. Classification (NCBI taxonomy): domain Eukaryota; kingdom Metazoa; phylum Mollusca; class Gastropoda; family Planorbidae; genus Anisus; species Anisus vortex. The sequence goes on from OX421494.1 coordinate 18,454,996, forward strand.
TTCGAGAACTTTTGAAAAGGCAGCCTGAAGCTGCCACTGATAGATCACTGTGCCCTCAATGAAAACAATTTTTGTTGCCACTTTATTGCAATTAACATTAAAACCACATAACACAAAAGAAACTTATTTCAAACATGAATTAAATTTTTAAAAGATTTCTTATAAAAACATCATGTTTAATTTAGCTTGAATTATTTTTTATTAAAGGATCATCATTTTTTTTTCGCTCCATGTTTTGCTTACCTTAACTCAATCTGCTAAAGCTTAACATATATATAATATATTGCTTAGCTAAGCCACAATTAATTATCAAGCAATAATTAAATTGTGCAAATACCAAAAAATCAATATAACTGTTTCTATGATTAGCATTACTGAAATGGGTTATTGTAATGATTCAATAATAAAAAAAAAATTTCTATCATAATACCTTCTTGATATCCTTCTTAGTCTGCACTTGTTTAAATAAAATTTTCACAGCCACTTGTTCAGGATTATTATCCTTTAATAAAAAATTATATCAGAGCTATAAGCAATACTGTGTTGATTAATTTAACAAAGCTTTTACTTATATATAGTACAGACACTCCTTCTATAAAGAAGATTATTCACTATGCAAGTAACATTTTAAAAATTGTTAATAATAAGACAAAATATTACTTTCAAGGGAGAATTACAACTAAAATGCAAAAGTATGAGTTACATTCTTACAAATTTAACAAATGGAGTTACAAAATTATAATTTAAACTAACAAATAACATCATGGGATAGATTTTTAGCCCACTTTCCTTCATCAAGTTAACAAACCCACTTTTGAATAAAGCAAGCCTGGATGAACTTCTCCAAAATTTCCCTTTCCAAGACAATCTTTTCCTATGTCCAGTTGTGTGAATGCTGGTAGCAGTATAGTCTGGGTTTGATCTTGGAAAACCTAAACAAGATTCAGTTTTATTCAACCATTTATGAAGATACAGGAATGAATTAAAAGAATTTTATTTCACATTTTAAAATCATTTATAATAGCTTCACTTTTGTATGGGTCTTTCTTACAGATGACCCGACCTTTAAAAGGCTAATTGTCCACTTCCCATCATCTTATCAAGCTGAAATTTGGCACACAGGCATAAATCCTTGGGAAACACAATCCATTAAATGTTTAGCCACATTTACCACCCTAACCCCCATTAATCAGTTTTTTAACTGTTAGCTTGTAATACACTTTATGGTGCATATTTGTAAATTCTTATTAAACAAACCTTGACTCTCACATTTCTCTTATTTTGAACACTAAGCAATAATACTTTTTTTATAGCTTAGTGATTTATTTCTCTTTTTATTTTTTACTTTCTTAGTGGGTGGCTAATGGGAAAAAGAAAAAAATGCATATAAAGGATTGTTACGACAAACATGTGTTTTTAGGGGTTGTTTAATTAGTAAAGAAACCATTCTTAAAGTCACAATACTGACTGTGTCGGGTGCAAGGAACAGCTGGTGGTTGATCCCGTCTTTTCCCATTAGATAGATTGGAGAAATAGAGCCGTGGCGAGGACAGACAGCATCGACACCTTCCAAGGCATCCAACATGCAGCGTTCAATCAGCCAAGAGAAGATAACCACCTCGCCATCAGGGCTGCCCTTGTTGTATATAAATGCCTGGCCTTCAGTTAAAGTTCTAGAAAGGGTGACAGTTATAAAACACACTAATTATTTTTTTTTTTAAACATTTATGAAGAGGTTTGTTTAATAATGTTTTTTTTTAAACAAATGTGTAACATGCTTTTTAAACAAGTTAGGTTGAATGCATTTTTAAAAGTATATAACTATTTGCTTTTGGCTTCTAAAAAAGGTTTAAATTATTTTACATGCAGCATTGTAAACAAACATAAAACCATGGGTAAGATTGGTATGCAAACATCTTTAAAGTAAAACATAAGATAAAAGATAACAGACCTAGGTCTAGGCGCAACTGGTTCTGCTAAGGGCTCTTCAACAATAGTTCTCGGGGAGCCAATGGTTGTGGCACTTCTCTCCCTTGCAAAATGATTTGGATAGTTTTCAGCTATTGAAACAGGGAAACACAAATCTGGCAAGTCTGGGTTCAGAATATACCAAGAGTTCTGATCCTGCTGAAAACTTTTCTGGCGAGTCACTTCCTGGTTCAAACACTGAGGGCATGGAACAACTCGGGTCACTAGGTAACGACCTTCAACATTCTGAATGAATCGAAGCTCTCCAATATCTGGATACCAGTCCTTGAGAGGAAATAATTTCAATTTCCAGTAATGAATGAGTTTATATATTCAAACCTTACAATATGGGCAGGTGCATAATTTAATGATGTTGATGTGAAAAATTCCAGCTGAGAATGAGCACCTCGCAATGGATTAAGTGATTTAAAGAAAAATAAAATTTAGTATTATCTTAAAACAACAATCTCATCTGCCCTTTTATTTTATTTAGTTTATATTTAATTAGAGTTTAGAAAATAGACACTCCTTTAATTGAACTGACCTGCAGCAAGTTGTCTATATGTTCAACAATTTTAACCAGAAGCTTCGTAGTGGCCACTTCCTCTCTGTAGAGAGTACTGGATGGTTTAGAGTTATCCAAGTTCTAGAAGAAAACACACAATCAAAATCCAAAAATGTCAAAATCATACATTTGTTTTTGTGTCAGTGCAGCTGATAATGACAGAGACAAGAATAGTGGAGAGCATGATGGGAAATCAACAGAGTTGGCTTTCAGCTAATTTAAAGATTCAGAGTTGTCATCGTTCAATGTGAAACAAAGAAAAATGTAAAAAAAAAAAGAAAGTTGATGATAAAGGTATTTCTTTGAAAGGGCTCCACTTAGCTTTAAAAGCTATCTAATTGTAAACTCTGTTTTTTCTTCTTCTTTTCTTATCAATTTGCCAAATGTGCAAAATGAAAGGATATAATATATAGTCTCAACTTCCCTTTACAAATTAAAAAATTTTAAAACACAAATTTTAGTATTTCATTAAAACCAACATTCAATAGCCTGAACTAGAGACAGAGACTCAATGGATTAAAAATCAACTAAACAAAGTTTGTTCAAGTTCTCATGCAAGTCCTTTTTTTGTGAAGAGATGCTCACCAGTTTTAGCTGTTGTGGTAAGCAAGAGAATTGTGTAGTCTCTACAGTGCCCAATAAAATTTACCCAAAAGATTTCAGGTACTTATCAGAATTGGTATAGACTCTAGTACCCCATAGAAAGGGTATTGTTGCTGGGTCACCAAGCCTCTTTGATTGAAAGTTAAGTAAAAACTATTTTACAGGCATTACATAGTCCTTTACTTAGAAAAGTTCTCTTCAATTTAAATAAAGATATGATTTAAATTAGGAATAATGGTCTAAAACAACCACATTTTTACTAATTTTTTAATTTTGTGATCACTATGCGAGGGTTGCTTTCTAAGTACTAGCAACAATTAGGGATTGTATGTCATGCAAATGAGTTACCTGAAGTTGGGGTCCATCTTTATTAGTGACATGAAACCTTAGAGAATCTGTAGGGAATATAATCTCCAATATTTTACTGTTGGCAACATCCAGGTATGACCATTCATTGTCAATGCTACACTTTATTTTACATTTACTGAAATAGAGATTTGTTATATTTGATTTCCAAAGCATAGTTTTAAAATGTTACATTTATCTTCTTTTGATTTCCAAAGCATAGTTTTAAAATGTTACATTTATCTTCTTTTGATTTCCAAAGCATAGTTTTAAAATGTTACCTTTATCTTCTTTTGATTTCCAAAGCATAGTTTTAAAATGTTACATTTATCTTCTTTTGATTTCCAAAGCATAGTTTTAAAATGTTACATTTATCTTCTTTTGATTTCCAAAGCATAATTTTAAAATGTTACATTTATCTTCTAACACACATCATTACAACAACAAAAGAAATAGTAAGTAAAATTCTAAAGTTCACTGACCTATAATCACAGAAAAAGGACTGAGAGGAGAAAAACACTTCTCTTATTCTCAGCATTTCAAAACCCATATAAAACAATTCCAAGCCAGTTTGCCAACATCTCCACTCAGGATCCTTGTCAGTTAGTGACTTCACCTGTAGCAAAGAAGCATAATGTCAGATTTGTACATATGTGTGGTTGGTAATTGTACCTATACATATGTTGTACATGCACTGCCTTCCTTATTCCCATGCATGATCATCCAAAGATTTGTTAACATTCCCACAAGCTTTTACTGTTAAAAAAAAACAAATTATCAGCTTAATTTCAGCCTGTAAAGTTTACAGGATTCACAATTTCAAAACACAAGCTGCTTTACTGGAAGTCAAATAATAAAGTAAAATTCCTTTTGCAAATCTTTGAGGTCTACGTAGCTTGTAAGCCAAAGTTCATTAATCTCTTTGGCTATGGTTTACATAATGTGTGGCCAGCACAATGCCCCAAAATCTTTACATTTCAACCAAGGGAATTCAGAACAGAATTCTTTCCATGGACATGAGGTCTCCTCCCTTCCACCCCTCTGCCTCTCAGTATGCATGAATCTATCAACCTCTAAAGGACACTAGACATCAATTAAGGAAAAAAAAAATTTCTTTATCCCCTTTAGCTAAATTTTAATTCTATAAACTGCAAATAAAGAAATATAACAGAAAAAACCTCAGGTGTCTTTCTGAGCAAGTCTGCAGGTACATGAAAAAGCTCCTTGACTATGGAGTACATTGAGGTGTCCCCCAGCACTCTGGTGATAAGCCTGGGCCAGAAGCCACTGGGGAAGTAGGTCATGAAGTAAAGTCTACAGCAGGAGAAAATCGGGTTGCTGGTCGGCTTGATGGCTAATAGTAAATATTTACCAGACTCTCTGAGTGATGCTAATGATGCCACTTCATGTTTTGCCTGCAAGAAAATTTTTAGTTTCAGCACATAAGGGCCTACAATTCAAATTTAGAAGGAAAAAAAATGTCATCAAAATACACATCATTGAATCATTGTATAACAAAATCATCCATGGGTAAGAAACTACCACGTATACAGTAGGAAACAATTGATTATCTTTAAATGTTCAACACAAATAATTGTTTTTGTATTTTTAAACAAATTTAATAACATATCTTAGCCTACCATAAAGATATATAAACGAATAATAAAATTTGAATTGGAAAATACCTCTTATAATTAGCACAAATTTATATAAAAAAAAAGCTTTTAAGCTTAGTAGTCATGTTGTTTTTTTTTTACAACAACCATCTAATATTATTATATCATCCTAGGATATTTTTTATTTATGTAGATAAAATACAAGCAGAAAATAGAAAGCAAAAGAACAACGAATAAGACACTCACAGATCTAGTACATCAATCTACGGTATATCAAAACAATTTATAACTCAAGTATGAGAACATATAAAATAAGGACACAAAAAAATGAAATGGAAAAGAAAATGAATCAAATACAACTTTGAGAAATGAGAAGAAAAATTTACAAAATATAAATGACAAAAGTAAGAAATATGTTTTTTAATGTCAAAAAGTCATGACACAGCAAAAATTTAACAAAAACATATAAACATACATAGTATTCATTCTACACTAAATAGTTAATTTATCATCAATATATATACTTAAGAAATATATTTAATAAATATTTATATATATACATTAAAAAAATTAGATTTGAAATTTTCATGGTATAAGGTTAAGTGTACATGAAAAAAAAATTGACATCATAGATTAATGTGATTATAATGTTCACATTGAAATATTCCTTACTCACTTTCCCTAAAGGCAAAATTCTTACATTCATAATTAGATCTACCAACAAGTCAAAGTAACTATATATCCTTTGTATTTAGATTTGTGCAATTGGAATAGCATTGATTGCATATGAATAATAATGACATGCTCTAAACACAGCAGCTTTGCTTGTATGTGAACTAAAGATGTGAGCATATGTATACATACTAAAATACAATGACCAATCTATAATAGCAACATGCCACTATGAAGCAATAGGCTCCATGCTACAGAAATAGATTTATTCACCCTACCTCTACAGCATTTGGTGGTGAAACTATTGCATTCTGAAGATAAAAACATAAAAAATTCCAACTTGCTACAGAATGCTGACTTTTTTGGATAAAAAGTTCCAGACTATTTTTTTCAAGAAATGCTTACTAACCCTGCTGCAAAATATAATTGAACTGTTGCAGGTGTAGGACCCGATGACTAGTTACCTTAACTGTTTTGGATCCAGTGGAATATGAAGTTACACAAAAGTAGACACATTTAAGACCAAGAGAAGCTAACTCATAAAATTCTAAATATTCCATTTTTTTTTCAGTTATCAGTCTTAAATCTAATTTTAAAACTCTTCATTAAATATGACTCTAACAGCCAAGGTTTGACATTTAATATATTAATCTAAGCCCGGATCAGATCCTTGGTAATTATAAAGCTGTCCTAGGGTCCAAAACTGATTCTCACAATGAGTCCTGTTCAACAGAGAAATGGGACTGACAGTCTATGCTGTTAAGAGAAATTTAAATAAGGAACACAGAAGATGTCAAGGAACGAAAGCTTATAACCCTGGTTGAGGCCTGGAAAAGGAAACATCTAAAAATAAGTAATCCGAGACTTGCTGGGTGGACTAAATGAATGTAAGAAGTTCCTGTAAAAACTAAGAAGTATTTGAAAAGCAAGGTCTTGTGAATTAAACTCGGAATTGTATTTGTTAAAAGAGGCTGAAGCTTTTAGAGTCTAATCGTAAGAAGACTAGAATTAGAGATTCAATATTTGAGAGTTATATGTTAAACCAAACTGTTAGTAAAACTTTTAGTTTAGTAAATGAGTAGTGAGTGGCCAGTGCTTAGAATTACATGACATTTTGCTGATTTGTGTATCATCAAATAGGTTAATGTTATTTTTCTTGTTGCACTGTATAGAACCTCCACAACTGAAGAGTATGTATTATTCCTCCATTACTGAAGAGTGGTACAGATTGGTTAAGTCATATGTTTCTCTAATCCACATACACATATCCACATGGGAATATGTCACAAAGATAAATGTGTCAACACTTACAGACCTTGTCTCATTCAAATTAATCCACACTATCTAGTTTATGCTTTTTAGCATGTAAAGGTCTGATAAATTCATTTGAATATTTGAGCCTGAATAAAAAAAAGTTGATTGAGGTTATAACATGTATACCTGAGATCCAGTATAAAATGTTGAGCTTCCAACATGAAGAACTTCAAGGGGACCCTCAGGCAGAGCTCGCCATGTAGAATTAGATCTGCCAAGGGACTCAACTCTCCTTGCTACAGCTGGAGCTTCTTTGCTGTGACCAACTGAGCCATCTGATGGTTTCCTTAAAGGAATCTGTTCAAGTTTGAGTCAGACATGTTTGTTTTTTAAACCAATCAAAATGTATTTTGAAATTTTCTAATGTTCTACAGTTCACCTGCATACCATGCAGAGTGTTTCTTCTGGATCTCAAATAATTGCCCAAGCAGAAAAAATTTATAACTACTAATGAAAATTCATTTGCATGTTAAAAAAAAACTTAACTAAAATTTGTAAATTATAGATAGATTTTTAAAATATAAACTTATAATGTACTTCTAAGTACTGCCTCTAATTTAAAAAAAATACAATATATAAGTGTAACGTCTTATAATTGTGAACAGTTGTAGACTTACATCAGGATCCTCTTAATTTCAATTAACAATATAGTTGATGTTATATTTATATATATATATATATATATGTATTGCTTTATTCACACAGGAACAATAACACAGTAGATCATTCATAAAAGAACATAAACAGTGATGCATAAATCAGCCTTTATCCAAAGTCCAAAGGTTTTATGTTAGCCCTAAATCATATAAATATATCATCAGAGTCAACTAAACTCAATTCATCAGGCAAACAATCTGACATCCCTGAATACCAATATCTACTTCCTCTCTAGGCCTACATTTTTTTCAATTCAGTAACTATGCCTTTTACTTGTGGTCCTCTCCCTTATCATGTAAAACTCTTAAAACTATACAATTTAAAAAATTTTAAAAACAAAAATCAATCATTGAATGAAAACAAAATTCAAAACATATACCTATACATAAATTACAGTGAAAGGATAATACGAGTGCAAATAAAAGGGTGAGAACCGTAACAAAAAACCAAGACCGTAAAAAGGGTTACCTACCCTGACATCACTTTTTTTTCTGGCCATCTCCTGTACCTCTGACTCGGTAGGAAGCAGTGAGGGCAGGAGCAAATACTCTTCATCAAACTGGAGAGCCACTTCAAACTTATTCAGCAGGCTGGTTATGTACACCTTAATATTTTCTGGCTGGAAAGTACTGCATTTGAACAGGAACTCCAAGTTACTGAGCCGCATCACACCTGTGTTGGCAACACAATTCTAATTTAAATCATATACTTTAAATATAGGCTTATACAAAAATATAATAAAAAACCAATAGAATTTGTTTTGGTTGATGTTATAAACAAATAATTGGTATTGGTGCTTTTTTTGTTGTTGCTTTCATACGAGTAATTAGGTTCTACAATTTTCCAGGATGACAAAATGTTTTCAAAGGTCAAGATGGTTCTTCTCTATATTTGACATTGTAAATGTTTTCATTATTGTAAAGCTATGCATCTAAAGGCAAAAATGGAATCAAGAAATTATTATATGAAAAGCAGAAGGGGCATGGTGGCTGAGCTGCAGTGCATTTGGCTGGCTCACCAAAGGTCCTGCCTGGGTTCGAATCCTGGTGAAGGCTAGGATTTGCTTCCGGGTATGGAGGGTGTCCCCGAGTCAATCCAGCTCTGATGGGTACCTGACCTTAGTTGGGGTAAAGTAAAGGCGACTTGACATTGTACTAGCCACACAATCCCCTAGTATGCATGGCAAAAACTGGTGAATTCACTGGCCCTATGGGTCAATTTGGTCTGAAGGGATCCTTTCTTTTACTTATAAAAACCAGAATGCACAATTTAATCTGAAACTAAAATCCTTGTAAAATTATAATAAATATATTATATTGAACATAAGATAAATGGAAAAAATAACCTCTTTGGGCAAAATTGTTAATTTCTTTCACAGTGATGACTTTAGCAAGTTGATCACACAGCCACTGTGGATCTAAGAAAAACAAATCTCGCAAAGGGAGGTCATCATAGTGAAAAAGCACACCTGAGAAAAAAAAAAAAAAAATTGTTCCTTTTTTTAATTGTAAGTTTCACCAAAGAAAATATCTTTGCTGCTTCAGAGGTGCAGAATTATTTAAACTTTTAGACTTTACCATTTTCATGTAGAAATCTAGTTGCCTGTTCCAGTTCTTCAAAATCTCTAAATGTCATTCCATGCTCCATCATTTTATTCTGCACACACAACCTGAACAAATAGATACTTTATTAAACTCAGAAAATAAAGTCGGGGGGGGGGGGAAGGAAGATAATTCTTGCACATTTCAAATGTTAACATAAAAGTTAAATATTAATTTAATAAAGAACTGCATAATGTGTGTTCTGGGTCAGGGATCAGTAACCTTTTGATAATAGTGTGCTGAAGTAAGATTTCTAATTCATTCAGCATGCCAAGAGTCTAAAATTTATCCCGCTCTAGAAATGCCATGCTGGGAACATTCGTCATGCCATTGGAAATCATCTTGCGTGCCAAGTCTGGCAGGTTGCCGACCCCTATTCTAGAACACTTAATTCTAAATCTGATTAAGTTATCAAATGACTAAGCAATGGATGCAGTAAACGTTGAAACGGTAGGGGGGGGGGCTAACTCATTTTAATTATGTTTAGAGATGGAATCCCAAGGAAAAAGGAAGCGGGGCCGCTCAATAAACACATGGGCGGTGTGACATGGAAGCCGAAACCACCAAGATGGGTTTTAGCTGGAACCAGCTAGAAAGGATGGCCCAGGATAGGAGAATCTGGATAACTGTTGTTGGTGGCCCATACTCCGACAGGGGTTGAAAGGCGTAAGTAAATAAGTAAGTAGAGAACTTACGTATATTTTATTTCATTGAGAACAGGTTCTTTAAAGTCTTTGATCCTCTCAATCGCCAGTTCTCTCACTATAGTCTGAAGCAGTAGGTACTTGCGAGGGATTTTCTGTTTGATGAGGTACCTAGTTTTTGACCCTGACAAAAGTTGAGAGAATGGATGCGTGTGTGAAATTGTAGTTGTGCTTTTTAATTTTTTTTAAAATAAAATCTTCTATAGCCATATGTAAACTTTGTATACCGATAATCAAGTAGCAGTAACTTGGAAATGTCACATCAAAAGTATCTGGGATTTTCACCCAGGGCTGAAGGGTATCCCTGAGTTGAGCTAGTTCTAATCGATAGATAAGTGAAAGTAAAGGTGGCTGAGCATTGTGCCAGCTGCACAATCCCCTCATACACTTCACTAAGCCCATGTACCAGCATGGTCTAAAATGGATACAGTACTTTACTTTTTCATGCATAGACTATGTATAATAATTCCTTATGTTGAATAATGATATATCTATACATGATCATTTGGAAATAATAAAAACAACCATTTGGAAAAATGAAAACTTTACTATGTAAATACATATTAAACTTTAAGAAGGGAAATAAAGCAGAAAAAAATTAAGTGCTATTTAAATCCCCTTTTGGTGTGCTTTTAAATAACTCACTTGGATGCTTCAGTTCAAAAACAGTGTCATAAATGTCATCTAACAACTGCCTGATGTTCTCTCCTGTCTTGCAGCTGACATTTATTGCTTTTAAAATGTTGGGGAGACCACTCTTCTCAGGTTCCTGGTTCGACAAGAACATTTTGTTGATCATATTCATCATAGACTGTTCAAAGTCTTCAGGGTAGTTCCTCTTTGTGGTTCTGTCATGTAAGATGTCCAGGTGAGTGCCAACAATGATGCATGGTGCTCCTGGGGCTCTGGCCTAGTGGAAATATTTTTCTTATTGTATATTATCATTGTTAAACAGGCATTGTACATTATCATACTTAAATAGGTATTGTATGCTATCATTCTTAAACAGCCATTGCACAATATCATTCTTTAACCCATTTACAGCTGGCATTTTTTTTTAAGGACACTTTGTAAAAAGCGATTTAAGACATAAAATTGAGTTAATTGTTTGCAATTTTTTCATTGAATGTAAAGCATATATACTAATCTATCGAATTATTATCTTCATTTGTCTACTTTTAGATTTTTTTTGGGCTCGAAACAAATTTATGTCGTGAGTTTGATAAAGTTGCGAAAAAAAAGTCAAGTCTGAAAAAGTGAAACTTTTTCTTTATGAAAATGATAAAAATTTTGTTAAGCTTTAATCTTTGTTAATTAATGTTCTTAGAAGGCATAAACATAGATATTTAGTTTAAAACAATAATAATAATTACACAGAGGTGTTAAAACAATCTGTCCTTTTTTAAAAAACGCCAGCAACAAATGATACAGTGACATGAAATTTAGTTTTTTTAAGTGTTCTCTTTACTAAAACATAGAAAAACGTTCTTTTTTTACATTTTGTTTTGAATATATTATGGAGTCTTTAACATTTGAAGATATTTGAGTAGGACTGATATGTTGTTTGTCCATATTAACTAGTTTTAAAACCACATTGCATATTAATATACATAAATATACATTATTAGACTACTTCTAGTATATATTTCTATTTTATTCTCAACATGTCACAAACTTTACTCAATTCAACATGCTATTACTTAAATAGAAGAAGAATATTATATTATTATTTTATTATACACTCAATATATTGATTCAGCCGCCATGTAATGTAATGAAGAGGATGTAACTAAAGTTATTCTAGTGAATTTCTAGATTCTAGGTCTCATAATTATAAAAAATCAAACACAAATAATGTTGAATATGAGATGAGACTATTCAGCTTTACAGATTGTTTGATCTAATTTGTGTTGACTAAATCCTAGAATACATCAGACAAGAACAGAGTTCTCCTTTCTAAAGCTGACTACTCTTTTTCTATTACAATAGGATCAACGCAAACCTTTCTTGCTATTTATTTTCTTTTGCTGGCTCCGATACATTGCCCAAAAGACAAACCCGATGCCTATAAGACTATCCGCTACCCAGAAGACCAATATCATTCCCAAAAGAACAATTTGTTGCCCACAAAATCTGTCCGATGTCCTGAAGACAAATCCTCTGCCCTGCCACATTAGCTGCCAGAAATACAAATCTGATGCCCTAAAGACGAATGCGCTGTCCATAAAACCTATCCGTTACACAAAAGACCAATCCAGTGCCCATAAGACCTATCTGAAGCCCATAAGATCAATATGTTTCCCAGAAGACACATCTACTGCCTAGAAGATGAATTAGCTCCCCAAACAATGAATCTGCTGCCCAAAAGACTAATCTGGCGCCCATAAGATAAAATTGTTGCCCAGAAAACCAATCCGTTGCCTTGAAGACCTATACGATGCCCTGAAGACCTAGTCGATGCCCAGTATACTAATACTCTGCCCAGAATACCAATCCGCTGCCCAGAAGACCTATCTGATGCCCAGAATACCAATACGGAATAAGATATTTACAATGCAGTATGATGAAAACAATATGAGACGTCATCATAGAACCTAGATAATCATTGGACCTATATAATGTATTAAAGGAAAGAATATCAGATTTCGTTATAAGCAATGAGTGATATCAACTTCTTTTGGCTCATTTTGAACCTGCCTATATATACATATGTATCTTTATCTAGGTGATCACGCCAAGTATCACAATATCTACAGCAAATTATGAAAAAAACACATATATTATTATATAAAGCATAATTTAAATAAATTAAATATGATTTATATAATCTTATATTATATATTGCATACACTCCTTCGGTAAAAAAGATGTTTGCATCCTACACTTATCTATGTTCAGAATCTAGTCTTGCGTTTTCATTAGTGTTTTAAATGATGTTATTGGTTTTCCTGGTTGTTTCAGTTAACCCATTCAGTGCCAGGGTGCCACTTGAATGTCAATGTTTTATTACGCTTTTTTCTTATCTTATTGTTTTGAAAAGCTTTAAATTAGTCATTCCAACTTAAATTGTAAAAAAATATGTATTTTTCCTTGAGATAAAAGGGCCTGTTTATTACGCAAATATGCAATGTCACGGTATCATTTGTTCCTGACGTCCTTTTTTAAGGACATTATTTAAAATCTAAATCTTTCGAAAAAAATAAAATCTTTCGAAAACAAACTTTCATTTGTTTATCACACTATGACTTACTATAACATATCGTCAGGTGAGAATAACAAGGTTCTAACAAGCATTTTGGTGAAACGGAGATATTTGAGTTTTAAATTTTGAAATCTTTAAGCCAATATAAAGTTAGAACTATGTTACATTGGACTTTGTGAGAAAAGGAAAGAACTAAATGATTCCAACTTTTGTCAGATTATAGAAAGGTCGTTTAAAATTATCACAGGGCCCATAAGTCATTTTTTCCCAAAATCGCAGTTAGAACCTTGTTATTCTCACCTGACGATATGTAAAAATCAAGAAAAAATAAGACCTCAGCAACATATGGGTTAATAGGTATTGTATGCTATCATTCTTAAACAGCCAATGCACAATATCATTCTTTAATAGGTATTGTATGCTATCATTCTTAAACAGCCACTGCACAATATCATTCTATTATAAGTATTGTATGCTGTCATTCTTAAACAGGCATTACACAATATCATTCTATTATAAGTATTGTATGCTGTCATTCTTAAACAGCCACTGCACAATATCATTCTATTATAAGTATTGTATGCTATCATTCTTAAACAGCCACTGCACAATATCATTCTATTATAAGTATTGTATGCTGTCATTGTTAAACAGCCACTGCACAATATCATTCTATTATAAGTATTGTATGCTGTCATTCTTAAACAGCCACTGCACAATATCATTCTATTATAAGTATTGTCTGCTGTCATTCTTAAACAGGCATTACACAATATCATTCTATTATAAGTATTGTATGCTGTCATTCTTAAACAGGCATTACACAATATCATTCTATTATAAGTATTGTATGCTATCATTCTTAAACAGGCATTACACAATATCATTCTGAAGTTGGCACATCTAAAGATTACAGTACAGACACATCTTAAAAAATGACCTGTATGTCAACTAGTAGAGAAACATCTAAAAATTACCTGTATGTTGACTAGTACAGAAACATCTAAAAATTACCTGTATGTCGACTAGTACAGAAACATCTAAAAATAACCTGTATGTCGACTAGTACAGAAACATCTAAAAATTACCTGTATGTCGACTAGTACAGAAACATCTAAAAATTACCTGTATGTCGACTAGTACAGAAACTTCTAAAAATTACCTGTATGTCGACTAGTACAGAAACATCTAAAAATTACCTGTATGTCGACTAGTACAGAAACATCTAAAAATTACCTGTATGTCGACTAGTACAGAAACTTCTAAAAATTACTTGTATGTCAACTAGTACAGAAACATCTAAAAATTACCTGTATGTCGACTAGTACAGAAACTTCTAAAAATTACTTGTATGTCAACTAGTACAGAAACATCTAAAAATTACCTGTATGTCGACTAGTACAGAAACATCTAAAAATTACCTGTATGTCAACTAGTACAGAAACATCAAAAAATTACCTGTATGTCGACTAGTACAGAAACATCTAAAAATTACCTGTATGTCGACTAGTACAGAAACATCTAAAAATTACCTGTATGTCAACTAGTACAGAAACATCTAAAAATTACCTGTATGTCGACTAGTACAGAAATATCTAAAAATTACCTGTATGTCGACTAGTACAGAAACATCTAAAAATTACCTGTATGTCAACTAGCACAGAAACATCTAAAAATTACCTGTATGTCGACTAGTACAGAAACATCTAAAAATTACCTGTATGTCGACTAGTACAGAAACTTCTAAAAATTACCTGTATGTCGACTAGTACAGAAACATCTAAAAATTACCTGTATGTCAACTAGTACAGAAACTTCTAAAAATTACCTGTATGTCGACTAGTACAGAAACATCTAAAAATTACCTGTATGTCGACTAGTACAGAAACATCTAAAAATTACCTGTATGTCGACTAGTACAGAAACATCTAAAAACTACTTGTATGTCAACTAGTACAGAAACTTCTAAAAATTACTTGTATGTCAACTTGTACAGAAACTTCTAAAAATTACTTGTATGTCAACTAGTACAGAAACATCTAAAAATTACCTGTATGTCAACTAGTACAGAAACTTCTAAAAATTACTTGTATGTCGACTAGTACAGAAACTTCTAAAAATTACCTGTATGTCGACTAGTACAGAAACATCTAAAAATTACCTGTATGTCGACTAGTACAGAAACATCTAAAAATTACTTGTATGTCAACTAGTACAGAAACTTCTAAAAATTACTTGTATGTCAACTAGTACAGAAACATCTAAATATTACCTGTATGTCGACTAGTACAGAAACATCTAAAAATTGCCTGCATGTCAACTAGTACAGAAATATCTAAAAATTACCTGTATGTCAACTAGTACAGAAACATCTAAACATTACCTGTATGTTGACCAGCCACTGCAGTAAACTCTCAACACCTCTTTCTCCTTCAGTGATACTCCAAACAATCAGATACAGTGATCGGGGGGATAAGAAATACTGATGAGTGGCGTAATACTCTTTCTATAAATAAAAGCAGTTAATAAACTGTTGACACTATCAATAAACAGTTTACATTTAGTTTTAACTCATTCTCTCTAGTGTTTCTTTTTATAGCTTATTTTATTTATCATTTGTTTCAAACATTTGTGTAAAAAAAACAATTTTTTTCTTTCACTAATTAGATCTTTAGTTATAATTTTTCTTTTTATAACAATAACCATTACTTCTTGGTAACATTATTATCCAAAAATGTTTATTGGTAATGATTTCATGAAAAATAAAAAAACAAACTTGTTTCAATTTTTACCTGGCCACCAAAGTCCCAGGTTCTAAAAGTAACTGGTCCTTTACTTCTTTTCTCAATGACGAGTTCGTTAATATCGATTCCCACAGTGGACAGAAGGACAGACTGCTTGATTCCTTCACTCTTATTTAGTCTATCTCTCCAGTGCTGTAAAATATTAAAGCACATTCAAGTACACTCTTAGAACCAAAGGTGATATAGACTCTATAGGTAATAAGAAACACTATTTGCTCTACCGAAATTAAATGCCAGTGTGGCTTACCGATGGTTTGATACGAGTTTTGCCTTTTTCACATAAGCGCTGCAGAAGAGATGTCTTTCCAATTTTATGGAAGCCCACGAGCATCAGATTCATGCAATTATATTCTGTAGATCTAGACAAAGCAAAATATAAAATAAATATTAAAAAAAAAAAACACAGGTGAAAAAAAATTGTGTGAAATAAATACATGACTCACTCCTCTAGCACCGACTGCAGAAATCCTAGAATATCTTTGACAGGGTATCTGGAGTTAAGGAGAAAGTCCTGAATGGCACCGTCTATGGGGCACAACTCCAACTCAAGTTTCCAAAGATTTTTCAAAAGGCCGAGTTTTGGTGGCAACTGCAGAAATAAATACAAATAAAGAACTTTGTCAAATTTAGTAAAAAAAAATTTTTGTTGCATTCAAAGACCAAATCATAATTTTTAACAATTTTATTCAAATTAAAATTCCTTTTGAGATTAAAAATTGAATGAGCAATGGGAAAAAAAAGGCATTAATCTCTGCTAACCTCTTTTAGTTTGCTATTTCCTGAGAGGGAAAGTATTTTTAAACTTCCTAGCTCTCCAATGTCAGGAGGTAGAGATGTCAGGTGGTTGCGAGACAAGTTCAGCTCCAACAGATGGGGGAATAAAAGACGAGCCTGAACTTCTTCAGACTCCATGCTGCATACCTACAACAAGCGCACATTATTTAGGTTAAATTATTTAGGTAAAATTATTTAGGTCAACATATTTAAGTCAAACTATTTACGTCAAATTTGTGGAATAGCTTTATCATGTATTTTTTCAATTTCTCCTCTGAGAAATTTTCAGGACCATTAAAAATGTGTCTCCATTACGTTATTATTTCATTATTTAAAAAAAATAAGGCTATTTGCTAAATCAGTCGCATGTTTGAAGCTAATTTTATTTAATTATTTATACAGATCATGCAATGATTCAAAGAAATTTATTTTTAAAAGCATTAATAAGATTGTGTAGACAGATGTCAATAAATATGGAAAACAATTTCTGGTAAAGACAAATACATTACACTTTGACTATCAAAATCAGCTGGCGGGTCTCTGGTCAGAGTTACACTAGTTAGTCGATTGAGAGCCAGGTTCAATTTTTCCAGCTTTTTAAGGGTACTGTGGCATCTGTGGAGACAAGGGACAAAGACAGAGTCCCTGTGCCCGGACGATGATGACATGCTGTGAAAGGAGGATGCGCTATTGAATCGAGGAAAGCTTCCCGGGTGATTGTTGGAAAGTCTTGCCGTTGTTGATGAATACTTACTACTGGAGGCCACACTAAAGAGATAAATAGTAAAAATATTTTTTATTTTTGTTAAGGTAAGCTGATGAATAACTAGCAATATTATAAATGAATTGATAAGATAAGACAAGATAAGATAGCTTTATGATCCCAAAAAAATAGAACTTTAACTGGATAAGAAGTGGTAGTTCTTTCAGCATCAATGCATCATCAATTAATAATATTCAGGGATTAATGAAAAAACAATTCAAATATGAGGACAGAAATATACTTGTAAAATACACAACTTACACACACTATTATACTATTCATACAAGCCCAATTCACTTAGTTTGCTCTATTGTATTTCTGGCTGATGGCAATCATGTTGAAAATAAATTTTACTGATAGTAGAACCAAAGATTTCCTAAATCCAGCCATGATTAAGACGAGTCAACCACTTCCTATGGACAGGGGCTAAGTTTGGGAAAATTAGTGAAATTTTGTTTTAATCTGTACCGAATTCACAAAAGAATTGGTAAATGTTTGCCAGTAAAATAAAATCTAGGGTTCGCTCCTGCCTATAGATCTGACGTAGCTATGGTGTAGTGGGTGCACATTGTCCTGAAGGATTTTACCCATCATAGATAGACAGAACAAAGGCTGGTAGTTGTGTCAGTGCGGTAAGAGAGGATTGTTTATTAGACAATACAGAGTTTGTTTAATGTAGTGAGATTACAAAACCAACAGGTGTGATGAAGGTGATGATGTTACCACACATAAAGAAATCAAAAGCTATAATTTATTTCCATGTCGTTCTTGATCTCTGATCAGCATTGAACTTTTCAGAATGTAATGAGTATGATTGTAAATCCCAAAGTCCCAGACTGAGATATGAAAAGATGAAAAAAATATAAGACTGCATTTGGCTCTTCACCATTATGTCCAAAAGAAAAAAAAAAGTAATAAACTCAATAAATTAAACAATGAATAAAAACTGTAATTTAGTTGTCTTACCCATTGCTTGGTGCCAAATAAATTAAACAATGAATAAAAACTGTAATTTAGTTGTCTCACCCATTGCTTGGTGCCAAACAATTGAAATCATGGGACAAGTCAAATGGGTTTTTCCATTGATCCATATTAGTTAAGCCAGTCTTGGAAAGATCAAGTTCAACTAATGAAGGGGGATAATCAATGATGTTACCAATATTACTTAGTGGGTTGTCTGATAACACGAGAACCTAAAAAGTGGTGTTAAAAGATTATACTTACATTCATGAAGAAAAACATATGTCATTAAGGTATTAAAGTAAGATGTTAAATAAATGCATTTATCTAAAACTGACTATTCTAGAGTATACACAAACATAACCAAACACTTTTCTCTACAGAAAAAGACCACAATAAGCTGCACTAACTTCAAGATTTGGTGCACAGCAGACAAGACAAGAAGGAATGTGAGTAAACTTATTCCCATTGAGCCAAAGTTGCTTCAGGCCTGCAGGTTGATGGTTTGAGCCTTTCCAAGGGTCACTGTCCACAACTGTGATGCCAGACTGCCACTTGTTGACCCTCAGAATCTGATTGTTTGTCACATCTGCACAATATTAATCTAGTTATGGGACTATTTTAAAAAAATACACATATAGAAAAAAGACAATGCCAAGGGCATCCGAAGGCTAAAGGGTCAAAGGGCTCACTCACACTTTTTGTTTACTATGAAATGACTTAATATTCACCTAGAAATTTTATAGTCCCCTCCAATGAATTGAATTTCTGTAACCCTTGCACTAATACACATTTTAAAAGTAGTTTTCTTGTCCGTATGATTTATATCAATAAAATGTTGGATAAAAAGTCTAATCCTTAAAACTAGATTTTCAATGAAATATTTTGCTACCAATTTAACAATTTAGAAAAAGAAATCAACAAAGGTATGATGGATAAAAAGTTTAACAGAAGATAGTAAAATGTTATATTAAATACAGTAGGGAAAGTATGTTGTTGCAACTATTTTTATACACCTCTAAACATTAGGTTTAATCTTAGAACATGGATACCTGGCTTATGGTTAACACCATTTGATGTTACTAATACAAAGTCAGAGTCATTATCCAGATGACAATTTTCTGTATCATAGCTGCAAATAGAACCAGAATAAGATCGGTTGTGTGCAAAGTTCCCAGAGGTTCTATTCTGCCTGCTGCCTGTAAATTTAGCCAGCATGTGCTCATTGGAAAGGCATGGAAGCTGAGACAGATTGTTTCTGGACAAGTTAAGGCTGATGAGAGAAGGCGCCTCCCACATCTCCACCGGCAAGTCTTTGAGCTTGTTCACAGAGACGTCCAGGAACTTCAGCTGCGGGAGATGAAAGAGAAACTTGGGCAGAGATTTAATCTTGTTCTCGTTGAGATGGAGCTCCTCCAGAAAGAAACACGAGATTGAGCAGTCATCTGGGATCTCTGAGATCTGATTTCTGGACACCTTCAAATATGTGAGTGATGGAAGGCCCAATAGCAGCACTGGAAATTTCTCAAAGCTGTTTTTGGAAATGTCCACTTTGGTGATGGCGCAGAGGCAAACATCATTGTTATGTATCTGGCTCATGGCAGGGTTGTGCAGGAAGCAAGCACTGACCAGACAGGATGAGTCCATTTTGTCCAGCATGCCCAAGCCTTCCCATAGAATGGCGACAGGCGTAGTTGGAAAGCGAGTTTTGTAATCTGGATCAATAGAAAGACATTTGTCTTCCTGCTGAGAGAGCTGCAAGGCTATTTTCCTCATCTCTGTCTTATTGATGACTCGGCCAAGGGCTTGATCTTTGCTGGATTTATAGCTTAACAGGAGCCATTTGACTATCATATCCTTAGAAAAGAAATCAGAATTAGAATCAATTAAAACATATCATTTATAGTGGACTTTAAAAAAAAAAAAAATGTGAATGAAAAACAGGTAATAGGTGCATAAACAGACTTCTTGAAACCGACAAAAATATATTAATTACAACAATTTGGCATCATTTACAGTAAAAGTATGCACTGGCGAACCAAAAACCTAATTTGCAAGTATAAAAAATAACATGTTTATAAAGTGTAAAGATTTTAAACAAACTGTCTTTTTACTTTTCAAAAACTCAAACTTCTAACTAAGTATTTTGTAACTACAGTTAATAAATGACTAAATTACCTGAGAAAAAAATGCTGCATTTAATACTTTATCCTCCTCGTCTTTCAGGCCATGTTGCAGTAAAACTTTCATTATGTCAACATTGCTGTGCTCATATGCAAACATCAAAATGGAGGTCTCAACATCATTCAGCTTCAGCCTGCCTAGTGGAGGCTTCCTGGTCTTGAGTAAAGTTCTCAGTACGCCAACACACTTGTGTTTTATGGCCAGGTGGAACGGGGACAGCCCCTCACTGTTCAGAAGGTTCATGTCCACTGGATATATGGATACATTAATTTTTTTACCCTTGTCGCTTTCCAGCGCGTCCAGGTTGTACTGATCGCTGGTCTGCTCAGAGTCTTCGGATGGTGGCACTTCTTCGTCGCTGGAGCCATATTCTAGTTCAAAGCTTAGTGATGTATGCAGCGCCCTCTCCACCTTCACCCTCAGCGCAAAGTTCATCAGCAGACTCACAATCTCCACATAGCCGTTCCTGCAGGCGATGTGCAGGGGCGTGTCTCCCGACGCATCCTGAGCGTTTACCTCAAGACCCATCTGGTATAGCAGTGAGTTCTCAGGGTCAGCAAAGGTCATCAAGTGGCTGCTCGGATAGGGAAACTCCAGGAGCAATCTGACTGCCTCAATTTTATTGCATGTGACTGCAGAGTGAAGTGGAAGCTGATGCTCAACAGATCTCACACACAGCAGGTCAGGGTACATCTATAGATAGACCAAGAACAAATTTAGGTTAGGTAATAATACATCTATAGATAGACCAAGACAAAATTACAGTAGGCAAGGGTACATCTATAGATAGACTATAACAAAATTACAGTAGGCAAGGGTACATCTATAGATAGACTATAACAAAATTACAGTAGGCAGGGGTACATCTATAGATAGACTATAACAAAATTACAGTAGGCAGGGGTACATCTATAGATAGACCAAGACAAAATTACAGTAGGCAAGGGTACATCTATAGATAGACCAAGACAAAATTACAGTAGGCAAGGGTACATCTATAGATAGACTATAACAAAATTACAGTAGGCAGGGGTACATCTATAGATAGACTATAACAAAATTACAGTAGGCAGGGGTACATCTATAGATAGACTATAACAAAATTACAGTAGGCAAGGGTACATCTATAGATAGACTATAACAAAATTACAGTAGGCAAGGGTACATCTATAAATAGACCAAGACAAAATTACAGTAGGCAAGGGTACATCTATAGATAGACCAAGACAAAATTACAGTAGGCAAGGGTACATCTATAGATAGACTATAACAAAATTACAGTAGACAGGGGTACATCTATAAATAGACCAAGACAAAATTACAGTAGGCAAGGGTACATCTATAGATAGACCAAGACAAAATTACAGTAGGCAAGGGTACATCTATAGATAGACTATAACAAAATTACAGTAGACAGGGGTACATCTATAGATAGACTATAACAAAATTACAGTAGGCAGGGGTACATCTATAGATAGACCAAGACAAAATTACAGTAGGCAAGGGTACATCTATAGATAGACTATAACAAAATTACAGTAGGCAAGGGTACATCTATAAATAGACCAAGACAAAATTACAGTAGGCAAGGGTACATCTATAGATAGACCAAGACAAAATTACAGTAGGCAAGGGTACATCCAGACCTGCCTACCCCCCACTGGACCCATGAGGGAGACAGAGGCCAGTTATGTGGGAGATTTTCCAACTGATGAGGGAGATTTAGAGCAGCATAACAAAAATACATAATAATATAATTATAATTATACACAAACTATTATCATAGTTATAAAGAAACACAGGTTTGCAGCATAATATATGATAATATTTAATCTACATAAAATAACATCATTCCAAATGCAATGGTCAGTGCAGGTCTTCCTCACCATTGAAAAAAATACGCTCACAAGGCGCACTAGAGTGGGGAATTGTGAGTATCCCCTTCATGACTAGAGAGTTGGGGATACTCGGAGGACAACTTTGTCCAGCTGTGATCAACCCGTTCATTTACTGGCAGATCCAAGTCAGTACTCTGCAGCTTGGCGAACTGCTCAAGGATAACATCCCTGTCAACATCCCCCATCAGCATTGGAAACCTATCTAAGAAGTAATTTAGATGGGTAGACGTTATGTTCTTTCTTTCATGAAGGTTGACTACAACTGAATTGACAAGGACTTGGTCATCCAAGGGCAGGTTTTGCACCAAGTATTCACACACTTTACAAAAATAAAGTCTTACAGACTTGTAAAACTCAGAAATTGTCTCCTCTCTAAGTTTATAGAAGGAGGGGCACATGACAGAAAAAGTCGTTTTAATTTTTGATTAGGCCCTAACCCCAAACCGTGGGTGCCACTCACTTGAAGCAGTGAACCCTGAAATCCTTTTCTTAAAATTTCTTGAACCCTGAAACCTACTTTCCAAAATTTTACAAACACTGAAATTTATTGCAACTCCTAAAATTTATATTATTTTTACCATATTGTAAATACCGGTATATATATATATATAATTTAATATAATATAGGCTACACCAATAAGCAATGTTGTTTTTACAATATGTTTCTGCATATTATGATAGGAAAATTATGTCTTTAAAATGTTTTACTTTTATATGATTGTGTTATTGCTAGGCCTAAGCTTACTTTGGTTATTGATAAATGGCTTGAAAAATCTTTTTAAAAAATGGACAAATCTAAAATCATAGTTAAACATACAAAGATGTGTTATTTTAACAATTTAATAACATCATTCCTATTGATCTTATCATAACCCTTTTGTTTTTTTCAAGTTAAGCTAGCCTACTTTAAAGATATAATTATGTGTTTCTTTATTCCCCATTTACTTGGTTCTGTATTTTCTAGGTCAGTTACCAATAAATGTTATTAAAATATTGTATCCTAATCCTAGTGACTTTAACTCTAAGGCAAATGAAACTTAAGTTTATTTAGGATAACATGTTAACTAGTAAACTACTGAATCTAGTCTGTAACTTCAAATGCCTAATAACTGAAAAGACGGAAAAAATAAAAACTGAAGGATTAATACAAATTTTTTTTACGATAGGCTATATAGTTCAGTGAAATGACGTATTTTTATTTTGTTATCAAAATGAGCAAATTCGCGAATGCGCGACACTAACAATTTAAAACTTCGTTTTGAAATTAATTTAAATCAACATTATTTTATGATTTTCTTGTTATGTCCGATATTGTTAAAAAAAATTGCACCAGCATAAGTGACTGCTAGGACTAGGCCTAGTTCTAAACATTACACCGACAGTTTTACTCCATTCATTAGGCCTAATAAATATGACTGCAACGTATATATGCTATATTATATATTAAACAGTAGGCCTAACTGTGACATTGCTCCAATAGATTAATTTATTCATATTTCGTCGCCTTCATTATAGCGGGCCGATAAAAAACGCATTTTTAATGGAGGGAAAAAAAAGCAGTTTTAATCTTTCCATTGAAATGACAATAACCTTTCATATTACAAGCTTATAGTTAGGCCTAGCCTAATATATAGGCCTACTAATAGTATAGCCTACACGGTCCACACGGAGGTGTGAAACAGTCGCCGAGTCGGGAATTACCAATTACCGATATGACGATTAAAATCTAGGCGGCTGGAAAATTTAGGTAGCCTACATTATTTTCCGATCATTAAAAATTTTGTAGTGAATTTGAAAAAAAATCCAACCACATAGCGTGACATTTCACTAAACTAAGCTTAAAGGCTAATACTGTAGCCGTAGGCCTATCTAGGTATGGTTTACAGTACGCCTACCAGGTCTATTAAGTCTATTTATAGCGGATCCGATTCTCACCAAACCGGGTTTCGTACCGCGATTTCGGACCCGTAGATTTTTTTGTTTGTTGGTTAACCCACGAATCCGGAACCAAAGAAAATTGAATCTCGCGAATCCGGAGCCGAAAAATATTTAGCCTCGCGAATCCGGATTTCCGGGATAATCCGGAAAAGTGGCACCCCTGCCCCAAACTCCCATTTTCAAAGGCACATATTAATTTTCATTAAAAAAATAATTATAATGGAATTTAATAATAGCCATTTTATATTTTATTTATCTTAAAAAAAAAATTACTATTTATTATTATATTTACATAGAGGTTTAGGTTATTTAGGGCTTTTGAAAAAAATAATTCTCCCGATATAGCCTAACTTAATGGCAAAATAACAGTGTTTGAGTATGACGTAGTCAATGGCTGAAGCTTCGGATCAGCTTTCCCACTCAAAATCTAAACTTTAAACTAACAGTCTTTCATATGTAGATGCAAAATTATATTCTGAGTCACATAGCATTAGCATGCCTTAAAAAGGTTCCTAACTGATTTATAACGTAAGCCAGATGACCTAGCTTATTCCATTTCAATACAATAGTCTTAGCATAGGCCTAGGCATTGCATTGCATCATTGCTAGCAACATCGTTGTAAAAATAAATAAAAAAAAAAAAGAACAGAAGAGCGAAAAACGGAAGATTATTTATTAGTAAAAGGAAGTAACTATATTTATTATAAGACATTGGATTGGAAATCGCTATTTTATCGTAGTTTTTATCTGCCGATTTTTTTGGCCGGCACAGACCAGAAAGTGAAAGTGCCGCCATTTTTTTGTCGATTCAATGGTAAAATAAAGAGAAGTGTGTATACTGCGCATGTCCATGCAAATAAATTTTAGTTCCGACTTCCGACAGAAAAAGATTCGCATTTTTGCAAGTGTGGGAAAAATATCGATCGGAAAAAAAAATTAACAATTTTCGGAAAAAAAATCCATAGGCGGGGAACAAAAAAGCGGAAGAATTTTAAAGGTGTGCGTAAAAGCGGAAAACAGGGTTCAAATGCGTAGAACTCCCGCACAATGCGGGAGAGTAGGCAGGTCTGGTACATCTATAGATAGACTATAACAAAATTACAGTAGACAGGGGTACATCTATAGATAGACTATAACAAAATTACAGTAGGCAAGGGTACATCTATAGATAGACTATAACAAAATTACAGTAGGCAAGGGTACATCTATAGATGGACCAAGACAAAATTACAGTAGGCAAGGGTACATCTATAGATAGACTATAACAAAATTACAGTAGGCAGGGGTACATCTATAGATAGACTATAACAAAATTACAGTAGGCAAGGGTACATCTATAAATAGACCAAGAAATCATTAAGGTCATGGTACATTTATAAACAGATCAAGCCAGAATTTCAGACTAACAGATAATACAATTATTTCATGTATAGCTTGAAATATAGATAAATCAAGGTCTCATATCAATTATATATATATTTATCAAGATAGATATATTAAAGCATCATTCTAAGGCTTACCTGTAGTAAGACCTTTATGACCTCAATATTTCCAGACTCACATGCCAGGTGCAGTAAGGTTAGACCTGTATCCTTTTGACTGACACAGAATGCCCCTTCTTCTAGGAGATAACTCAAAATGTTTGCATATCCACATTTGGCAGCACTTCAAAAGAAAACAAATGAATAAACCTAATCAAAGCAATTTAATAAAAATACCAATATAGAAATGGATCAACTAACCATATATAGAAATTTGGAAGTTTTAAAAAGTAAGGGAATACTCAAAACAAATCCTAGCGAATGTACATTTTTGTGAATTACATGCAGGGGAGAAGATTCATGAAGTACTCACATGCCAAGTGGAGATAAGCCTTTGGTCATAATGTTGATGACTTCTTTTCTGTACACACCACTTTTCTCCAAAATATTTTTTACTTTTTGTAAATCGCCTTCTGCACAAGTTTCACATAATTCTAAAGATATAATAGTTTAAAAAACAAAATAATTACCAAGTACCTAATGTTTCTTAATTGTTGACAAAGTTTATGAATGGCATCCTGTTGGTGAGATTGTCTGTGCAACATTTAGTAATGATTATATTTTATTTTACTTATCTACTTAGTTGCAGTGAATTCAAGACAAATAAATGTATATGTTTTATCTAAAAAGAGAATGCAAGTTAAACTAACCATTCTTAATATCTGGCTATTTATTATAAACATGTAATGATCATGCTTGGTAACAACAAATATTACCTGTAGAAAGCTGATCCAGTAAGACTTTCTTTTTGGCTGAAGATAGAACAACAACAGGTAATAACTCAATGAATTTACAGATTCATGAAGAAAGAGAGAGACCCTGAATATTCTATTTAAACCATTGAGGCGAAACGATCTAAAACATTTGACAGAATCAGTTTTATTTATTTTCCAATCTCTTCGTGTGATCTGCCCTATATAAATAACCATCATCATCATCAATAATGGTGACCAAGGTTGTTTTTTTTTTTTTAAAGCTCTTTAACATTTTGAATAGGAATGACTTCATTCTAATCTAAGGTTTTGTCAATTAACTGTGACATCAACCAGTGACTGTGTACTTGTCTACCATCCTTGAGAGAATGAATGAAAGTGTACCACAGTCTGGCAACTATCTTATCCCTTATCAATTTCCAGCAGCCTTTACTTTACCCCAACTAATGTAAGGTACCCATCAGAGCTGGGTAGACTCAGGGACACCATCCAGTCCCAGGAACAAATCCTAGCCTTCACCAGGATTCGAACCCAGACCCTTCGGTACGCCAGCCGAGCCCCATGATACACACCATGTCTCTAGGAACTAGTGGTATTAACATCAACTTGTAGGATGCAAGTACCAACCTTTCTCTTTCTTGATGATCTCTATAGCTTTTTTGCTTTTCATATCTTGTGCTAACGCCAATGGAGTCTTTCCTGAGACATCCGTGGCAGTCAGGTTGGCACCACGTGCCAGTAAAATACTTAAAGCCTCCAGTTTGCTATCCAGAACAGCTTCATGCAGTGGGGTCTGGAATTATAATTACTTTTTCATACATGAATGTCACTTTGCAAGAAAAAGATTCTATAAGAATAAGGCCTTTGTATTAGAATAAGAAAATTGCATTGGTCTATATGTCTTACTGATTATTTTAATAAGATTATTTAGCTGTATTTCTAAGTTAGAACTCGATGTATTATTACTAAATTGTTTTTTAATCCTTTTTCCTGAAATGTTTGTAAATGTAGAGATTTCACTACTACTACTATAATGTTGCGATAATTGTTAGATGTGAATATTCACTTTATTTAAATTTGTACTAGGCTTTTTTCTTTGCTTGATATGCATCTTCTAGTATTAATCAAATTATTGCTAATTAATATCTTAGTTTCATGTTCTTCATAGATACTTAAAACGAATATTATATTATTTTTTTATTACTTTATTTACATAGGGATTCCATTTAAAAACACTTTTTGGTGGAACCAACTTAGATTCACATTTTAGTGATTCGACTACAACTTTAAACAAATTTTTCAGTATCTTGTTTTGATTTTATTGCCCTATGCGTGCACTCATCGTTACAAAACCTTAATTTAGTTTATGGATTTATAATATTAGGTAAATCATTTATATAAAATCAAAAACACATGTGTGTGCAGGAAGTTACTTGTGAAACTTTTTAATTAAAGAGTATTTGTTGAATCAATTATGAAAATTATTATGTTCTCTACAGATAAGAAAGTAATAAACCAGAGAAGTTCAAAAGGAAAGTTTTTTTTGAGTGAACTAAGAAATTTGGCAAATGCTTTTTAAAAATCTAAAAAAGATTACATCTAATTTGTTTAGTATTCTATTAGACTCATTTCTTTTAAACCAATATGGGTATCATAGGATCTATTTTTTTACTTTTCAAGCTATATTGATATGGGAAAAGAGCATTATGTATGACTTGGATAATATTACTTAATAAGTAAATATCATATGATGTAGAATTTTACCTGAAGCACTTAAAATTAAAAATTATATTCAAAATAAAAGCAATTTCAAAAACATGTTTATCAGACACTTACCATATTGTGACATCTTGCCCCAGCTGGTATATTTGCATCAGCTGAGAATACAAGTAAATTTTGTTGTGGTCAAAAGGGAACTATTCACATTAAATTCACAATCTCGACTCTTGTTAAAGATTGAGAGAAAAAAATACATTCTTTCTCCTATATATATAGGTTAAGTATTCTTCATTTTTGTTCCATAAAACTGATCTTTTGTGCATACACTTTCAAGAAAAAAAAAACACAACTTATTATCTACACCACAGATGGACAACACACCAAGTGATTTTTACTAAACTTGTGATGTACCTTAACCAAAGTGATAACAAAAAACTTATTATCATATCAGTCCAACTTTTTTTTTTGGTTCAGCCATTTAAAAGATAAAAAAAAAACTAAAAAGAATTTTAACTGGCTTTTTATCTTATTTACACTGCTGCTGTGTTGTTGTTTTTTTTTCTCCAATTAATTAATGAAGTGAAGTTGAAAGTCTTAATCTGAGACCAGACACTGGTGGAGTAAATGTGTTTTATTGCATTTCAACTAAGCACTCAGTGCCCCTTTCAAGGCAACAAAAAATCATTTAAAACTGCCAATAATTTTGGGTACGTTTCTCTTAATTCATAATTATTTTTTCAAGTATTTTTGGCATATCTTGTTTTTTTCTAACCAAGGCAAATTTTCTCAAGATTTAAGAAGCCAAAAATAACTTTCTACTTTCTTTTAGAACAGACAAGATGTAAAACGTCATGTGTAAAATGTTTCAAAACAATTTTGTTTCTAAATGGACAATAAAGATCAATGTCTGCAATAGATAACAGTTGGATTGAGTGGCAAGCACAATGCATAGCCACATTTAATATCCTAACTGGTGTTATATACCTGTAACACTACTATAATAATATAGGTTTTAAAGGTTGTTATCGCCGGGGGTGGTAGTGGGGATAAGCTCCCACTTCCTATAAAATGCTCCCACTGGCATGCGTCTCAAATAGCCTCTGACAACTAAGTCCAGCTCCTGGCCTTCCCGAGTGGCTTAGCTACTAAGCCCGGCAAAACCGTTTCTACTAACAGGATAAGGGCATGGGCGTTCCACTGGCGCCTCAAAACCAGTCGCTTCGGGCAGATGGGGCTCGTTAACCTTGGATGGTAGCCTATCTAGGAGAAGGATACTCTGACTCCAAACCACCGCTGCCTTGCGGCTTACCCCTTCATGGGAAAGGCTAAGGGAGTAAACCCTGACAAAAAATCAGGAGCTGGAGTCCTTAAGGCGGTTTGACTTTGTATCGTCATCACCGGCAACTCCTGCAGCGCATCTGAAGCCAAGATGTATCGACTCTGTCGCTCCCTTGGATCCGTCAGCTGCGAGGAGAGGGGGGGGCCTGCTGCATGGGCACCAGCTGGCTCTCCATATTATTTTGCCCAGGCACTGTAGCTCAACTGGAGAGGACACTCCAGCGCCATCGCAAGATGCCGACCCAACACCTCGGGTCCATTATCTCGAGTTCACAGTCCATCGACTTGGAGATCAACAGCAGGATCGCCAGGGCAGCCACAGTCATGGCCCAACTAAAACAGCGAGTGTGGGACAACTCCAGCCTTACCGAGAGGACCAGACTGCGCGTCTACCACGCCTGCGTACTCAGCACTCTCCTGTATGGCTGTGAGTCATGGACCACCTAAGGGAGGCACGAGAAGAAACTCAACAGCTTCCATATGAGGTGCCTATGGAGAATACTGCAGATCAAGTGGCAGGATAGGGTCTCCAACACAGAGGTGCTGGAGAGAGCCAACATGAGCAGCCTTCACGCTGTGCTCAGTGAGAAACGCCTCAGGTGGCTCGGCCATGTGAAAAGGATGAATGCAGGTCGCATTCCTAAAGACCTCCTCTATGGAGAACTGGTCGAAGGCCACCGGACGATAGGGCGCCCAAAACTGCGATTCAAGGACCTTTGCAAAAGAGACCTGAACAAGAGCTCAATTGACCTTGACACATGGGAATGCCAAGCTTCTGACCGACCAACCTGGAGGCTCGCAGTCAGGCTTGGCACATCCCGCGCAGAAACTGGGCGCATGGAAGCTGCCATCCAGAAAAGAGCGAGGCGGAAGGTTCCTTTACAACAGCCATCCACCTTCAAATGCCTGAAGTGCGGCAGGGATTGCCACTCCCGAGTTGGCCTCCACAGCCATTCTCGGCGGTGCAGCTGGTCACCTTTGCCGTGAAGCTACACCATCGTCTCTTGGAGACGGACGGATGCCGCCGCCGCCGACGACTATAATAATACTGATTATTTACCGTATATAGTGCATCTAAATTTTTTAAAGACCTATACTGTTTTACTTTTATATTTTATAATAATAATAATAATAATGATGGTTATTTATATAGCGCTTCTATCCATGCTATTTTAGCATTCTCAGTGCGCTCTAGAAGATTATTACCTCCTCTAGCCCAAAAACTCCTGCAGGGCGGCAGGGATAGAACCCGCGACGTGTCAGTTGGTTTATACTTGACAGTCCTGTGAACTAACCGCATGACCAGCCGGCTTCACAAATTAAGTCGGTTAATACTACATTTATTTCTTTTGTCCTGTGTTTGTAAAGTTTTTAGATTATTAATTAGCTCTATATCCTTTTTAGCCTAGAGAATAAATTATATCTGTATTCTTGCTTGTTTGTTGCTCTAAATGTGCACTGAGCTTACATTATGTTTCTTCACAGCACTTTAGAAATACAATTATTATTATCTTTCCCTGCTATTTCATTTTGATGAAATTATGCTTTCTTTATTTTATACAGTTAAAAATATTATTAAAAAAACTGACAATATACAGAGCAACTTACAAATAAACATAAGAGTGTCACGAAGTACTTACAGCATTTTTAAATGATACTAAGTTAAGCTTCAATATTTTTTCTAATAATATTGGGGCTGGAAGCCAGATTGTAGTAGTGGTATTGAAGTTGGAAGATATAACTTCCTCTCAGCTTTCTAAAACTTGTTTGTTTATTGTTGTTGTTTTTAATTATTTAAAAATTCTCTGCTCAGATGAAGTTGTTAGCATATCTATTTTATTATAGAAAACCTACAAAACTGTGAAACTATCAATACTAAGTTATCTGTCTTGTAACAATTACAATACTAAATCATTCTAAGAGGAATAAACAGATACTATATTACTTAATGGAACATACATTTTAGAATCATTGTTTAGTATTAACCACAACCACATCAAACCAGTTAGAAAGAAAATCTAAGCCATGCAATGTGTAGATGCTAAAAAAATAATAATTTAATAATATGATAAAGAAATGGAATAGACATTGTAGACCAAAACAAAATTTCAATTAACCCTTTTAGGACTGATAGGTTTTTGTATTTTTACATTCTCTTTAAATGTTAGTACATCAAGGTGAGGTCTTTGGTAGTTAAGTTGGGTAACCCATTTTGTCAATGTGATATTTTTGGTAATTAAGTGTACAAAACCCATGATGTCAAAGTGAGGTCAATCATTACTACTAGCGGTTAATTAACAGTGTTATATCCCTCTTTTTCTTAGTGTACAACAGACACAGTCAACTAATCTCCACCTGCAATGATTCTGTTGTATATATTGTGATTCATCCAACTATGCTGATTAAAAAAACTTAGAAAAACTTGCCTCCATGATCCAGTAGCAGCTCAAGGCATTCTTTAGAATCATTAGATACTGCTGTGTACACCGCAGTCCGACCACAAATATCTTGTGCATTTATATTTAAACGTTCTTCTCCCTAAGAGATGAACATCGTATTAAGTTGACATTCTATAAAATTACTAACTTGATGAACATAAGGATAATATTCTGTATTAACCTTTTAACCTTTCTTATTGCCATACATAAAATTATTTCAAGGCTTTATATAATTGTAATAATGTCTGAAATTTTTCATTGATGATAATCATAGCCATATTCTTAAAAAAAACTCTACTATTTGATTATGGTTCTCTACAAATATCTCCAAAACTAACTCCAAAACAAATTATAAATTTCAATAGATCAGAAGATTAATATTTTTTTAAGAAAAATAAAGTAAATAGTCTCAGTCTCATCTTTAACAAAAAGGCTTGCTATCAGGTACAAAACTTTAGCTTTCATTGTATTCATACAGTAAAAAGAAAATGTTATGTCAAAATGCTCTCTAGTTAGAGGAGCCATAGACTAGTATTGCGTTGACTACTAAGGAAGACCCCTAGTTTTGCAAAATACAAGGGAAATAAGCGTGATATAAAAGGATGAAGTAAAACTTCATATTGTTTCATGCTAATTACCTGTAATAAACACTGCAGAAGGTCAACACTGTTATAAATAGCAGCCTGGTGCAAAAGCTGACCTGGCCAAGCATCATCATCAGGATTTGTTGCCATTTTGTCTACTGCAGTTTGCTAAAATTGGTTCATAATTTGATAATTCAATAGTTTTTGTTTTAATTCTTGCATTTCTTTCCTTTTTAGTAAAGTAAAGAAAAAAAGCACACTAGATCAATAAACAAATTAAAATTTATTCCAAACTTTATATACACAAAAATATAACTCTAAAAAACATGTTAACAATAAATACATATTCTTTCATTAAAGATTTGACAATATTGTCTTGAATTATTTTAATTTACTACCAAAACTTTTGTTAAACATCTTGGTAATTTTGTAGGGGGTTTAGGTAGGTATTAGGGGGAGGTTCAAATACTAATCCCTTTCCTTAACAAATATTGTATGCTTCACAATTTTAAGGTCATTCTTATGAGTAGCAAATCCAAGAATTGAATTTTTGACTACCTTTTACTTCTCTGGTGTTGAATTTGTATATCCATTGAAGAAGCTAAAATAGAAATATAAAATTCCGTTGACTTTTAAAAATCTATTTTAATTTACTTTTGGGACCTCTAATAAGGATATATATTTATAAATATACAGAGGTACCTCGGGTTACGAACACCTCAGGTTATGAATGATTTAGGTTACAAAACAAAAAAGTTTCACATTTTTTTGTCTCGGGTAAAAAACAGTGCTTTGGGTTACAAACGAAGGCCAGAGACAGATAGGAAGGTTTAACATTAGAGACAACCGATCGCTTACAAACCGTACAACCGTACAAACAGAGACCTCACAGTACTAACATTGCTCAGTGTTTGCCTAATAGCCTAGTTTTGCACATGTGCACAAACTCAATTTCAGTGGCCTAACTACACAGTAGTAACAGATTTTTTAGCAGTGGCACTGTGTTCAGTTCATTTCTTTCATTATTGTCCTTATGAACCCTTTCAATTATGAGTTCAAAGAATATAAAGTGGGGCTGCTAGGAAGCATAAACGTATAAACAGTGAAGGTAAAGAAATAAATAAATATGAAACATGAAAATGGGTTTTGTGTGTGTTACATGGTACCGGTAATAATGAGTACGGCATGGCAACAATCAACTATCTCTACCATCATAAAGAACAAAGAGTTACTCAAATCAGTTGATGTGGCTAAAGGCATAACTAAGCTGCAGAAGCAATTCTAAGTCCTAAAATTTTAGAAAATGTTGAAAATCTTCTCTTCTATCTAAATCAATAAAAAAGATACTCATTTGGTTGCTTTCTTTATTTTATACATGAAGTACACTTATTCTTTGCCTTTTGTCAGGTAAATGAATAGATGTTTTTTTTTAAAAAGAACAATGTTTTCATTTTGAAATGGATTGTGTTTATTTTATTGATTTAATTGTTTCAGGCTACAAATCTTTCAGGTTACAAACCATGGAAAGAAGGAATTAAGTTTGTAGCCTGAGGTGCTTTTGGATGTCATATCATGTATATTGTCATATTTTACCAAGTCATAGGTGTCATAATTCATAGTCCATAGACTAGACCAGGGGTCGGCAACCTTTTGATAATAGGGTGCCCAAAAAGGATTTCTAATTCATCCAGCGTGCCGACAATTTAAAAGTCATACTGCTCTTAGCAGCCAATTTCTCATAGAAGAGGCCTGAATTTAATTTTCGGGGGTCTTCTGCCTGCCAATAAAGATCACTCTGCGTGCCAAGTCTGGCATGCGTTCCATAGGTTGCGGACCCCTGGACTAGACATAGGCTACAAAGCCTGGCCTATAGCCTACTGCTATAGTATAGTCCTATAGTATTATACAACATAGCCTATATTATAGTCTAATATACATAATATAGCCATATTCCATGATTATAATTAGGCTAAATTATAAGATTCATAGTACGAAAAATTAAACATAAGGTTTACATCAGGGGTCGGCAACCTATGGCATGCGTGCAAAACTTGGCATGCAGAGCCATTTTCATTGGCACGCTTAAGACTTAAGTAAGACCCTCAAAAAAGCAATTCAAGTCTTTTCTACAAGAAATTGAGAGCTAGAGCAGGATACATTTTAAGCTTTTGGCACGCTGAATACTGAATGATTTAGAAATCCTACTTTGGCACAATATTTATTATCAAAAGGTTGCCGACCCCTGATTTAGATTATCCTAAGCCTAGCCTAATCCTACCAATCAAAATCATAGACATGTCACATAGTGTCATAAGTCATAGTTCTCTTCTGTAGTCTTCTTCTATGATCTATTTTAATTTATATGATAGCAGGCCTATGTCATATAGATAATAGTCATAGTGACATAGTCATGGATGGTAGGCTATACCAGTTTAAAACATTAATAAAAATGCAAGACTAGACTCGGACCACGGATGAGCGTAGGATGCAATAATCTTCTTTATAGAAGGAGTGTCTGTAAAAAGTGTAATGTATAAGATAAGTTACTGATACTGATAGTGATAGAGAGTCATTTCATTATCATTAGGCTAGGACTTAGGCCCTATACTTATACTTATAGGCCTATAGTCGACATAGAGATGTACAGAGTCTGAGTACTGATGAATATGTAGACGACATGACAATGACATATACATACTGTCTCGGAGTCATACCGTGACATAGATCTTGTCATAGTTAGTAGGCCTAGTCGTCAGTCGTCGGTAGGCTCGTCCACGGTCTTGTTATCGAGTTATCATGATGAATAATCATGATCATGTCTTATTTTGTAGGCCTATACTTATTTTTTTACGCATACATCCAATGAAAGAAATAAAGTAAATCGAAAAAAGAACTACAGTCGTTTTGTGAATTACTCACTACATAAGCAAGACCTCGTGACCAAGTTTTAAATGAAAAAAAAAATGTTAAAAAAATCCAAGTAAGGTTTGTTATTATTTATAACATAACGGAAATGACCCATGACATATTTTCCCAATAAGTGTATTGATAATGATGATATATATAGCTCAGTGAGATTTTCCCCTTGCAACTTTCGTCTTTTTATATCTTTGTGGAAACTTATATAGAATAAAAATATCTGACCCGACTCGCCAATATAAGACAGCATCATAATATGCCGTAATTAATATGACCCTTTCTGTATATAATTAAGTTTCTTAGCTATAAATGAAATAATATAAAGGGTATTCATAAAATCTCTTTATCATATCGTTTGTATCAATGATATTACAGTTAACACACTCAATATTAAGACAACAATTTCTATGTAATATTTACCTCCTTCCTACCCTTTGTCCACGGCGTTACGGGCAGTAGCCTAAGTAGTAAGTAAGTAGGCCTACCCCTTGTCAACACTTGTCAAACTGTCAGCGACTCCCCCCCCCACCCCCCATATAATTATGTCAACAATTTGATGTTAACTCACAAAATTTTGTACGCTGGCTTTTAGGCTGTGTTTAAAATAGAATTGAGATTTT
Source organism: Anisus vortex (assembly GCA_949126835.1). NCBI lineage: Eukaryota > Metazoa > Mollusca > Gastropoda > Planorbidae > Anisus > Anisus vortex. The sequence continues at coordinate 18,491,436 of OX421494.1, forward strand.
TTTTTAGATTGAAAAGACTAGGCCTATATATTTAATTTTAATTTTTTTTTAAACTTGTTAAGCAGTTTTCAAATGGACTTAATGGACTATAACTCTCAAGGGCGTACTGTGATGAGGAGAGCAATAACTTTAATGGCACGTATACGGGCTTTGATATGAGTTAATGAAAGTAGGAAAGTGCAGTGCCATTCATGCGTCCGTAGGTAAGGGACATAATTTTGTGATCAATGCGCTTCACCACAGGGGGTCCTCATTTAATATAAGTCTGATTGCAGCCATACATGCTTTCACCGTCAGACAGTAATTAATTAATCCTCCACATCGCCAACAGCAGCAACACAGGCAGAAGAATCAGGACGAAAGCCCCTGTAAAACCCCGTGTCATCCGCTTACTCAGTGTTTATATCAAACACTATTATAGTCTTTGGTTTGAAAAATATAAGACTTTTATAATTACAATTTAAAATGTGAATAAGAGGAGTGGACTCTAATTACCCACATATCTACATCATTTAAACCAGAAGTGTGCATCACGGCCCGAAAAGCATTGTAGTTTGTGTGTGTGTGCGCCTGTGAGTGTGTGTGTGTATGTATGAGTGTGTGTGTGCGTGCGTGCGTGTGTGTGCGTGAGTGTGTGTGTGAGCGTGTGTGTGTGTGTAAGTGTGTGTATGTGTGAGTGAGTGTGTGTTTGTGTGTGTATGTGTGAGTGTGTGTGTGTGCGTGTGTGTGCGTGCGTGTGTGTGCGTGTGTGTGTGTGCGTGTGTGTAAGTGTGTGTGTACGTGTGTGTGTATGTGTGATTGAGTGTGTGTTTGTGTGTGTATGTGTGAGTGTGTGTGTGCGTGTGTGTGTGCGTGTGTGTGTGAGTGTGTGTTTGTGTGTGTGAGTGTGTGTACGTGTGTGTGAGTGTGTGTGTGCGTGCGTGAGTCTGCATGTGTGCTTGCGTTCGTGTGTGCTAGTGTATGTGTGTGTGTGTCCCCAACAGAGCTTTCAGTGGCGATCTTTTTAATCATGTTAATACATTTTCTAATCCCATTTTGTTGTATCATATTATATTTAAATATTTTATCTAAACAATGAAATTTTTAACAATCTTTTTAGGAGAAGCTTTTTTTTTTCAGTTGGTGTGCTAGACTAGTTACTCATATATAAGTATGCAGTGGCGTATTTCGGTATGTTCCACATGATCCATTGGAACAGGAGCCCAAACACAAAATGGCCCCCACATACCCCACCCCCATTTTTTTTTCTATAACTGGAAGAATACTAGCCACACGGAACTGCTCTCTTAATGATAACTGCTTCTTGTGCGTATTCATAGTTCAGTGGTGTCACACAAACACATAATGATTTCCATAATGTGTCTTTATCTTTCCTGAACCATGAAACATTGTGTCTATTCACTAAAACAAACTCTAGCGAGAAATAATTCATGTACAGAAAATCTTCCCAACATGCCCAATCCACCGCCACTTTCGCCTGGCGTTCTGCTGTTCAAGGGGGTCCTGTTTTGTTTGCAGTCACAAAATCGAAGTCCTTGATCTTTTCTGTTCGCCGAATTATTAGTATTTTGCGGAGGCAGCCGTTGACAAAGGTTTGGAGCTTGTTGTTCAGGGTATCCCCACAAGGCTCGAACATAAACCATTACCGGGTCTATGTTCTGAGTTCCAGCCAAAGTTGGTATTCTAACATAACTTGACAGCATTTCGGGATGAAAGTGTAGGGTTCGTCACTTTGATCTTAACCAGAGTGAGAGATTGTACTAATTTCGAGTAGGCCTAAGTGTAGGCCTAGCCCTAGGCCCATAAACAGCACTGCCATTGAAGGAATTAATGCGCAAGTACAAATTGGATAGTAAATCTAATGCTGAAAAATGTACATATAAAATGTCTAGTTATATATTATTTATATAATTGTAAATACATTTTAATAATTTTATGATTTTAAGTAGCCTATTGCCATTTGTATGCCTTTTATAATTTTATAAAGGGAAAAAAAACATTAGAAATATTAACGCAAAGAAAAAGGGTTAATTATCTCCCTTTATTAAAATTTAAAGTTTGCAAATTTGATTTTAGTTTTAGCCTAACAAGTTAGAGTCTATATTGTAATAGAACTACTTATTATGATATTAATTTTTATATGTAATTAGACTCTATATAAATTATAGAGGTAGGCCTACATAATTATATTACGTTAAACAGTTGTAAATAAACTTTTCCCGAATTGTCGATTTAAAAGTAAGCCTATTGAAGTGTAAGTGATCTCTTTGGGGGCTTAAAACAGTTTTCATATCAGATAAAATATGTTCATAAGCGTGCAGGTTGAACCAAAAGCTGAAATTAGAGCGACAATATCTAGCAGTTAAGATTAGAAAATGACGTTCCCAAGCAGCTTCCTTCTATATTATTATTTTCCCACTTATTATTTTGAGGTTTTAATTTCAACATGCTGCAGTTTGAAATCGTCAATATCCAGCCACAAAAAAAATATCCAGATCTAATTAGGTAATTGTAAGATCAAGCAAGGCAGGCTTAATCAGTGTATGAAAACATGTGTTCATGAATATTTAATAAATCAATTAAGATCCTATATGGAATTGTTATTACATTACAATTTGGTTTAGTGCAATTTCCACAAAAATTTGTAGGCCTAATACTTAAGTTAACTTTAATATCTTTGATTGGATTATCTTTCTTTACCATGTCTACCCCATTTTACTCCAATTTTTTATACTATAAGATAAGATAAGATAAGATTGCTTTATTGATCCAAATGAATGGAAAATTGACTTGATTACATAAATTCCGTTTTTTCAGCATACCTAAAACAATATTAAAGAACCATTTGTACTCAAACACAATAGACATTCACGCACACTATCATACCATTTATCATACAAGAAAAAAAAAAATAAAAAAAAAAAATAAAAAAAAAAAGTAGGCCTATTATTTAGGAGTCAGCTATTGAGCCATCGTATTTCCTGGCTGAAAGGTGATTCTTTTGAAAGAGTCTTACTGACAGTGGAACAAAAGAGTTCTTAAATCTCTCTGTTCTTGCCCTTATAGAAAGAAGCCGACCACTTCGACTAGATATTATGTAGCTATCATGAAGCGGGTGTGCATGATCTTGGAGGATTTTATCAATCATAGACAGGCACCTTGAACTGAAAATATCCGCAAGAGATGGTAATTCTGTCTGTGTAGTACGAGAGGCTTTGTTTATTAGGCGGTCTATCCGATGTTTGTTCAATGTGGTGGTATTACCATACCAGCAGGTGATTGCAAAGGTTATGATGCTACCAACAGTCGCCGAGTAAAATAGATTCATAATGGTTTTCTCTATGTGAAATATTTTTAGTTTATTAAGACAGAAAAGTCGTTGGTGCATTTTCTTACAAAGGATTTGGCAGTGGTCAGACCAAGTCAGTTTGTCAGTAATTGTGACGCCAAGATATTTATATTGCGAGACTTGATCTATTATTTGGTTGTTTATGTGCAAATCAGTCAGCTTGCGTTTTTCTTTCCGGAAGTCTACAATCATTTCTTTCGTTTTTGTGATGTTCAATATCAGGTAGTTCTCTTCGCACCATTTGTAGAAATCTGAGGTCGTACTGTGATAGAGACTGTCGTCACTGGAAACAAGGCCGACAATGGCTGTATCATCGGCGTATTTGATTACAGATACTGTATCGATTGCTGAACTTTGAATGTCATTGGTGTAAATTGTGTATAGAACGGGAGAGAGGACACACCCTTGAGGCGCTCCAGTGCTTATTTCTCTTATTTGTGAGGTACATCCCTCTACTCTGACAAATTGAGGGCGGTTTATCAGAAATTGCATGATCCAGGCTTGGGTGCGTTGACTGACATTTAAAGCAGATAGTTTCTGTATCATAAGGTGTGGTTGGATGGTATTGAATGCAGATGAAAAGTCAACGAAGAGTATTCGAGCGTAATTCTTCGGCGTATCCAGATGGTGGTACAGTCTATCTAACATTAATGCTATAGCATCCTCTGCGCTTCTGCCTTTTTTGTAAGCAAATTGGTAGGGATCAAGGCTTTTGTGCACCTTATTTAGTATACGTCTGAGAATAATTTTCTCAAAACATTTCATGATAATAGATGTTAAAGCGACAGGACGTAGGTCATTGTTGCAAAGGTATAGGACCCGCACCTTTTATTAAATTATCCCCAACTGTGCTTAGTAATAATTTATTTACATTTTGCATTGAATGAAATAAAACTATTTAAATTGATTCAACTTTTATTCATACATTTAAAGATACTTTGTAAAATAAATATAAAAAAACAAAACAATACAGGTTTAGAGTAAAATTACAAAATTCATAATTGCCATATTTGTAAAAAAAATTGTTACATTAAAACCGCATCCATGAAATGAAACTGTAAGAAAAGAATGTCCAACGAATGTGCATAATAATGCAAATTTTAAAACAATTAAAAAATGTAGAAATACAATAAAAAAAAATTTAATGTGTTTGAGAAATGGATACAATAGATATGATTGTAAGAACGATAAGTAAAGGTGCCTACATCACTTGAAAGTTAAAAAAATATATATGGGTGTGGTTTTGAAAACACTGACATTACCAAACACACTAGATTCTATTTTAATTAATTTTATCTAATAATTTTAAAAGCATATATTATACAGTCAACAAAAATGGACATTAATAATATTATTGTAACAACAACAACGTTAGCAAAATAAAAAATTAAAAAAAGCAAAGGGATTAAAAAACCTATTTAAGGCTTAATGTGTAGCACAATATAGTCTTTGCAGGAATGAGTTTTACTTTTAAGCTTCTGATTTAACAAAAACTGTCACAAAATAAGGTATCATTTTTTTTTTATTAATTCAGGTACAATTTTCACTACCATTTGTGCTCACATTTAATGGTACAATTTAAAAAATTAAATGTAAAATATTTTTTAAAAAAAGGCTTTAACATGCCAAGTGACTAATTTGTTCCACTCCATCTTTTTTGTTCATGATTAGAAGTCACACAGTTAATGTTTTTTTGTGTGCACATTTCCAAGTGAAAGTGAATTAAATGAAAGTGTAAATTGAAGAAACACCAATAGGCCTATAAAAATGTCAATACAGAGATATATTAAATCTAAGCCTACTGATAAAAGTGATAGAATCGTAACCTCTTTTATTATATAAACCTATATTGGCTCACTTTTCCAAAAATTATATTTAAAAAAAAAGGGTTTTAGGTGCAGTGCATATCCTACCTACATAAATGTTTCAAATAAAAAGCATGCTGATAACAGTGCAAAAAGTAGACTAAAAGGCAACATAATTAATTCTAGAAACTTTGGACACAATAAACCTGATGCAAAATATGTAGCATAGGCCTACAAGCCCTGCATACAAAATATGTAGCATAGGCCTACAAGCCCTACATACAAAATATGTAGCATAGGCCTACAAGCCCTACATACAAAATATGTAGCATAGGCCTACAAGCCCTACATACAAAATATGTAGCATAGGCCTACAAGCCCTACATACATAAGTACTAAAAACATACATGGACACTAAGTAATGATGAGTATAAAAATTAGCAGGAATATTATACAAGTAAACTTTCATTACAATATATCATTAGGATATTTAGAACAGCAGTTCCATACCAGTATTTGTCACATTCATTAGTTTTATATTCTATAGGCCTATAACAGAATGTTGTTCAATCTTTTCTATATATTTCATTAGCTTCATAGAGGTAATATGCTCAATTAACCAATGATTCTTGACACTCCTTAGTAGGCTACTAAAATCATCCACATTAGCAAAAAGCTGGGCTAGAGCGTTTTAAGGTTAAACTATAATGCTAACAATATAAATGTTAAATATAATGTAGTTCTTTTGGTATATGTTAATATGAAAATAAATTAAAGAGAATATTTTAGAAAATAGTTAGGCTACTGTAGTTATAATAAAAGTGATAGACAATTTTTATTTATTGTTCATCTAAAATAAGATTTTTTTTTGTTTTAAGTGTCAAATGATAGCTTGAAATGAAACTTACTATTTCTTTCTTACAGATAACTTATGTTAAATATTGAAACTACATTAATAATAAAATCCAGTAAAATAAATTATTACTAATTAGGTAAAATTTAAATATTTTTTGCATCTATGAACCAATTTTAACATCTATAATTCCTTTAGTTTGTAAGGCAGACAATATTACATATATTGCCCACAGAATTAAAAAGCCTATACTACAAATTATCTTTGAGGCTTTTGGCCCACCAAGCTCAGCTCCAATAGAAGGTATTAAGCGCCGAGCAACAAGTACAGCAATAGCGATGACAGCAGTTATTGTATAGATGATCACACTAAATCCAAGAGATCCAGCAGGAACAAAAAAATCATCTCCCTGAAAAAAATAAAAATATTATAATCACAAAAAAGCAAGCCTCATTTACATTAGCTTGATGATAGGTAGGCCTAAATGTATCTATGAATGTATAATACTTCATTGTATTTGTACTGTGTGAAGTCTGTTAAAGACTTGTAAATATATAGATAAAGTAATATGCAGCTCAACAAATTCAACAAACTTTAATAGACTAATTAATATACCTTAATGGAACTTTAAACTCAACTTGTTAGAAAAGGAAAATAACAAAATGTTATAACAATCTTTTAATTTTTGTTTTATAGCTGGGGATATTTTTAGAAAATACCTTTATTCCATGATAAATGGCAGCAATCATCCATGGAAGACCAAGTCCTAGAAAAACATTTACTGAGTTACTTCCATTTACATTTCCAACAGAGTTGTCTGCAGTTTTCTCCATCAAAGCAGCAGTTTTACTAGCAAACGTATCAGGCATGCTGGTACCCATGGCAACTAGAGTAATAGCTGTTATGCTGTCCTCTAAACCAATCAAACAGCCAAAAATACTGGCCAGATCACCAATTATTGCAGTCAGAAAACCAATGACAGCTAGAGAAATGAAGAATGCAGGCCAACCTCCACAATATTGAGCAGGCGGTATAAATGCAAATAAAATCTGCAGAATTGACAAAATAAAATCATAAATATTTGTTATTTATTAGTAATCTATGAAAAATAAATAAAGATATTAAAAACAATATTGACTTATAGGCCTACTGTCATTACAGTAAATATGTCTTAATTTACTAACCTTCCAGAAAAAGCTACAGAAATGCAGAATATAATCTACAAATGTTGCAGTAGCCAGCTGGCCTCCATTTACATTCATTGCTTCAATAAATTGTTGCATATACGTTGTTTTGTGTAATTCAAGAGCTTCCAGATTAGCTTTGGTCATATTCAGAATTCGACTCACCAGTCCATTAAATTCTAAACAATAAATTGTAAAAATAAAGTTTATAGCAAGTGCCTCACATTATGTAGTATTTTGACATTAGATTTCAGGCTATTATAATATTAAGGCTACCAGTAGTTCTATTTGTATTTCTGAAGCTCAAAATTTTGAAATTAGCAAAATGTATAATATTAGTTTAAGAGAAGGGTGCTTTAAAGACTAAATCTAACAGTTCAAATCAAACCTTCATCATTGATGATAGTCACAACAGTTTTGTTGATTTTTCCAAGTGTGGCACCACCTGCAGCTTCTGTTAGTTCTATTTGGAAACTCTCATCTCTTTCAGCTTTCTTTCAAGTTAAATTAAACAAATATTTAATAAATAGGATTATTTGGCTAACTTAATTATTTATTTTAAGTATTCTCACTAAATGGTAGATTGCCTAAGTGATTTTTCCATCCGTAAGAGATTAGATAGTGTTGAAAGGGCTTTGTACAGGCAGAAATTTTATACTTAATTACAGTTTGCTATATAACTTTGTTTTACAAGCATTTTGAAAATGTTGTTTTGCAAGGTTAAAAAACCTAATATTAATATCACACTATTTTGGAAAAGCATTCAACTTCCTTTTCAGTAAAAAAAAAAAATTATTAAAAGAATTTTTTTACTGGTAAATTATTTCAGAAATTGGAACAAAAACAAGACAGTAATTACGTTTTAGAAAGGGATTTCATTAAAATTTTTAAAGATGCAAAAGTAATTTTATGTTTGTGTTAAATTTATTGATTTAACTACAAATTATGTGATAGACAATACAAAATGACAGTACAAAAAATAATAAGAAGTAAAAGGTAATGTCTGATAGCAACTACGCTATATTTTTATTTAAAAAACTTATTTCCATAATCAAAATGGTAAGCTCACTAAGCAGTGGCATTAAACTTTTTTTCACATTTAGGGCCTATTTTTTATCTTATGTGAGAGTTTCACTCTTCAAATTTTTATATTAATAAGAAAATATAGCTTTTAAATAAACAAAAGATGCTGTAAATATTTTACTTACATTACTCTCAAAAAGATTGATAATGAGATTTTTAGTTGTTTCCTGGTTGTCAAATTCAAGAATTCCCTCTTTTCCAGTGTAGTCTTTCCCTTCTATAGCAGTTATATCTTTGGTTTGCCATTTAACAGAGATATGACCATCGGCACCTCCCATTCGAACTAATGGTATGAGGGCTTTAAGTCCAGTTTCCTTGACAACATAACTGGGCTTTGAAAACTGAACAACTCCAGGCTCTGTAGTATAATAAAAATTCTATTATAAAATGCTAATGAATTGTCTGTAAAAGAAATTCCTAATAACAGTTATTAAATTGTAAAAGAAATTATAATCTATCTAAGTTTATTGAAATCAATGAACCAACTCTCCTTCAATGTGGTTTTTCTTTCTAGACTGCAAATATTTTGTTCATTACTGGCAACTTACCATCATCATTGATGATTGTAACCTCACAGATGTTTATTGGGCCAAGTATACATCCACTGTCTGAGTCCACTTTTAATTTAACAAAGAAAAACTCATCTGGTTCCCATTCAAAATCATCCACAATCTCAATGTAAATCTCTCTCAAAGACTCATTCTTCTTGAATTCAACAGTGCCTTCAAATGGCTTATAATCTTCACCAGCAACAGCTGTGCCATTGATAGTTTCAACTCTGAAAAACAATTTATTTATTTTTTGGTGTAATGTAGGCCTATATAAAAACAAATAAAAGCATCAATATACAGTTAACTGTAATCCCCAGCATTTGAATATTTGCTAGTTTTTGGATTAAGTAATAAATTCAATGCAAAATAGATTCTAATAATTTCATTAAAATTATTTTCTTACTTTACAGAGACTGGCATTGACATGAGACCTGTCCTTTTCAATCCTAATCTCACTTTTCCTTCATTCTCCATCACAGCAACAGATGCAGCAGTAAATTGTACAACAGCATGGTTACCTCCTTCAGTTGGATCAGTTTTCACAGTAAAAACTTTTGTTTCAGCTTTATTTTCTTCTGGATTTTTAATGTTGTTGTAGATCTAAACATGACAAAAAGAGAAAAGAAATAATTGTAGGTAATTTTATTCAGGGTTAGAACAGGATTTAATTACCAACAGGGTTTAATTACCAACAGGGTTTAAATACCAACAGGGTTTAAATACCAACAGGGTTTAATTACCAACAGGGTTTAAATATCAACAGGGTTTAATTACCAACAGGGTTTAAATACCAACAGAGTTTAATTACCAACAGGGTTTAAATACCAACAGAGTTTAATTACCAACAGGCTTATAAAGAAATCACTCACGAAAGTTTTTTTTACACAATATAAACATTAACATGATTTATATAGCCTGAATTCCATAATACTTCTATTAACGAAATTCTTGAAACACAATTTGTGAGAATTAAAACAATAAACATGAATAACAAAACTTTTCTAATTATAATAGGATTAAATATTTTTTCTTATGAAAAAAAAAAGAAGTACATTTTAAGCATAAGTGGACCAAAAAAACTGAAACAAGGTCTAAACACAGAATTTTTAATTGTTCATTTTTTCAGCTGATAATTTGAGGCAAAAGAAACCTAGTTTGACAAAATTTTATATTTTACTACTGAGTTTTTAAAGAGAAAATACTTTTTTTTATATATATGTTTAGCATGATTCTAGATTTGTGTTATAATTTTATTCATGCATTATCCAGCTATATCTATATTTTTTGTCTACATATTAGTTTAAAAATTATAAATAAAAGAATCCAATTTATCTCTCTTTCTACAACAAATTATTTTTAAGAAATGATCTTCAGAAAAAAAAGACTATCTAAAATGGGAATACACAACATAATTTATTGTTTCTACATTGGCACAATATTAGGCCAATATTAAAATCTTGGTCAAATATTGGCGAATGTTTGGCCTACACAGTGTGCTGAAAGGGTTACACTGCTTTAAACATAGATCTGTACAAATCTTGAGAAAAATAAATGCTTGGGGTCTTTTCAAAGACTAATATTGTTTGGATGAATTTGAACTACAATGTAGAAAAGTCTGGTCATGCCAGCTAAACTATCAGCTATGGAAGTCTTTACTCACTGGATTACCACTGCTCATTATTTACATGAAACAGTATTGTTATTTAATTGAGTGAAGGCTGAAATAAAAGCAAAAAGGATTTTTTTTATCATACCTTCTATTTTGCAAAGAATCTGTACAAATAGTAAAGAGATATTGCAATAAGGCGACATAATTTTTTAACTGTTATTTGTTTTCATAATTATTTGTTTGGAAGTTGTGAGTCATGACTTTCCTATTATTAATTCCCACGTGAATATTAGCTACAATGAAAAATTGAAACGTATCTTATTGTAAACCTGATGGCCAATGTTATGATTTGAACTCTGCAATAATGATCAGCAATGCACTTAGTTATACCTCATAGCCACCTGGTCACAAACTGAATTATAAGTTTCAGGGAGGAGGTCTAACTAAACTGCAGCCAGGCGTCCGTTGTGCTGTTATGGTTTTCATTAATAAAAGAAAAGTAAACATATACCAGTGTGATGATGGGATGGTGTGGCCTGCGGAGTTCACAATTTCCTGCACATCCACCCCGAGTATGTATGTGCTCTTTAACATGATCTATCTGCCCTTGGGACAGTCTATGTCCAAAAATCACCGCCTTTTTAAATCTAAGCGAGGGACAGCTTTGAAAATGTACCTTGGATTATCTCATTTCGCCTTTCATGATACTTATTTGATTATAAAATAACAACTTTTCTACACAAATGTGTAGTTCTATTAAAATAACTCAAAAGCTTATGATTATCTTGCATCAGACTTCGTCACATATGTTAATAAACTTAATGTTCAGAGATAGAATGAACATAGTTGAATCATGCGAATCTCTTGACATAAACCTTTCTCCCCAGATGAGAGAAAGTGCTGACAAGAGGATGTCTCAATGAAATGGGATTGTCAATAAAGGATAGATCGACTGTTCCATCCTTCAACTTATCTTCGAGTGCAACACTGATCTCTTAAGATGGCATTTTACTCTCTAAAAGATATGTGTCTATCTCCACTGGAGTCCATAAGGTTGTCTAATAAAACAAAGGTGAGACACAGTGATCTTAGATTGTCATATGCGGTTGAATTCTTAAATTAAGGTAAACCCATAATCATTCTGTCATGTCTACACACTATAATTATGATTGGAATGCATGATTGAATTGAAATGCGAAGTAAATTTTAGTGGACTTATTACTTCTATGCATATAAATCATTTACTTCATCACATCCAGTAGTTCAATTTTATTCAGAAACTTTATTGAGGAGCCACAAGCTACACATTTTTATAGAGCAAAAAACTAGAATGTTGCATTGAAAAATTAACTAACTAAATTACAATGAAAACAATTACATCTTGTAAGTTCTCTGTAACCTTCGGCATGAGCTTTCTACCACCTGTCATGTTTCTAATGGCGTTGATACGATACCAGCCTCTACTATGAGGTTTTTCCGATGTGATGCGCCGAGAAATTATGTCGGCAGCTTCATCAGGTGTTAGGTCCTGACGTCCCAGTTCCTGTAGTCACACAAATAATTCCTTTTAATTGCATGAGAATTTTTTTAAATTTTCTTAAAGACTCAATTTTGTGTAAAAATTATAAAATTTTATAAATCTATTAGCATAATTTTGCTATTTAAAAAATTTGCATATTTGTATATTATGTACAAACTTTAGCAAGGTGAGTCATTTCATCATCGTAGTTCTTATCTTGAATGCTGTTCAGTCTTTCTAGATCACCACCTGTTGTTAACATTTTTTTATAATAAAGAACTATTAAAAAAAAACTTGGCAAGTCAATGGCAAAGGAGTTAAGGGAGACAATTATTGCGGAGATGTGCTAATTGTTAACTAGCCTATACATTTTCAAAAGCCTTTTAAAAGAAATAATGAAAAAATTAAACTAGTCTCAATTTTAACGTTTAAAATCGGTTGATAAAAAAAAAAGATAGACATCTAGTATGATCTAGTAGGCCTAAGTTGAAAATGTCTGAATGGTATATTTAACGCTATATTTATATGTTTAAATCTGCAAGAACGTAATAGCCCGTAATAAATAAATACATAGCCTATGTTTTATAGGTTTTATCTTAAATTATAAATGCCTATTTTAATAGATGCACATGCTTTACATTTGATTATACTTGTACAACTTTATGTGGCTTATGTCAAAGCTGTAAAACTAAATCCTATAACTTATAACTATAAATCCAACGTTTCAAATCCAATAATATGCATAAGCTTACAAGAAAAAACATAGGCCTATATAGTCGCTATTCACAAAAGAAAAAATATATATAAAAAAATACGTTGAAGTGGTGTTGTAAGGAAAATTCAATGTACTCATGGTTGCTCATACACATTATAGGCACATCAGTCAGGCCCCACGAGAGGGGGGTACAGCCGGTACGCCGTTTCTGGGGCCCACGAAAGTTTAAGGGGCCCATGAATATTAAAATTTTCAAATTAAATTGGCAATTACGCAAGTATTTTTTAATTGCAAGAGGTGGGTGGGGAATGATAATGGATAAATAAACTGTTTCAACACAAGATCTACTATCAGTGTCGATATTTTTGTTCGTTTTGATGTAGAAACACACAGGCTACGTGTCTGTACCAAACATTGGTGATGGGAATTAAAAAAATCGCCATTACAAAAAAAAATTATCTAAAAAGGCTCATTGTTATTATAATATACACGCTTGTCTGAGTGATCTTGCACTCCTTAGAATCGAGAACTTGAGAATATTCATTTTGACAACGTGATTGACGAGTTTGCGACAGTCAAATCAAGGAGGATCAATTTGTTGTAGACTATGTCTATTCCAGTCATGTATAATTAGTAGAATCAGTGGCGTATTTAGGAATGTTGCACATGTTCCTTTGGAACACACAGCCCCAAAAATAATTGTTAGTATTTTCTTTTTGCGACTAGAATATTGCTGTTGTAGAGGCGCACAAGAAAGCACGCTCTTCTATGTTGTAAAGTGTAAACCATAGGTTCTCAACCTTTTTCGGCTCACCACCCCTTTTTAAAAAAAAAATTTCTGTCACCGCCCCCCCCTCCAATTTTCTGTTAGCACCCCCCCCCCCATTTTCCGCCCTTCTGGAATATAGTTTCCGCAATTTGTTTAGACGAACTAGACTTTTTGTGTGATTAATTATCTAAAAAAAACTGAAAATGAAACATGTAAGAATTAATAGATAAAAAAATTGCCTAAACAAAGTTCATTAACAAACGGTTTAAATAAATCAATATTAATGTGAATCGTTTGCCGGGTGTGTTGAAAGCAATTATTTGTCTATTTTTGTTTCAATTTTGGTTGCAAAAGCCTTAGGTCTAATAATCAGTAATATTTGTTTTATTACAAAACGAACTTGTTCGGCATCACTATTGAATCAAATGTGGAAACATTTTTTTAATTAAAGGGAGATAATTAGCCCATATTTTAAAGCTAATATTTCTGTAGTTTTTTCTTTTATAAACAATAAATGGCTTACAATTTAAAACTTGGACATGATCAAACTATGAAAAGTATTTGAAAATTATATAAATAGAATATGACTAAAGAATTTTTATGGATATTTTCAAGCATAACAATAACTACCCAGTTTGTATGATTACTTCTTATCTATACCGCTTAACTATAATGTACTGCTGCTTCTCCATTATAACACATTAAGGACATCTCAGTAAAACTGAGATGAAAATATCACATTAGCAGATGTTAGGGCGACAGTGATCGGTCAGCAGGGTTGACAGTCCAGTGAACCAACCACAGGACCAGCCGGCCACACACCATACTTCCCTACTTCATCGAAACGTCACTGCGATTCACATTTCTTATTAATATAGGCCTAATAATATGTAGGCATGCTGTTGGGGGATATCAGATATTTAGCAGCACTTGCGTTTACATCACATTTCATCCAAAAACTAATCGATTCAAATAGCTGATGTGTTCAAATTATATCAGGTACGTTTGTACCGCCGATTCACCGCCCCCCAATCGCCACCGGGAATGTCAGCGCCCCCTAAAGCTTCTCACCGCCCCCCTGGGGGCGATATCGCCCCCGTTGGGAACCTATGTTGTAAACTTATGTGACGACTCACTGACGACTCGTGCCTGAATTGTGTCGTGCGAAACGTGACCTATTTGCTTTCGCAATTTTTTACGTGCATGCTGGATACTGCTACGTACTTCCTACTTTCGGTTTGAACGTCATTGTTTCTGAAAGCTTAACTTGCCACTGTCACATGGTGGTTTCGATGACTGGTATTTTGCTAGTGCCAGGTTGACTGGGCATAAACGATCAACGCGTCACGCGGAAGCTTGTTGGCATCTGTCCGTAGAGTTGCCTAATTGGTTAGCATTGAGTCTGACATCAAGGACCAGTTGTCCACTGCAGTCACATACTGGAGAAATGTATTCAAGCGACTTGTCAATACAATAAAGTACATAAGTGAAAAGGAGTTGGCATTCAGAGGAAGCCATCAAACTTTTGGTTCGGCCATAAATAGTAATTTTCTTGGTATTCTGGAGTTGATAGCAAAATATGATGATTTTCTAGCTGAACACATTGCAAAACAAGGTAATCGAGGAAGTGGTCACATAAACTACCTGTCTTCTACTGTTTGTAATTAATGATATCAATTATGGGTAGGCTAAACAAGTCTTGAATGAAATCACTGCACGATTAATGCAATTAAAAAATAAATTAATTAATATTAAAAAAACACACACTCACACACAAACATGAAATAAAACAGAAGTAAAAAAACACCGCTAATGAAGACTCAGACAAGAAGGGATTATAAAGACTGTTAGAGACATGTAACTGTCAGAAACAGTCAGATAGAGACTGAACTCAACTAGAAAATACAAGCAACAAATACTGTGAATGAGAAATTGCATTTGATTGTTAACTGACACAATTTAGGCCTACATGTCCATGTATGAGTGTTCAAACGAGCAACTGAAGTTAAAATGAAGTGAAATGCCAATTTGCTCGACCAATTGGCAGTCTACGTCAGGCAGAGTGAGTTACTGGTTATCATTCAGCATCAGCTTCACTGTACACAGGCTAACACAGCAATGTTGGAAGGCAGGGGCGAGGCCAAATGGGGCCCCCACATAAATTTGGTAACAGGGCCCCTACAATCCTAAAGACGGCCCTGAGTAGAGTATATATTTTTATTTGTAAATAAATTATTTACAATCGTTTAGAAAATTATTAGTCTATATTCTATTTCATTAAAATACCAGATGCTTCGAAAATAAACCATATAAACCGTAAAATTACAATTTTTTTTTGGGGGGGGGGGGGGGGCTCATTGATCCCCCAGAATCTGTCGGTCCCAGAAGGGGCGCAGACTTTGTGTCATGTCCCCGGGCGCAGATGACCCTAGCTACGCCACTGTTGAGAGATATGGTTTGGGATGGGGGCAGATGTAATAACTACGTTTGCCTACCTATCTTAGAATATCCAGTTTCATCAAAAATTTGTTATAAAAAATAATAACAAGCACTTGTTAACTAATTTATCTATACATTTATTGCCCTCTATATGCCCTTTAATTTGATATCAAGTGTGTACAATTAGATAGACAAGCATATGGCCATGACTGTTTGAATATAAAAGCACACATTCATTCAGCTTCAGTTTCTCCTACTTTGTCATTGATACTCAAATTGAATCTCTTAAACATTCATAATCCGATTTTAATTAATACTGTGTTTGAAATTATTACAATCTAATGGTAAAAGGTAACACTTATGACAGTTTCACAAAATGGACCACAGACTGTTTAAAAAGATTCCAGATTTTTCAAACGTATGTAATACAAATAAATCATCCAGATATTACTCGTGTTAAAAAAAAAAATTGGGGGGGGGGGGCCTAGAAAAGATCTCGTACCGGCACCTTTTTTTTCTCTCGAGGGCCCTGACATCAGTAGACTATTCTGATGTAAGCTATTTAGCTAGATGGCTAGCATGTCGACCAGGCAAGAGAGTGGCTTAAAAAATCCTATACAACACCTAAAAAGCTTTTGAGCTTTGGTGGAATCAAAGACTATAATAATATGGATCGCTTGTTCTATTTTTAGAGCTTATATGTTCTTATATGCACAGCCAATAAAGTTGTCTTAAATGACTCCTACGGCTGCCTAAAGGTTTCCGCTGTATACAACTTTCGATTTTAATTTTCCATTGAGAAAATCATGGCGATAAATCAAACGGAAGTGTACAATACAATATGGAATCTGGAATTCCGAAAGGAAGTCATTCAAGTCATCAAATAGCAGAAATATTAAAACAAGCGGTCCATCTTATTATAGTCTTTGTTGGAATTGGCGTCGAGACTAGAGAAGGCAAGGCAATCGATGAGATAATGCAACAGAAGATTTAGCAACAAGTGCAATATTGGGATTTTGATGTTGGAGAGACTCATTGCATTAGCAGGGACATTTGGAACTAAACATGTAGCGTTTCTTGGATCTATTAAAATGCTCTTCGCACTTGGGAATTGTAGGCTAACTTTCTAAAAATGTGTTCAGTTGGTATTAAGCTTCTCGAAAAAAAAAAAGGATCAGATTACATAAGCAGTCAAGTCAGCAATCAGCCAAACAAATAATAATCCGCCAATATTTTTGACTTTCACTTGGTGTCAGTCATGCTGAACACATATGGCCTAGTCAAGACCGTCTCTTTCGGATTAGTGAAACAGAAGTGATAATCATTATTTTCTTGTTTACATCTAGTTACAATGGAACATAGTTGCATTCATATTTCATGTCTAAAGTTCTGTTTGAGCAGCTTACATAAATGCGATTAGATGTTGAAATTATGAGATAATAAGGCATGGGACATGACTGATTGGCTTGGCAACTGGCAACACTACCTTATGAATCCCTATTTAGCTTCTTCTATGCAGGCCTACTACGAGTTTTCAACACACAAAAAAGTCAAAGAAAAGTCTTGTTTTGAACATATGTTTTCACACAGTTATAAATTACTGCATCCAGACTAGGGATGTTAAACGAAAACCGGAATACCGGATTCCGGTTTTAAATCTGAAAACCGGTTTTGATTTTTAAAACCGGATTTCGGTTTGTTGGTTGGAAAGTAGTCATTACTTCAAGTAGCACACCCTTTATGATTTTTTTTATTGGTTATGATGGAAATATTTTTTTTTTAAATTTGGATTCTCGCAAAACCATTCTTGAAATGCCTTGCTAACACTATTTAGTCTTAGATATTGTGTTTCTTTTCTCCAAATACCAACTATGGCTTGCGATAAAAACAACATCAAACCAAATGTCGGCTCATCTTTTAGATGTGCGCTACTCTTTGATGTGCCTCAAGTGCGGCAGGGATTGCCCCTCCCGGATTGGCCTACACAGTTATTCTCGGCGGTGCAGTTGGATACCTCAACCATGAAGCCATCGTCTTTCGAGACGGACAGATGCCGACGACGACTCTTTGATGTACGTAAGCCTACGCAATGGAGAGACGCAAGCTAATTCTGTCCTGTGACCCTGAACAATTCGGCTAGACACCGCGTCTGTGCTTTATTATTAACGGCAGCATTAAATACACATTCATTTGACTTTTGATTGGTGCTACGTGATCCTATTCAATACATTATTTTAGCAGTCTAAGTCCACGGTGCACAAATTATCACTATTGAAAGCTATTAAATCGGTTTTAATCAATAAGCCCATATTTTTTTTAGTTCTAAAGAATGTTATGGTAAAGTGCACAAAATCATAATGTATTCACACAAATCAACTTCTTGAATGCTCTGAAAACACTTATTAAGTTTGAACTATTTTTCAAATACACCTAGAAAACCGCACATTTGTCTTTTCCGGCCTGTGACTTGTTTAATTGCGGGGGGGGGGGGGGGGGGGGGGGGAATCAAAATTCGGTTTTAAACCGGTTTTATAGAACCGAAAACCGGTTTTGAAAATAAACCGGTTTTAACGTCCCTAATCCAGACAAAAGGTAGATCTAGTTGTGTAAGTTTTATAGTCTTTATACTCATCACAAGCCTTGCGCATTGGGTTTTATTTCTTTATAAGCGGATGCGTGATGGTGTGAGAGGGAGAGGTGTCAGAGACCTGAGCTCACAAAGGCCACCAAAATGCCTGGATATACCTACATAGCTGCAACACACTAATATCGTAACTTAAGTGGACAGAGGGGGCGGCCGCTACAGGCGCCAAAGTTTGCATGGGTGCCAAACGAACACTTTCTTAATCTATACGTACACTAACTTATTAATAAATGAAAACTAACATTATAAATTGGTGCCAATTTTTAACTCTGCCCCATGCGCCATTTTCATAGTTACGTACTGCAAAGCACATAGGGCCTACACAATAGGCCTATATTCACATTTGCTAAACATTCTATACACTTTAGATACATATAGTTCCAATGTTATAAAGATGCAACGGTTTTATAAATATACTGTTTTCCACACATGCACAAACAATAGCCTATACACTGAGTAGCTTATAAACACGAGGATATGGCAAAGATATACAATTAGGCATATTGGTCATCGGTAATAGTGACAAACAAAACAAACTTTCCAGTCAGCTGCCAATTTCAAAACAATTTTTTTAGGGGATCCCTTTTCATGCCCTCTTAATTAAACTCTTAATTAATAAACGTTTTGAAAAACCTACAACTTTCGATACATCTAATAATCTAGCAGCTTAATAAAGTTGTTTTTTTTTCGCAAAACCAAACAAAGCACACACTAATAAATTAAAAAAAAACAACTAATGATGTCAATTTAGTATTTTTCACAATTTAATGAAATTTTATTGAAATTAATTCAAAGTTAATTGAAGTTAATTGAAACTAAACACATATTGTTAGGTTAAAATGAGTCCTAACATTCTTTGTGACTATGATTAGACCTAAATGCATAAACTAAGAGGATGGTAAAAATGTTTCCATAATGATTAAAGTAAAAATCGCTAGGTCAATTCTATAGAAATAGGCTACATAAACGTCACAGGACTTGGTTCATGAAATATTATACATTTGAAAAAATCACAACTGACTAGTAAGTTTGTTACGTTTTCTAAAACAACATTATACACAACATTATATGTACATTATATGTACAAGTCAAATACACCTGAACTAGTTGTAGTTTTCTTGTCGTCTGCTGGTAGACAGGGAGTGGGGAAGACACGTATACCATTACGCACACACACACAGAGAAAAAAACAATTGACAAATTTTATAATAACAATTAGAACCTAAAAGTAAACGTAAAACAATTTAAACTATGCATTGTATTAATATTTTTAACATACAATAAAGTATGCATAAATGAACATATTAAATCTAAAAAAAATTATACTCTTCCAAATTTCAATCTGTCTTTTGATAATAAATAAAATCCAATTATTTTTGGTCTCTTTATTTCTTTTTTTTTTATGCCAGAATGTTTTAGGTTGAGTTTCGTTGGTGGCCAATGACAAATAAGCAACTTTATTTCACTGGAATTTATTTCTTTAAATCATTAGCATTGTTCAAAGAATTGAAAATGTAATCATAAATTACAGTCATTTATAATACAATCATAAGTTGTAAACGTGGAACTCTATTCTTTGCCTGGGCAGCTGCAAGTTGCAGATAATATTTTGTGTGTCGCTAAAGACCGCCTGCTAAAGACCGCCTTCGGCCCCGAGCAAATTTCTAGGTTAGGCCTGCTTAATTTAAACCACTATCTTGGTTAGGGTTTGTGTTGAGCATCCGTTTGGCCAAGACACACACAAAAAAAAAAGAGCCAAAATGTGAAGAAGAAAAAAAAAGAATTGAATGAAAACTTACTCATTGGGATGCCCACCACATCCTGGCCCTCCTGCCTCTTCTTTCTAAATCTTTTGATGAAGAAATTTTTGTCAGCGGAGTAAGCGATGATAATCAGGAGTGGAAAGAAAACGAAGGTCAGGACTGCTTCCCAGATTTCAATGATGTTTGGAGAGATAGCCAGCAGTACGATGGCCAGCCAAACGTACGCAAATATACAGCTGAATGCTGTAACTGCAAACACCTGAGGACATACCAAAGTATTGGTCAAACTATATGTTCATTTTTTTTTAATGTCCATGTATATTTAATAACACGGTCTTTATCGTAGGTCTCATTTAACACGAGTTGAAAGTATATTAATAACAGAATATAGTTAATTAGGTTTTATTTATTTCTTTATAATGTGTGGAAGAGGCTGAAAATGTCACTGCTGTATGAGGTCAGAAGAATTTTAACCAACAGAGAACTAACATTATAATATTGCATAGACTTATTTAGAAATGCGGCTTATCGCATTGATTTGATTTAGCTGATTCATCAACAAACTTTGATTTCCGTCATAGCTCTCTATCTCTGACATCAGTGCCGCAGAAAGACGGGGGGGGGGGTATAAAAATCCCAGTATTTTATCAAATCCAATATTTTTTAGTGGGGTTGGGGCGAAAATAAGACTTGCCAATCCAGCAGTGGCGTAGCTAAGGGAGGAGAGGGGAGGGCCCCCAAAGGAGTCTCCGAATTGTTTTTTTCTCATGTCAGAATGTCGAACGTCAAAATGCAGGGGCCCCTATAGAGGCCAAGCCCCCTGGGCCCCCCAAATCCCTAGCAACGGCACTGCACTCCAGGGCGCACCGGGTGCGATTTTTATTCACTGTGGCCCAGTCTGATAAAAATAGCACTTATGGCCTAGTCTAAAATTTAGACTATTTAATATTTATATATTTATATATAATAGGCTATTTAATAGCCACTTTCAAACGTATATTTTTTTGTTTATTGAAATTATGTTGCCTCTACATAGTATAAAACTTGAGTGAAACAAAAAGGTCTTTAACAGAACAACTAACGACTTACTTTAACACTGGCGATCCTCCTGATTTCTCCGTCAGGTATGCAGTAGATACAGATGGCAGAAATGAAGAGAAGGTTGAAGGCTGCTGAGCCCACAATAGTTCCTGGACCTAGTTGTCCGGACGTCATGTTGTTGCCCACAATTTCAATGACAGAGAGCAAAATTTCCGGAGCACTGGTTCCCAGGGCCATAAGACTTAGGTTTGCAACAGTGTCATTCCAAACCTAAAATAGACACAATGGCAAAGAGTCAATCATTTTTTGTTGATCGCAGCAGATCTGACATTGACTTATGGACACACTCAAATTGTATTAATGTTATGTTATTATTATTTTATATCGATTGTTATGTCAGCTCTAACTGGGTTCGCTATTTTGGCTCCACCTTCATCATTAAGAAAGTATTATACATTTTTTTTCTATGTATTTAAACAACCCCGACAGGCCAACTGGTCCTGCGGAGATAAGTTTGCTCTATACGGGGGCATCATCGGTTTAGACAAAATCAAATCCCTAACCTCCAGAGTATATTACAGAAATACAAGACAGGCCCCTCAGACTCTAAGGGTCATACAGATGTACATTCGGCAAAGGGCGAAGGCTATCCCCGGACAGAGTTTGGAGCTAAGATGACTTCCTCTCCCGTTTCCTGCATAATAAGCATGGCCAGCCAATTCTAAGAGAGCAATCTTTGTCGCGGGCAGAAATCGCAGTTGACTCTCAGACGGTGTCTCTCAGGCATCGCCCTTGAGGATAACACACACGACTGTCCACATGATGGCACCGGTTCTAGCTCTGCCACCGCCCAATCCCTGCCGCCATGAAGGAATTTTGGGTCAAGGACTTAATAGCCTTCTATCTAGAATCTAGAAGGAACGTCTGCAAGATATTCGAATTCAACAGATGTCATTTAGAATGCATCTCACCTTCAGTTCGACTTGCTTGTAGCCGTTTTCTTCCTCGGGGTCGGAGATCCTGACCGTCCTCGTCTTGCTGGTGATTCTCTCGATGGAGGCCATGAAGACGTCTGCCACGTAGGCCACGCCCAGGAAGCACCAGAGGAGGCCGAGCAGATACAGGAACGCTCGGACATCCACATCCCATGTGTATTCGTTGATGGCAGGCAGGAGCAGATATCCATGTGAACAGGTGTAGTTGTTGACGTCAAACACAGGCGTATTTGCTACGGAGCTGTTGCCGCTCATGGCTCATGCGTCTGCAAATAAAAAAAATTATAAAATAAAAACGTTACCAAAGTTGATGATTTGTAGATTTTATTAGACTTTAGCAATGTGGACCCTTTGAAAAGGTTATTACAGACATTAGCACAATGACCGTTTTGTAGATTTTATTAGACATTGTCTTATCTTATATTAGCAATATGGACACTTTGTAAAAATTATAACAAACCTTAGCACAGACATTATCACAATAAATGCTTTGTAGACTTTATATACAGACATTTGCACAGTGAACGTTTTGAAGATTTTATATACAGACAATAGCACAGTGAACATTTTGAAGATTTTATATACAGACATTAGCACAGTGAACGTTTTAAAGATTTTATATACAGACAATAGCACAGTGAACGTTTTGAAGATTTTATTAGACATTAGCACAATGAACGTTTTGTAGATTTTATTAGACATTAGCGCAATGGAACTTTTGTTAAACGAACGATTCTTTTAAAATAGATAACGTTACACCCTGTTATCGTTTATGGCATGGGGAAAAAACATAGAATGAATTTTATGGCATTATTGAACATCTGAACAGACAACATTTAGAACGGTCCAAACAAACGCACACATGATTATACACAATACATATTCACCACTAACAAACAGCTAACGGCGCCGACGTGACCCAGCAACTTAATTTGCGAATCATTATTTAGATTAATGGTTAAGGTTCGTTCTAGTTCTAGTATATTTTTAATGGGCGTAACCCACTTTATTAGTGCATAATAACGACCCAACAAATGGCCAGCAAAGAATAGGCCTATGCTTTGTTTGGCTTACTATTGTGCTAATATTATAGAGCCACTAAACTTCGTAAACTACACACTACTTTGAAATAAAGTAATGCAACCTGCTAGGGTGCGAAGTGCTTTAAATATTATTTCTTTTGATACGATAAAAGAAAACTAATGTGTATTGTTCAAATCATTATATGATATCATAGTATACTGCAGGGATCGGCAACCTATGGAACGCGTGCCAGACTTGGCACGCAGAGCAATTTCTAATGGCACGTATGAAGACCCCCGAATTGGCAATTTAATTATCTTCTTCAAGAGATAGAGGGCTAGAACAAGATGACTTTTTGACTGTTGGCACGCTGAATGAGTTAGAGACCCTACTTTGGCACACGACTATCAAAAGGTTGCCGACCCCTGGTATATATAATATAGAGGTTCACTGAAGTTCATTCTACGAAGAAGAGTTTTGAGTGCTACGCGTTTCAGTTGATTTGGTCTTTTCTTGCATTTTGATTACAATTTTAAATGATGCTAAGTCGTTGATCTTCCCGGTTTGTTCAGGCAATTAATCCAATGCCAGTATCCCACTCTGGAATAAAGAGAATTTATATGCATTCGTTCTTGCATAGGATGAGAAAAGTCTTTTTATCCCTATGTCTCTCACTAGATTTAATGAAAGATGATCGTGTTGTAATTCTAAGTTAGAATTGAATGCTTTATGTATTAACACTACTGCATCGTTTTCTCTCGTGTTTTTAGATTTAGGCCTATTAGTGTTTACTATTTACTTTTACTATTTAGATTTACTATTAGTGTTATATTTGCTGTCTTACCAGGCCTATTTCCCTTTTTATTAATATAGTAGAAAATATTGGAATACATAGAAAATTGTTGAAACAGCACTGGGAATAAACGTATTAAGTTACATCCATTGTTTTGTCTAACGTTATCACGGGAATTAAGTGCTCCCAACCACACAAAAATGTATATTTCTATTCTGTGCTCCCCATAAAGCCCATTGTCCTTCAGATTGGCCAACCAATGTCATCCGGGTCCTCTGGGGGTCCGAGAATAATCCTGGAGCTGACGTAGCCAAATCCTGAGCTCTGAGCACAGCTAGACCATCTCGCGTTGTAATATTTCAGCCGTTCGGTCCATTATATAATTGAAGGTATATATTAAGAAGAGAAGAAAATGAGTTCAAACTCAATATCTTCTGTGATATTTCACGTTAATAATGTGTCCCTGCTTTGGTTGACGTGCTACTTTCATTATTGTTTTCCCGCGTTATATTCGAATGTGTTAACCCCGAAAGATATAAGGTGTCAATGCATCACAGCCGTACAATGAGAAGCAATTCTCTAAGGGAGATAATATGTGAAATAGTAATGAGTTATCGCTCATGCAAGGGGAAAAAATGTCCAGCGGCTGAGCCATTGAAGGAACCAATGAAAAAAAAAAACACAACATGGAAACGATAATCTTATTTTTCTTATTAATAATATTTTGTAGATATTCTCGCGGAACTGACATTTTCATTGGAACCAAAACGCTCCTTTTAAAGAAGTTGGTCTTTTAATCGATATTGGTGATGTTGAATGAATGACAGTTGGCTTACATTTATGCTAGGACAATATGTCATATGACGCAGACACGCCAAAAGAATCTAAACTTAACAATTTAGTCATCACACCATTGAAGAGGACGGGAGATATGACACAAAATGTAATATGTTCTTGTTAAAATATCATTTCCTACTGCCTACTGCTAGATGTCTCCTAAATATTATAGTTACAAATATTTTGGTATAGGCACACGTTTAAAAAAATAATTATTTTTGTCTTATTCTTTAGAGATTTCTTAAAATTAGCATGTAGTGTGTCTCTTACTACATTATATCGAGGCATTATTTTAGTCTTCATCCAAACTTTATAGGCAAATGTTTAAAATATAAGGTTTTGTACTTCTTACAAATGTCAGTACTATTAGACATATATCTTTAATAAATAGCACTGTAGAGAAAAATGTGTAAAAAAATGCTTTTTATTCTGTAGGCTAAGTCTAGAGATCCTATGTTTGTTGCTTGCAATAATGTTGTTATTCAGAGCTAAATTTCCACTCTCTAATTTTATCTGGTACAGACAGTTTTTGTAATTTAAATTTTTATATTTCATCATATTTGCTCTTTTCTTGTCTGAAAATTTAAAACCTCCTAAACGTGCAATAAATATTGACTTATAGAACGTATAGCCCATTAGAACTTATAAGTTTACAGACGTTCCTTCTAGATAGAAGATTATTACGTCCACTAGGCCCAAAACTCCAGCAGGGCGTCAGGGATCCGTCGGTGGCAGGGATAGAACCCGCGACCTGTCCGTTGGTTTTTGGTTGACAGTCCGGTGAACTAACCGCTGGACCAGCCGGAATTTAACTATTAGGCCTATGAATATAATCCTGACAATGATATACCTATTTGTTCATCGGCATAATTATGGCTTATCAGTATATGAATATAATCACGACCTTTAGATTTTTTATTCATCTGTTAATGCCAAACGTAATTATAATATTTCTACACATATATCCGTATGAGTTTGATAACGAAGGTAATTTGTACTTGGTAGTTGGTAGGCTACACATCATCTTGTGTTCCAAAACTATGGAACCCAGGAAAGAAAATAAATAGGTCAGTGCTAGAATAAACAGAAAGCATAAATAGTTCCCAAGAGCTATAGAAATGGGGTAAGTCATCTACAAATGGCGACCTTTGTAAGTAAGCCTTGCGCAAACATGATGAAGAAAATAATCTAATAGACATGGCCTTTCCATGCATATTACAATCAGCCTTGAATATAATATAATGTTTTACAGTTAGTCTTAGCTGATTATTAGAAGTAAAGACAGATTTTTGTTTTCTCGGGGTGAAAATGGAAGAGGGGGAAAAAGATGGGTTAAAATTGTTTTCAAGTTACTTTCCCTCACGATTAGCCTAAGTATTATTTTCTTTTTATTATCATAACAAATCTTCTTCTTCTTTAGGACCGAGGAAAGTGTCCACAATTTAACTACACATAAAATTGTAAAACCTCACAAACAAGAATTACAAACGTATGTCACAGTTTCACTTGAGATATTTATTCCAGCCCTTTAGTGATGATTTGACAGCCTACATAGAAGTATGATAGAAGGGGCAATGATGGAGGCCTGGTCCAGTGTGTTCCACAGTCTATTGACTGACGGAAAAAAAGAATATTGTTGGACCCAAACGGCATTTTGCTTTATTGTGCCGCCCTAAAGATACACCCATTGATAATGGACTGGATCGATCGATGGACACACGCCTAGAACAGAAAAATAAAATGTTCGGAAAAGACATATCTCTGGCCGTCAAAACATTAGCCGCTTAGGCCATAGGTCACTGGGAATATAAAGAAATTGACAACTGAAGTATAATCGATTGTCCCCCTCCATGCAATCAGTCTGGATGCAGATTTAGATAGTGTACGTTTTGGTCAAACTTTGGGACCAATTCATTCAATAAACCAGTAACTATCAAGTTCAATCAATTATATAACTATCAAGTTCAATCAATTATATATATATATAATATTATTTTTATCCTATAATTTACAGCTGTGTTGTTTAAGTAGAAGATGTTTCATTCCCTTTTTAAGGCTGTTTGAATACTACCCGGGATGAGAAAAAAAGTCTATTAATTTTGTCCTTACGCCTGGAATAAGCAAAGTGTATTTTTTTCTGTTTTGTTGGTTTTTATTTTATCTTAAAGTTAACTAATTTATTTTTTAGTTAAATCTACCTGGAAAGTTAAAAAAAAAGCAATCGGCCTACTATTTAATGTATTATTTTAATATTCTAATAATGCGAATTAATAACAAAATCCCCAAAATATATAATTGTAATTCGCATTTAAAATATATTAAAAATGTGGAAAGAAGTTACCCTAAAATAACATTCGCTATTTCCGTTTGTATTTTCAGGCTATAACTGGGCTAATCTAATTAGTCTAGTGGTTTGTCGTTTCCAGTTAAAATCAGCTCATGGCTGGAATGCTGACATGTCAGCTATTAGCAGTACAACAATAGACTTTACGAGAGTATAGTTAACTAGCTACAAGTTTGAGTTAAGTAGCCTATAAGACCAATGTGTTAGAATGTGTTTTATGTGGAGTTAGGTCACTTAATCCCCAGACACTTAATCCCCTGGTCATTTAATCCCTAGTCTTTTAATACCCAGCCACTTAATCCTCTAAAAGGCATTGTGTATTGCAGGGCTGTCTATTTTAGCAGGTGGGTCATGGTAGACTTAAGGACACCCCACCGGCTTGCTTTCAACCCATTGGAACACATATATATTTATATACTTCGTTGAACGACAATACTGTGAACTTGAACTATTATTACCGTAAGAGAAATGCTTCTGGAGTTCATAATAAGTAGTAAAGGTAAATATACTATTTCATGAGGAATATAAATTATGGCTCAAGTAGAAGGTGCTAAATGGAAACATGAACTGTAGATGTACCAAGCATCAAGTTCAACCACTCCATTGTCCAGTAACATTAGTGACAGCCAGAAGAGAAATATTCAAGCAGTTATCCACTCACAATCATGAATGTAACAGAGAGAAGGCGATGGCAAATTATGCAGTGGGGAAAAATAAAACTAATAACCAATACAAAAATGACCATAGCAACGCCATGTCAGGGGGCCTGTCAAGCTGCAGTAAACTTCGACTAACCACCATCCGTTCTAATGGCTCTATCAAGTAGAAGCATTTAAGAAACATTTGATATCTTATGGATGAACACCATTTAATTTAATAGAAATTGTTCAAATTAACTTTAACTACTGTTATAGTTGGTTATAGATGTTGAGATGACGTTGCAAGTTTTTATTGAAGCTCTGATGTTAATAGTAATGTTAATAATATTTATTTATTACTTTTTATTTAATACTATGATTTACATATTATTAAATATTTATTATGGATTGCTTTATTTATAAAATAAATAAGTGAATAGGGGATTAAGTGTCTGGGGATTAAGTGACTAGGGACTATGTGACCAGGGGATTAAGTGACGGGGATTCGTTTCAATCATAGACTATAATATACATGGACCGCTTGCTTTAGTTTTTTTATGCTATTATCTTCTGTTTTTTGCAATTTCCGATTCTAAATGAAGTATTTGTAATACAAGTTCCGTTTTATTAAATCGCATTTTTTTCGACTTTAAATGAATACTTGTAGGCCTATTAATATAATTAATCCTATTATCATTGACTATAATAAGATGGACCGCTTGCTCTATTTTTAGAGCTTATGTTCTTTTTCCGTGTGCACACAACACTGATCTATAAATGTTTCCGCTCTGTACTACTTTCGATTTTAATTTTTCATTGAGAAAACCAAAGCGATTCAATAAAACGGAAGTGCAAAGTATATTACGAATCGGGATATCAGTGTTTTTAGTCATCATATAGCAGAAATACTAAAGCAAGCGGTCCATGTATATTATAGTCTATGGTTCAATTAACAAGAGGTGTTTGTTAATCTTAATCAGAAGAAATTGTCACAGAACACAGAGCAGGCCTTAGCTACATATGCATTGGTTGTACAAATGACATATATTCTAGAATTGGGCTGCACAGCAGTTACCTCATACAAAAAATAGAGATTCAAGGTATAAAGAAAGTAAAGTACCCTTCGGACCAAATTAATCATAGGACCGTTGAAGTACCATTCACCAGTTTCTGTGGCCACGGTATACTAGGTGATTGTGCGGCCAGCGCAAAGCACAGCCGCCTTTACTTCACCCCAACTAAAGTCACGTACCTATCAGAGCTGGGTAGACTCAGGGACACCCCCCAGACCCAGGAAAAAATCCTAGCCTTCACCAAGATTCGAACCCAGAACCGTCGGTACGCCAGTCAAAAGCACCGTGCTCCATTCCTTCAAGGTATACTATATATATAATATGCGACCCTTTAAATTATGGTGTTAAATGAGTTTCCATCAACTATCAACATAATAAGAATATAGTGTACATGCATTTAATTACTGGGGTTTAAAGTTAAAATTCAAAGCTGGAGACACTTTGGATTTTAGTCAATTTAATTTAAGAACTAAGAAAGAAAAACTAAGAATGCGTTATGTCTCGTGTAGATGACCCATTTAAAGTACTTTTGCAATAGCGAAGAACGGAGTGTACATGTTCATTGACGAACATTTTAATATTTAGATACAAATCCCAAAAAGTGTAGAACTAAAGGAATTTCAAGAAAGAGAAATCAAACTTCATTCAGCTCATACAGTGTTTACATTTAAACATATTTACTTTATAAAAACCCTCTAGTAATGCAGGGTAATAGGATAGTACAGATATATATTTAATTTAAGGTCACCAAAATGGTGTTGGATGAAAGTATTAATAAAAGATCTTTTTATATTAACATTAGGGAGTTCCTTGAGGGAACCAAATAGTGAATTTTTTACTTATCAATTTAAAATTAAATGCTCTTTACTTTAAAATTATTGTAATAAATATCCTGTAAAAATAAATACAAAAATTGTATTTAGACTACAGTGCTGTGACTTTCTATGCCTTTTCTCTTAACTCTTTGTTGCTCACTCTAATTTTCTCTCTCTCTCTCTCCCATTCTTTCTCTCTATCTCAGGTTGATCACCTAATTTTAATGCAATCAAAAGCTACATTAAGTGATCAGGTCATTATCCCATTATTCCCTATTATCATACACATAGTCAAGGCTGTGCAAACAATGGGTCTGAGTCTTTCATCTTTTTATAAAGTTTAATGGTGTTCTTCGAGCCTTGATAACGTTAAAACATTTTAAAACACGTCAGGATAATAAACTAGGACGTTGAACTGTATAATATAAACATTGAACGTTGTGAACAATTTGAATTGTAAACAATGAAGAAGACATATAACACCGACGGTTTCAACATGGACGTCTATTTAAAATATACACTGGTTTTAATAGACAGCGTCTTTTGTGTGTGTGTATTTTAACAGTAGAATGAAAGAATGCATTATGCAGGAGACGAGTTACCTGTGAAATATTCATTTGAACAAAGAATTGAGTGGCGGATAATGTAAACAAAGCAGGGTGCACAGGGGTTAAATCGTTATTCCGTGCGATATACCATAACCGGAGTACAACGAGAGGTGTACTATAAGGGCTGTTACTACATTACAGATATATCAGTTACAATTGTGTATTGTGACTACTGTAGTTTACTAAGAATACATATCACAGTAGATCAACTACGTATAAGTACAGTAGTACATTTAATGAGTTATTACGTTCAGTATTGCAACTACACGTTTACTAACAATCTCTTTTAAAAAGAACATGAGCTATAACTACAGTACATTAAATTACATGTATTCTTACTAGTGTAACTAATAGTAGATCAAACTTAAAATAATAGCATTGTTTTTCCAGTAAATTTACCAAGACTAAGTATTATACCGTATCACCTAAGGCAATCGATTACATCTGGTGATTAACAGTTAAATTATAACTAAGCTTTAATGTTTATTTAGTTTTAGTCTTAGAAGTGAAGCAATCCGTATTGGTCTTTTTAAATAATATGGGCGTACTAAATTAAACGTCTAACCAATGGGTTCAAAAGAGAACAATGTTGAAAAACACTGCCCTGCTAAGAATAATTTGTACAGAACACACACTTTTATCGATCTATCTGAAGATTTTCAAACGAAACCTAAACAATAAAAAAGCCAAGATATGAGTAAATAAGAAAAAACAACTAATTTTTTGTCTGAAATCTTAGAAGGCAACAACCAGCATGGTTTGAACTGAGCCTTTTCTTTTACATAATGTTCTATCTAACTGCGGGTGTGTGCGGGGGGAGGGGCGGGGAGGGGTCCCTATATGTAGGCCTAACCATCTGCACCCCTCCCCTTTTACCCTTTTAGTGCACAAAAATGCGTAGTGGAGGGTTTCATGGCGTGTTTTCAGTGTTTGCTTTATGATCTTGAAGTCTACAAAAACTTGAATGAATCTTTAACAGACAAGTATTTCAGTTTGAAGTATTCATTCAGCGATAGTTTCATATTTTAACACAAACGTTGATGGTTCTAATATATATATATAGGCTAGTGTCAACTGCAGAAAATGTTGTATTTTTAGTAACAGTGGTACACAATTTTTTATTATCAGTCAAAAGTGATAGATTTCCGATATTTTAAAATACCTACCTCTTTAATTCGGGACAAAGCGCATTGGGCTGTCGTACCGAAGGTCCTGGGTTCAAATCCTGATAAAGGCTAGGATTTTTTTCCCGTGACTCGAGGATGTCCCTGAGTCTACCCAGCTCTGATGGTTACCTGACCTTAGTTAGGGTTAAATAAAGGCGGCTGGGCGTTGTGCTGGTCAAACATCCCCTAGTATGCCGTGGCCACAGAAATTGGTGAACGCTGCTTCACCGGCCATATGATCAATTTGTTCCGACAGGTACTTTACTTTACTACCTCTTTATTATGTTTTGACGAGGACAAGGAATCCTTTAAGGCCTTTCTTAACCGGGCCGAACCTGAGATCGGTGATCTAGCTTGCAAACCATAGTCAAGTGTACGAATACAAACCCCGAACCTTTCTGCGGGATCGCAGATCGGGGTTTGCTATCTTAACAAAACCGATCCTACTTTTGACGTACTTCTCTGGAAACGTAAACAAATATGGCGATGTCTTCCCCGAAGTGACAGAACATAATAAAACTTGGAGCTATTCTTGTTCTCAACGAATAATTTGAAGATGAAGCAACAAGGCGCAAACGCAAGGCAACTTTACCATCATCGTTTAAGTACAGTTCCGCCATGTTGATTACCGCAACTTTGCATTTTCGCCAATCTGCGGCTTTCTGCTCAAAAGAGTGCCATGTTCGGCGTAGGTTTCCTCCACACGACGTGCAAACCTCCAATCATGGTTCGCGATCCATTCCAACACGAGATCGCCAACCCAAGATCGGCAGATAAATACGGAGAACAAAGCGCTGTAAAACTAAGCTTAAATCTCAATAACAGATAATGTAACACCCTTCTGTATCATTGTTAAAACATTCGGCGCTTCAAGTTGCGATTCAGTTACACTACATTACTACCTTAATGTAGAATGTAGACTTAGTCGCTCTACGGTCTACACGAATATTTATTTTGTTTGAAAACAAGGACACTTACGCACCATGCGCTTATTTTCAAAGAGAAACAAAAATTCAATATTCTAATACCCGTACGTAAGATATTTCCTTAGTAACTTAACACTGAGTCTGACGTTTTCCTTCTCATTTGTTTTTTTTGTTTTGTTTGTTTTGGGGTTTGCATAGTAAAAGAGCTTTGCACATGTCATAAGAAGATCATAGTGAGCACATTGACAGTTACAAAATGTTTACACTTAGTGTAACACCATTGATTAAACGAAATTACACGCAGGCCTATACATATTTCAGGACATAGCATGATGTTAAATAGAAAAGTTGTAATAATACACAAAACATTAAATCCTAACGTAGAAATTCAACACAAGATATGAATACTATTCATAGAAAAACAAACTTTGCTTTTTCCATATAAAAAGACACATTTTTATAAATATGCTTTCTTTTCGGTTGCATTCGGGCAAAGATTGTGATTTCTGAACAAACCATGAAAATGAACAACTTAACAAAAACCTTAATCAGAATTCTGGACCAGACTAAAACGACTGATAAGTTTAGGGACGCAATAATCTTCCTTTGGCTGTAGAAGGAACATCTATAATAGGTAAAATAATAATGAAACTCAGCATTGTAAAAAAAATTCATTGTTATATTGAATACTATTGATATTTTAAAATGGTATGTCAAGTATTTTAATTAAAGGACGTTTTAAGACAGTCCATTATTACACGTAACCAATTTTGTAAAGTTGTATTATGATTTTGTTTAGTTTATCCATTTTTTCGTAGGCCTATCACCAGTATATTATACTTTTATTAGTTAAATCACAAACAAGACAAATGATTTAGTGTTTGCCAATCAAGGGTGTATCAGCTCACCGTATTAAAAAAAAATCCAAATACCAGATCAAAACCACCAAATGTCAGACCCAGGATAAGACAGAAAGATGTATGACAGCTTGGTGTCCAGGCATGGAAGAAAACCAGGGCTGTGGAGTCGGAGTCGAAGAGTCGGAGGAATTTTGAGTACCTGGAGTCGGAGTCGGAATAACAAAAAAAATGAGGAGTCTACCATTTATCAGTCGGAGTCGAAGAGTCGCAGTCGGAGGAAATTTTGGTACCTAAAGTCGGAGTTGGAGTCGGAAGTACAAAAAAATGAGGAGTCGGAGTTGGAGTCGGAACATTTATCTACCGACTCCACAGCCCTGAAGAAAACACACCAGATAGGTCTGAATAGAAGGAAATGTTGAGACAACTCTCCATGGGCTGTAGAGCCACAGAGATGGATGGATCATACAAATGGTAGTTAAGCAAAGTATAAGCCAATCAATGCGTCCTTGTTAAGAATATGTTGTTCTTGTTTTTATTATAGCGCTTTGATTGTAATTAGCAATTTTCAAATTCCACAGACTTATTTTGAAACATAAACATATAATTACAAATGCTGATAAATTATTAATTGGATTCTATAATTTAAATGTGTTCCGAGTTCCTGTGGTATATTTAAAACCTAATTCCAATGATAGACTATACCATCTAGATCTATATAATAATCTAAAATTAATGTGTTATATGGTAAGCATTTTTTAAAGTTCTGAAACAGGAACGAGCTCTTGAGTGCAGGGCATGTTCGCACGTTGAGACACCATTGTGGAAACATCCCCTGTCGTGCTGTCGGATCATTAAGGAAAGTGGCATTGCCTCATGATTGTGAACAAATTAATTTCGATCGGTGGTCATACGCTCGTCAGGAAGTAGATACAGTAATCATATCTTGGCCAATTTTCACCTGGCTTGGTAGGGAGGTTGTCGTTGATTTGTTTCACTCCTGCCCTTCTCCAGGGGGGCAACGCTGGGGCCTCTTCCCAATGCGTTAGTCTACCGGTTGACTCCCCAACGTTTTTATACACTTTCAATAAGGTTTGAAGCCCATGGTTACAGAATACAGATGTGGACAGACAGATGGTTATTTTTTGTATCTGCGATTTGTTTTGGCGTCATGATATGAATGAACTTTAACCTAGTTTGGCTTTGCGTCAAACCATAACAATGCACTCGTAAATGCTTCGTCGAGAGCACATTTATTAATTAGGTCAACGGAGCTAGAGTGATTTGACGCCTATCTGCTGACACAGATCGACGTCATCAACTAGAGGCACGAAAGGTTAATGTATTCTCACGCGCCACAGAGAAAAAACACAGCACTACAATTGTGCTGTTACTGCTGTTACCATTTGTTACCATTAGATGAGCCATTGAGTGGTCTGTACAAAACAAGCAGACGGGGCAGACGAGTTAGCGGGCTACTCGAACTGTGAGCTTCTAAAAAATATAGGGTTAAAAGACTAAATTGCCGGAATTTAAGCAGCAAAAAAAATGTCTCAGCATAGACCTCTCTATTGTTATGTTTCTGAGATAACTTTATAAATTTGGGGTAAAACAAGATTGCTTAAATAGTTTACAATGTTTTGGTATTATTTACATTGTTTTTACAGTAAATAGAATTGCAAAAAATACTTTGGACATTGAAAAAAGAAAAATTAATGATGAAGCAAAAAATGACTTAATGTTTATGACAATTATTTACATTTCATTCATTAACATCTTATTAGTGGTATGTGTGTGTATTTTTTGCAAGTGTTTGCAGTTGATGCATTAATGTATTTGTTTGATATTGAGCAATACACAGAATTTTAGTTTTTATAAGACATGATGACACTGATTCTACCGTGAGGAGTTGTGGTACAGTGGACGTAGCGAAACTAGTGAAAGGGGAAGACGGAGTTGTGGGGAGCTAAAAACTTGTGCTTTAAAACAAAAATGTAGATTCATTCTGGCCCAAACAGAAAACCATAAAGTAGTACATTATATCTTGAAGTATTTGTTTTAGCTACACAAAATTTGGCCACAACTTAATAAGTTCACGGGTGAAACTAAATAATGCGTCTAACATTTTTTTCCAAAAACATTTCTCCTGGGCATCAATAACTTTATAATACTTCAGTGCGACCAATTTCTTTTTTAATTTACATCGCTTATTTCCCTTGGTAGCGCTTTAAATCACTGAGCTATACAATACGGTTTAACCAGCTCCCTTGGCTATACGTTGCTCTAACTTTATTATTATGCAGTTTATATAATATTGATTTTTTGTATATTGGAATAGCATTTACTTCTTTGTTCCCTTGTGTATTCAAGAATGTATATTATGAAGTATCCGCCAGCATATATTTACTATAAATTACACTACACATGTAGGCCTAATCAACGCTTAAATTCAACGTCAATTACAAACTGTTGCAGACATTTTAAAACGTAAAGCAAAGCCAACCACAAATCGCTCAGCCCACACACTACTTTATTTGATTAGGCAACACGAATTCCTTCATGGATCAGTTGTAATAAAAAAAAAGTGCAGCGCAAACACGCACACAAGTAGCCTATATAAGGATATAAACACACATACTCTCACACCCACACAAATAGTGGGGGGAAAACGTCTACGCACATAAATTAGACCGTGACCTATATTTTCAACTCTATGTTGACATAATCCTAAGGGGGGAAATCTATTTGGAAAAACAAACTCAGACTTAAACTATAACTTTCCAACTATAAAATTTTAAAAGTTCTTGATACACGGTATAGACCAGGGGTGTACAAATGCAGCTCTTCGTAGACTGTAGGTTATTTTCATGATTACAATCTTGAATACATTTTTTTTTCTTAATCTTATACTAGACTATATCTGTTATTTAAATAACATTTATCAATAATTTATTTCTTAAAAATTGATTATATTGTGAAAAAAAATATTTGCATTCTAGGTTTTTAATAATATCCACATTATGAATATGATGTGGATCTTTATAAGATATGAAAAATAGTAATGTTGCTCCCTTTGACCTCACGATTGTCCACACTTGTTATATTTAAGGTAAACACCACAGCACATTTTATAATCTTACAACTAGATAAAGTGAAATGACAACTGGATAAAGTGAAATGACAACTGGATAAAGTGAAATGACAACTGGATAAAGTGAAATGACAAATGGATAAAGTGAAATGACAACTGGATAAAGCAAAATGACAACTGGATAAAGCAAAATGACAACTGGATAAAGTGAAATAACAACTGGATAAAGTGAAATGACAACTGGATAAAGTGAAATGACAACTGATAAAGTGAAATGACAACTGGATAAAGTGAAATGACAACTGGATAAAGTGAAATGACAACTGGATAAAGTGAAATGACAACTGGATAAAGTGAAATGACAACTGGATAAAGTGAAATGACAACTGGATAAAGTGAAATGACAACTGGATAAAGTGAAATGACAACTGGATAAAGTGAAATGACAACTAGATAAAGTGAAATGACAACTGGATAAAGCAAAATGACAACTGGATAAAGCAAAATGACAACTGGATAAAGTGAAATAACAACTGGATAAAGTGAAATGACAACTGGATAAAGTGAAATGACAACTGGATAAAGTGAAATGACAACTGGATAAAGTGAAATGACAACTGGATAAAGTGAAATGACAACTGGATAAAGTGAAATGACAACTGGATAAAGCGAAATGACAACTGGATAAAGCGAAATGACAACTGGATAAAGTGAAATAACAACTGGATAAAGTGAAATGACAACTGGATAAAGTGAAATGACAACTGGATAAAGGGAAATGACAACTGGATAAAGTGAAATGACAACTGGATAAAGTGAAATGACAACTGGATAAAGTGAAATGACAACTGGATAAAGTGAAATGACAACTGGATAAAGTGAAATGACAACTGGATAAAGTGAAATGACAACTGGATAAAGTGAAATGACAACTGGATAAAGTGAAATGACAACTGGATAAAGTGAAATGACAACTGGATAAAGTGAAATGACAACTGGATAAAGTGAAAGGACAACTGGATACAGTTAAATTACAACTGGATAAAGTGAAATGACAACTGGATAAGGTGAAATGACAACTGGATAAAGTGATTTGATAACTGGATAAAGCAAAATGACAACTGGATAAAGTGATTTGACAACTGGATAAAGCAAA
Organism: Anisus vortex; assembly: GCA_949126835.1. Lineage (NCBI taxonomy): Eukaryota > Metazoa > Mollusca > Gastropoda > Planorbidae > Anisus > Anisus vortex. The sequence continues at coordinate 18,529,082 of OX421494.1, forward strand.
ATGACAACTGGATGAAGTGAAATGACAACTGGATAAAGTGAAATCACAACTGGATAAAGTGAAATGACAACTGATAAAGTGAAATGACAACTGATAAAGTGAAATGACAACTGATAAAGTGAAATGACAACTGAAGAAGTGAAATGACAACTGATGAAGTGAAATGACAACTGATAAAGTGAAACGACAACTGATAAAGTGAAATGACAACTGATAAAGTGAAATGACAACTGATAAAGTGAAATGACAACTGATAAAGTGAAATGACAACTGATAAAGTGAAATGACAACTGGATAAAGTGAAATGACTACTGGGTAAAGTAAAATGACAACTTCAGAAATTGAAATGGCAACTAGTTAATTTGTAGTGTAAACACTGTATGACTATCAATGATATATACCTAAATAGGGAAATAAAATACGGGAATTTAGCCAGTTCCTACAGAGTAATACGGGACTTGAAATATTCGTCCACAGTTAAACTTGTAGATTTTCTGCAGAAATCAAGAATTTTTCACGCGAATTTTTAAACTACGACACTCGATTAACGACTAGAATTTAAGTGTATTCCGGGACTTTTGGAATTTAAAACTAACACTCCATTTCGAGATCACCGCGGCCCACGCTCAATATAAAATGTTCAGGCTGTAGCTGTAATATGTTGTTATGATAAACATCAATGTATTCATAGGTTTCTACAATACACTCTTTCCCCCTTTCTTTTTTTCTTATCACTGAGAATTATTTATAATGTTTTGGAAAGTATGAGTTGGCAACAACATTCTGAGTGGCAGTTATTGGACGGTGGCATGCATGTGCATCGGACCATGCCCCTCCCCTCCTCAACACCAAAAAAAGAAATGTATAAATTTTACCAAAGTAAAGAAGAGGGTGAAATATGTGGTTGGAGAAAGGGGTTTAAATCATTTTCATCGCGTAGGTTAACGCCTATCCAAGCTATGTCCCTTGTAGTTTTAGTGTGTGCGCAGTGGGAGGATATGGGGCATTTCATGGGTGTGTTGGTTTAGACCGGGTTACCAGAGATAGAGATATTCGTTTTCAACGTAGATCTAGTTTTTTTTTCTTTGTGTGTGTGTCTGTGTGTGTGTTTTAAGCGCTCAGAGGGGTGAGGGAGGGTTGATTCTACCGCCCCAAGCTATTTCGATTATTTGTCTACTTGATTGGTATTATAATAAGAAGTCCCTCTTACACTTGCTAATCTTGTTTACGTTGATTTAAAGATGCATGCATTGAAGACACGTAACATGTTGAAATAGTATAAAGCTTTCTTTCTATCTTTGCGGTTATAAATTTATACTCAATCTTATGTTAGAATTTACAAACAAAACAGTTTTGAATGCAAATGTTATAAAATATTTTACATTATTGGGAAAGAGGGAGGGGCTGGGACATGCAATGTTTTGTTATAGAATTATGACGCCATGTGGCTGTGTGTGTTGGTGTGTTGATGTGTGTGTGTGTGTGCGACCAACATAACTACTTACCTACTTCACTTGGTCATGTTGTGTGCTTCTTTTGTATGTTTGTGTGTGTCAAGCACAGCGGGATGACAAATGCAACGCTCATTGATGAATAATTATGTCGCTGTAAATGTCCGTGAGCGAGTTTGAATTTGTGCGTGTGTTCGTTACCTGTGTACACATGTGTGTGTGCTCGTTACCTGTGTACACGTATGTGTGTGTGTGTTTGTGTTCGTAAAGCGCGTGTTTGTATTTTATTGTTTGTGCGTGAGTGTTAACAAGTGAGCGTGTTTGTGTGAAAGAAAAGAGCGAGACAATCGCAATGTTCTACAAGACATATTGCTGTGAGTGTGAACACTCTTTGTGTGCTTCAGTCTGCATTGAGGAGCCGGGGAGTCATTGGGATGAAGAGATGTAACAGACACACTCAAACAAGTACGATTTCATGATATGGATTTTTTTTTTAAACTGCTATTTTTATTCTTCTATTAGGAATCGATTTTTTATACACCAAAACCTTGTCAAGCTAGAAAAGGAAGAATGGAAATAAAAGCGTCTGTATTGGAGAGAAATGAATCTTCTTAACCACACCCACGCCACTTCTATCTCGACAAACACACATAGTTCTCTTGTGCCCTTTTTCTTGCAATAAAAAGCTCAATAAAATAAATAACAAAATCAAGCAATGACAACAGTAAAACAACAAACACTATAAACAACAAACACTATAAACAACAAACACTATAAACAACAAACACTATAAACAACAAACACTATAAACAACAAACACTATAAACAACAAACACTATAAACAACTAACACTATAAACAACAAACACTATAAACAACAAACACTATAACCAAGAAACAAAGACAACTATGGGAGACAACACTACAATACAACCACATCACTGGACTGTAAAGAATTAGATATGACTACAATGGAATACTTTTGGTTTGTCTTCAACTGAGCTGTTGAAAGTCGACCTATGTAATTACTGTACCAAAAACATACTTTAGGAGTTAGGAGATCATTCAGATGTGTTAAATTTAGGGCTATTTCCACTGATGTAAAAAAAAAGAATGCAATGGACTCGGAAACTATATTATTAAGGCCAAAATTAATAGGCTTTCACGTGACTTTCACTTATCCATAAAATTATATTTCATAAACACTGACCTGTAAATACAGTCCAAGTGACTTAGACTTCCTCTTTATCATATAGATTTGTTCTTATTATAAGTAAAGTACCATTAGGACCAAACTGATCATAGGGCCAGTGAAGCAGCGTTCACCAGTTTCTGTGGCCACGACATACTAGCGGATGTGTAGCCAGCACAATGCCCAGCCGCCTTTACTTTACCCCAATTAATGCCAGGTACCCACCAGAGCTGGGTAGGCTCAGCGACACACTCAAGGTCCGGGAAAAAAAATTCTAGCCTGTACCAGGATTCGAACCCAGAACCTTCGGATCGCCAGTAGAACGCGCTACCACCGTAACCCATTTGTTCTATTTGTAGATTGTTTTTTCCTGTAAGTTGCTTCTATGGATAAGTGAATAGTGGAAATAGTGTAATCAATTCCAGCCTCACTTTGGGCATACAAAATTTATAATGGAGGCGCTACCCATTCTTTGTATAGATCAGTGGCTATTTCAAGTACCCCTCCACACACACACACACACAACACACACACACATACACACACACATACACACACAACACACACACACATACACACACACACATACACACACAATACACACACACACACACACAAAACACACACACACACACAAAACACACATATACACGCACACAATACAATACACACACACAAAACACACACACACAACACACTTTCATGCAGATGTATACAAATATGGTGTAGAACAGCTCCTAAATACACGGCTATGGACTATGGACCCGCCTACAAGGGAATTTGTAGGAATTTGTGTTTCTCATTGACACATTGCGTGAACACACACACACACATAGAACATATAATATAACCAGTGAATTATCGTTGAATGAAGAGATAACCTCAGTTCCATGAAGAGACTGTACTTTACTGCGCATGTGTACAATATACAAGATAGGTAGACCAGGCCTATAATATCTGCTATTTACACGGACTCAAAGAAATCACTCAACTGTGACTTAGCTGTCAAACAGATCTAGGCGTAACTCTTCCTTCTCCCCTCAAGTACTGAAAGCCTTTTCTTCTTTACAAATACTTTTACGCTTTGATGCTTTCCTCTTTTCGCATCTATTGGTATGGCTGGAGTTATGCATTAATATGCATCTTGCTTTCTACAGTGCATTTACTAAAGGGTCTATAGTCTATATAGTGTGAACATATTATATCGTCGACTGTGTAAACAGGATGAGTTCGTCGACGTTTCAGGTCGAACTTGTTATACGAGTCACATGAAATAGTAGACCTATCACGGGCGCGTAGTTAGATCTAATCCATTTTCTTTCTTATTGCCTTTTGGTGTTTTCTTTTGAGTATTTTCTGTTTACTTTATAAATGTTAAAAATGTGCATAATTTCGAATCGTTTACCAGCTCTGTTAAGTGGATCACTAGCTTTTATACGTTTTAATGTTTCTTTCAATAAGACATGTCGATAAACGTTTCCTGCCTTTCTTCATGTGTTGTCCTCAACATTTACTTAGAGTCTTCTGTTGATCTCTTTCTTGCGGTATTTATATATGCATTATTTCCTATTATTTCGTATTGTCAATGACCTAGAGACAAGCTGAGGCCATGCAGAAGGTGAGATGGCCAATTGGGGTAATGGAAACGCCAATAAGGTTGAGAGCCTTTATTATTGTCACCTCTGGCTGTATATGCTGATTAAAAAAGGGAAAAGCGGTTTATTATTAAGGGGCTTCAATGTACATTTTCTGTAGGCCCTACATTTATATGTTTACTCGCATGCTTCACTTAGGCTTAAATTCACATACACACATTATTCACTCACTGCAGATGTGTAACACACCTTACACACAACACATTTTAAATAATAAACACTAGTCTAACAAGGTCAACACACACGGTGGTCGAGCGGCATCAGACTCGGAGTACTAACCACAGGAGCAGCCGAACATAATATGTGATTGCCAACGATATTCTATGTTGTGCAACAAATAAAAATGATCATGTAAAAGTTGTATAATTGACTTAAATAATATTGTAAGTAAAAGTTGTATAATTGACTTAAATAATATTGTAAGTAAAAGTTTTATAATTGACTTAAATAATATTGTAAGTAAAAGTTGTATAATTGACTTAAATAATATTGTAAGTAAAAGTTGTATAATTGACTTAAATAATATTGTAAGTAAAAGTTGTATAATTGACTTAAATAATATTGTAAGTAAAAGTTGTATAATTGACTTAAATAATATTGTAAGTAAAAGTTGTATAATTGACTTAAATAATATTGTAAGTAAAAGTTGTATAATTGACTTAAATAATATTGTAAGTAAAAGTTGTATAATTGACTTAAATAATATTGTAAGTAAAAGTTGTATAATTGACTTAAATAATATTGTAAGTAAAAGTTGTATAATTGACTTAAATAATAGTGTAAGTAAAAGTTGTATAATTGACTTAAATAATATTGTAAGTAAAAGTTGTATAATTGACTTAAATAATAGTGTAAGTAAAAGTTGTATAATTGACTTAAATAATATTCTAAGTAAAAGTTGTATAATTGACTTAAATAATATTGTTGTTGTTTTTAGCATTTAGAAAATATCCTACGCTGCATTTGTAATTAATTTTGTTTGAATAGATCGCAGACGATTTCCTGATCGGTTTGCCAATAGACAGCTATTGCAAGAAAAATGTAGGTTTACTGATTGCGGGTTTAATCCTGTACGATTCAAATGAAACACATTTGGTCCTCCTTTTCGGCTCTCCATGTCCCACTGGCTACCATACCTATAGATCAAATTGATCTTAAGGTGAAATTTTACTGATTTACTCAACACACATATTTACAAACATACACACAAGTCACTCAGCAAACTTCAACAAAAAAAAGAAATAAAACGCGACTCGCTCACCGCACACTTAGATCTCTCTTCACACAGTCACACATAAAGTGTTCACATCACATTTACACACAATTTACAATATATTTATAAAAGCTACACACACAACCGACTCACCAACAAAACATTCACACACATACACACACACACATTTTTATATACATAAGCGTTCTAAAATGTCTTGTGTCAACACAGAAACTGTTTGTTAAATCCAACCAACCATTTCTCTCTGCACGCCAAATCAAACAACACGTGTAACTTAATTCAAAATAAGCGGCAACAGGAGCCAAGAGGCAGGGATGGGTGACTGGTGTGGGGGTGGGGGTAGGGGGCGAATGGTTGCCTAGTGGGGAGGTAGTAAATCGATTAACGGCAAAGGTTTCTATGTTTTCAGGGCAAATCGCTGGCCCTGGTGTGAGTCACTGTACAAACCTGTCAGGGTGATGGTTCACTAATATAGGTCAAATATACGCTGCAATGACGCTGTTTCGGTTAAGGCCGCACGAATGTACATCAACTACAACACTACAGTGTACGTCTACTCATTTCATCAACATTAGCACCTAGCTACATCAAAAGGGATATGTCTTCAAGCTACATGGACATCAGCACCAAGTTAGACTAGCTACATCATTACAATGTATAGCATGATCAACTTTAGCACCTAGCATCAACAACAAAGTGTAGGCCTACTAGCTACATTAGCACCTAGCTACATCAATAGAAAGAAGGTCTTCTAGCTACATCAACATTAACTACAACAACATGGCGTAAGCCTACTAGCTATATGAACTTTAGCACCTAGCTACATCAACACATTGTATGCCTGAAAGCTACATCCAACTTTAGCACCTAGCTACAACATCACGGCGTAGGCTTACTAGTAGCTACATCGACGTGGTCAACAAGTTTAGTCATCCAACAATGTTATCAACAAAGAGAACATACTAAATTTCTATTTAATCAAATTAAATAGTTCAACTTGTAACAATTCTCACTATTAGTAAACCAAATATTCACAGCTGGTATAATAAATGGGTAATCCAATATAGGCCTATGCCCCGCCAATACGAACATTTCACGTAAGTGTGTTGTATTATAAATGAATCATTCTATGCAGTAGCCTTCACAAGCATCTCTTGCATTATGTTAACAGCAACAGAATATAACATTAACATGAGATTTTATGCTCAATGAAAAAAAAAATCGTTCTCATACCGTTATACCAATTTTTGGTTTGCTTAAACTGTTAGTACTGCCAGAATCATTTATATATTCTAAAAAATGAAAGAGAAAAAAAATCCATTTTCATTCTAAACCCATTCACATGGATTAAAAATGTTTAGTACCGCAGAGATATGATGGCATGATATACAAAAAAATTCATTGAATCTTTGCTTAAATTTAACGCGATATTTTAATATTCAAATGCTTATTTTTGAATTTGGTTTCCTGGTCTTTAAAAAGAACATTGTGTCTAATTCGAAAGACTGATTCTGACTAGCCTCTAGTTGTAAAGACTGGTTCGTTTTGTTTTTTGTTTTTTTGCTTAAATAGTTATTAGACCACGGACAGACATAACATGTTGGAAAAACTTGTGACAGAAGACATGGGTTGGAACTAGCACAGTATCAGAGAATGAAGATAATGTACTACAGATCTGCCTCCTGTACTATTCTGTCCGGTCAATCTTCTGGTCCCGAGTAAACCCCCTTGAAGACAAAGTCTTTATAGAACAACTCAAAATCACAGCGCAGTTCATTAAAAAAAATTTGAACTTGTTGAACTTCTCCAAGTTCTCCAGCTTCCAACTACACACTGAGAACAATGATGAAGCTGGTGAATGTAAATACGTGATGTGTTTGTGTGTGTTAGTTTTATTCAAATCTCCAGAGAGGAGCTGTACAGAGTTGTACTGTTCAATAGTTAAGAACTTATCATTAACCCATTAGGTTGTTGAAGAAGGGCGCATCCATTGTCTCTCGAGACAGAAGGAGCCATTATTAACCCACTTAACGATTTGTATAGCGTACTTTTTTTTCAATTGGTTAAGATTTAAGATGTCTTAATGATTTTAGATATATTAGATCTATATATGTTTTTAACAGAAGAAGGGGAGGTAAAAACCTTTTGGTAGACCTAAACAGCAAACAATGAATCCAAATTAACGCTAGGACTCCCCCCCCCTCCCAATTCTAAACGGTGTCCACGAGTCTAGTCAGCTCTGATTGGTGCTTCGGTGTGATACCCGTCATTAGTTTGCAAAAAGGAATGGCGCCGGATAATGTACTAGCCACACAGGCCCATTGTATGCTACGGTCACGGAAACCTGTGAATGCTGTTTCACTCGCCAAATAGACCAACATGGGCCAAACGGGATACTTTATTAAAAAAGCAAATAACAAGAAACAGTAGTTTTTTTTCTCACCCTCCTTTCTTGTTTGTTTATAAGGACGCCCATCAGAACATTGACATACTATATAAATGATTTCCACGTTTAAATTTTTAAGTCATTTTTTCTTGAATAATTGAATTGATCATTTTATGTTTTAAACAAACTAGATCTATTCTAGACTATATAGCGTTAGTCTTTTATTAAAGTTTCACAATGCCTTTTGCTGAACTAAAACAATATACTATCATATTACAAAGTAATATTTGAAATCAAATCATACAGACTTACCTTTTATTTCCTTCCTTACAGCCAAAACTATTTGAACGACACGCTCTAATAATTTTTCCCTTGACTAAAAAGATCTAAAGAATGCACTACAGACGCTACACTTCACGACATCTGCGTTTCACGGTCCCCGTCTGCAACGCGTCCACTTTTGTGCGCGCGAGTCGATTTTCTCCCTTGACAAAGGGAGGCGATTTCGTTCTTTCGATGCCTGCCCAGAGTTACCACAATGATATAATAAAAATGTATGCATTTTATGTTTCAAATATTTAAATTTCCAGTTGAATGACTTTAGTAAATATTTTATTAAATGTACTTTATAAGAGTGCTTTAAACATCTCGAACTTCTATCTCCTTGAATTGAATTGGTGGTTGATTATAATTATGTGAACAATAACATACATATGTAAGTTTTAAAAAAATGTACAACACATTTGGGGACTTCCATTAATTACGTCAACAATTTTAAGACAATTTCCCCCCCCCCCCTTTCCTCCTTGTCAACAATTGTTTAGCTTTCAGAGACCCCCCCCCCCTCTATATAATTATGAATTATATCTACAATTTGTCCCCCCTCCTCAGTATTAATTCACAAAATTGTATACGCTGGCTTTATGTTTAAAATAGACTTTAGATTGAAAAGACTATACTTAATTTTAATATATTTTAAAACGTGTTAACTTTAGCTGATTTCCAATGGACTATATGGGCTATAATTCTCAAAGACATAGCCAGGACAGAGTGTAACAAGATGCCTTCAATTCGAGGATTGTAACAATATTTCTCTTTCTTTTCTTTCTTCTTATTTTCATAGAAATATTTAATGAATTTAATTTAACGCATACTATCAAGGTTAGCTGAAACTTACTTTTAATTTTATTATCATAGTAATACAGTAAACAATATAATTAATGTGCTTAATTAAGTGAAGCGTGTTTAATTGTAAATTTCATGTAATGATTTGTATATGTGACGTCCCATTGTTTAAGCACTCTCACTAACCCTAGTCATACATTAGCACAACTGTTTGACTCCCCCCCCCCCTTTTTTTTCCCTCGATTTCCTAAGTCCGGAACTTCAGTTATGGACGACCCCTTTTTATTTATTATTTTTGTTTTTTGTTTTTTTGTTGTTTTTTTTACTTCAAAATCGTGTTACCAGCATTTTGTTTAGCTGAGGCGATTACAATCCAATTGTTCGTTTGCTCCAATAAAATAGAACGCTTACACAACCTGCAATAGAAACACACAGACTGAAATGTAAGTTCTTTTCAAGAAATTAATATTTTTTTATTGATCGAAATAAATGGAAATCAGCATTGATTACATTTATCATAGGCCTACTTTAACGACGTTACAAATTAACATAAAAAGCATTTTAAAGTACTGAAACAAAAATGATAAAAATAGAATTATGAAATAGACATTAACATTATGTTTATTGGAGTTAAGTATTTGTTAACAAGACATTAACATTATCTTTATTGGAGTTAAGTATTTGTTAACAAGACATTAATATTATCTTTATTGGAGTTAACTATTTGTTAACAACACATTATCATTATGTTTATCCGAGTTAACTATTATTAACAAGACATTACCATTATGATTATCCGATTTAACTATTTGTTAACAAGACATTTACATTGTGTTTATCCAAGTAAACAATTTTTAACAAGACATTTTGTTTAAACCAATAGGCTAAACTATTTGTTAACAGGTCACTTGGTGCATGTAGTTTGCACTTTGGTACATTTGGAGTTTGGAGTTGAGCAATTAAGTTATATAATTCTGACCGATTTCGGAATAAAGAAGATCCTAACTTTCTCAGTTCAATGACCGAACAAGACGAGCCGACCACTTCGTCTAGATCTTGTGTAGACCTAGTTGTGGTTAACATATGTATATACGTACTCTTTCTTCCCGAGTGGCATTCGGGCATGTAATGGGTTTCCTGAACAAACCAGGAAAACCAGTACCCCAACATCATCTAAAAGACTGATCAAAATACAATACTAGACTGAGAACACGGTTAAGCATAGGACCCAATTTACTTTTGTATTTTGTATACAAGGAGCGTCTTTAACATATAAGATAAAGATATGATATAATGATCCGGAAACCTTGAACGAATGTTAGCTAAATCAATTTCACACAAAGAGAATTAATGTTATTTTAGAAATACAGTAAAAATAAAGAAAGAAGGTGAACGAGAAAACCTGCTACCAGACTATCAATGTATATTTTAATGTCTAAGGGAGACAGCTGTGTAAATTTCAACAGATTTCTTCCTTTAATATGATTATTTCCCCTGTATCTATTTTCTAAAACGGCCAACCATTTTACTTTAACTCGCAGCTTGTGATAACAGTGTTGAATCTGCGCTTGCCAAATTTTTTCATTTGTTATGCTTACGTTCTCTCCAGGGCCGGCTCATCCATGTAGGCAAACTAGTCGGCTGCCTAGGGCGCAAGATTTGGGGGGGGGGGGGGCGCAAAAATTGAAATTTTTTAAAAATTTGGGGAGTTAAAAAAAAATATACTATATTAAAGTTTAGTACTTCTGCGCGCTACTAGCATAGGCAGATGAATGACTAGGTAATGAAAGGCAAAGGGTAGTTTATTTAAGTTGTCTTAGAAAATAGGAAAGTATGCCGTAACAGTACTTAGTTTCGCAACCTCGCTGTGCGTAGCGTAGTGCAAAAAAAGGCACCCCCTAACTTCCAGGCCACACCCTGGATGCGATGCGGTGGCGGAATATCATAGTGAAGTGACGTGACAGTGTCCTTCAAGTCAGTTCGTGAATCGTAAGTAGAGAGGGCGCTGAGTTGTTTGCATTGGCAATGCAGTTGTTTTTGTGCATTTTCAGTATGTTAATGACGATTCCCTAAATGGCACTCGATGGTCCAGTCGAATTGATGCAATAACAAATATGCGCTACCAGTTATCTCATGTTTGTGATGCCGTGGAAGATATTTCTGAAGACACTGATTATTTATTGGATCTAGTGGCAGTATTGCGAAAGGAGAAACACTTGGGTTACTTAAAAATATCTCAGACTTCAAGTTTATTGTTGCACTTGTCGCATAGCACAACATTTTGTTTCAAGTAAACATAACTAGTAAGATACTGCAAGAAAGGGACTCCAGAGAGCAGTTAATCACCTGAAAAAAAAAACGAAGAGTTTTTGGTTACAGCTAGAAGTGATTTAGAGTTCAATAGAGTTCTGGTTGAAGCTAATGAAGTAGCATAAGAAGTTGCATAGAATAGAACTAGTATTTGAGAAAGAGAAGGTACGAATTAAAAAAAAAAGAACATTGTTGATTACGAAACAACAGTTGAATCTGTAAATATTGAAGGTGACCCATCAGAAAGTTTCAAGATCCACTTTTATTTTGCTGCTTTAGACACAGCTGTTTATGGGGTAAAAGAAATATTTTCCAAGTTAAATAAAGTATCTGGTGTCTTTGGATTTTTGTATAGCATTCATGACCTTAAAAACAAAACTACATCAGAGGTTAAGTTGATGTGCAAAAACTTGGAAAAAGCATTAGTAATTAAAAAGATGAAGGTTTGAGTTAATCTGACAGTGCTGCTGTACGACAGTGTTCTGAATCAAGGGCAATGTCTCATTATCTCCATGACTCAGTATCATATCCTGAAGAAGTCCTAAACTACATTTACCAACAGAATCTTGAAAATGGATTTCCTAACATTTGTGTAGCCCATCGTATTTTGCTTACGTTGCTACTTTCCGTAGCTAGTGCTGAACGAAGATTTTAAAAACTTAAGCTAATTAAAACCTACCTGCGTAGTACAATGTGTCAGGAGTCAGGAGAGACTTGCAGGTCTGGTGACAATTTCTATGGAAAGTGAGATAGCAAGACAGTTAGACTCAAAAGCCCTCATACAAGAATTTGCTAAGCAGAAAGCAAGAAAAGTACCATTAAGGTTTTAGTCTTTAGGATTATAAATACTGGTAATCAGTATTTAAACGTGACTTTTGGACCGTAGTTATGAAAAGAATAATCCAATATCAAACAATATCAAGTAGTCTATGTGTATTTTTTTAAGTGTTATAAAAACTGAAAAAAATATCTATAATCTAACTGAGTTTCGGTTTGTTATTAGGACAACTGTACATAATGCAGGTATAAAACCTATAAACCCATACATCTAATGTAAAACTGTGTGTTATGTAACTTTTTAATAATATTTTAGATTTCTAATTATTAATCTATTGTGCAAAGCCATTGTTACTTTTCATTCAATTGTTTTATTTACATTTCACAGTCATCAATCAAAGGTTATAAAATAAAATTCTTTGATTGCCTATAACAATTATTAACAATAACACATTTTCGAAGTTCCAAACCCGGAAGATCCCGCCGAATGCACTTTAATGAGGGCGCATAATTTGTTTTCGCCTAGGGCGTCAAAAACCTAGAGCCGGCCCTGTTTCTGTCTACCGAATTTATAAGTCTCTAAACAAAAACAGGATGAGCCCAGGGCCACCCCAGCCATTAGCTACCCACGACACAGAAGTGTGTTCTCTCTACCGGAGTAGCACGCGGGAAAATGAGCTAGATGTCCTTGAGCTAGATGAGCTTGAACAAGCCTTAAAACAACATTTAAAAACGCTTTTCGAAATACAAGGCTGGACTCAAAACAAACTTCAGTATAGAAGGCGTGTCTGTAACACGTGAGATAAGAAAGGAGCATCTGTAATACATTGGATAAGATAAAATGAGCCAACTAGTTTATCTCAAAAAGTTGGATATTACTACATTCTGAAGGTAAGTGGGGGAAAAAATAGTTAATAAACTGCATAAGTACGCAGAAATGTTGGAATGATAAAGTCAACTGCAAGCTATGTATCTTCTTATCTTATATATTACAGACGCTCTTTCTATGCAGAAGATTATTTCGCCCTACGCTCATCCGTGGTACGAGTCTAGTCTTGCATCTTTATTAATGTTTTAAATGATGTTAGATTACTAGTTTTCTTGTTTTGTTCAGGAAACCCATTCCATGCCCTAATGCCACTCGGGAAGAATGAGTACTTACTTTTTCTACTACTATCGTTTTCAATATTCTTTTAGGTAACACTTCTTTCAGTAGAATGGTATATGGCATTCTTTCATCCTCAAGGGACGATGGCGCAGTCTCCTATTGCTCTGTTCGTCACCTTCCCGCTAGCTCGCTTTTCTTCACTCCTTTCTGTGAGGGTGGCTTCTGCGACTTAAGTGTCCTCGCGCACCTTTGACCGCCAGGAGGTGCGTTCCTCGGCAAGGCTCTCCCACGTTTTGTGATCAATGTGTGCCAGTAGCATACTTTTACTAATGGGCCGTATTGCTGCTGAGAGTTAACACCCTTGCTCCTTATACAAGTCAATATTTTATGACTGACTTGTAATTTACAAGTCAGTCATAAAAGATTGACTTGTAAAAGGGGCAAGGGTGTTAACTCTCAGCAGCAATACGGCCCATTGAAATGATGGTTCATGGTTCATTACCATATATAAAGAAATTCGTTATGTTGTTTATTCTATGGGCTACATTGGTCCAAACACGTATTTGGGTTAATTAATATTCCTGTCTCGGGATTGTATAAATTATAAACTATTACTGACAATGAAATGACCTACAAACTTTTTTTTTTAAATTCATAAACGTTTTATTAATTTCTTCTCAGAAAAATTAAAAAAAACTTCAAGAATGAAACTTAGGACAAGTTCAATTATAGGTTTATCATTAATTAAGCTTTTTTATTAGAACGGTGTAAGTATTTCAAACACCCTCTGAATAAATGACCTGGTATTACAATTGCAAATACCATCGGAACAAATAAGTGGTGTGACTATTGCAATCATCACCTGGAACACATGAATCATTTTGTTTAATGTGTATGAAAGAACTAATTAATTATTAAAGAATATTTCTACTTCAGGAATTGACAATATTTTCTTAGCATCAGAATATAACTGATACTAAATAATCAAAAAACGAAAGAAATAACTATAGCTATAGTCTACTCTACACAATCATACACATTCACACATAGACACCCACACCTATAATTCCGGTGTGTATGTGTTTTTTTGTGTGTTGTTGTTGTTGCTGAAAATTGAAAACATGCCTGAATAACGCAGACGACTTTTAATTATTATATGGCAATACTTATTACCAAAAAATAAAATGAGAAGGAGAGAGAGAGAGAACAAGAGAGAAAACAGTCAAAAAGGGTTGGAAGGGGGTATACGCATTTAAATATTTATCGTAGGCTCTATGTACCTTGGGCAGATAATTAGAGACATAGGTCAAAACCAGATGCGCGAAACAGGTGGCCTGCAAGACACAACATGGCATGTCAATCCTTTTCCTGTGATTCCCACAGAGCTTCTTACGCCTATCATTTTTATATAAATAATGTAGATCTAGATAAATTGAAGGAATATTTGGCCCGTCTTGTTGTATCCTATTCCTTATAATATGACGTGAAAATGTTGAACACCACTGATCTATATAGTCTATATTTGTTGAAACTTCCTGTAGACCCCATAGCAGTACTGACTTTTTATTATAATTGGGAGGGGGGGTATTTTCAGAATGTATATCCTGAGTAATGCTGAGTAACCATGGCAACTTTATCCCCCTTGGTCGCATCCAGTCAGAACCATCCACTCAGATGTTCCATTAGGCGTTGATCTCGCGCCGTATCCTAAATCTCCCTGACACACATAAATGTTTACATCTCGTTCAACAAGTAGTAGGAAGTTCACGGTCGCTATTAGTGCACTGGAAACGATGTAACGTTGTTTATGTTTTCTGGGAGTCCTGCAAACCTGACGAACAAACCGACATACAGGATCTCTTGTACAACACATTATCTTTCTCCAAACATCTTCAGTCATTCAAGGAAAGATAGGTCAAAAACTATTTTATGCCAAATTATTCCTGGTGAAAAAAAAAGAGGAAGTTGATTGTGAAAACAGACATTTCATTCAAGGGGATTTACGTTTTTAGCTTGCATTTTATTTGTATACGCATTCATTCATCGTAGTGGTAAGTTATGTTTTGTTTGTTATTAGCACGCCTTCTGGTGCTAATGTTTTCTTATTGATAAAGATAATTCAACCTTTGATTGCAAAAAAGTTTATTCTTGAAACATGATTTTAATCATAAAGTACTTGTACTGGAAAGTAAATTTCCCTAATTTATAAGAATTATAAACTTCGGTTGATCCATGCCAACAATTGCAAAAAAAAAAAAAGAATTTTCACCAAATTAAAAACGCTGCGTTTTTAAAGCGAAATATTTCGCATTGTTGTTGTTTCATTCTTTTAATTCGTATGTAACAATAAAAAGAATGTGCTCAATTTTCATTACTTTCGTTTTAACTTGACAACTTTAAATTTAAAAAATATTATTTTAAAACAACTAAAATGGATTTCTCAGATGTTCTTAAAAATATAATCCGAACACACATGCTCGATACCGAATCGACAGTGTTGAACTTTAAATACACATGCTCGATACCGCTTCGACGATGTTGAACTTTAAATACACATGCTCGATACCGCCCCGACAGTGTTGGACGTAAAATATACATGCTCGATACCGTCTCGACGGTGTTGGACAATAAATACACATGCTCGATACCGCGTCAACAGTGTTGGACTATAGGGCCTAAATACACATGTTCGATATCGCCTCGACAGTGTTGGACTTTAAATACACATGCTCGATACCGCCTCGATACCTGTTGAGCCTTAATTAACCAATTAATTCCGCTCATTTACCCTGCGCTGTACGTTGTATCGAAGGGGGAGGGGTTGTGGGTGTGTGGAGGTAGCCAGAAAGAAGATCAGGTTGTAGTGTTCTATTGTCCTCATTGACTCCGTCACTTCCAATTAACTAGAATTAATTGAACCTTTCAATAAACGAGTTTTTCTTATTTGGTTCACATTATCACCTGTCTATGGAATTATTTTCTTTCTGCCATATTGTGTGACTTTCAGAAACTCATGTAAATGAGAATTGAACACCCGTCTCCCGCGTGAGTCTAAAATATGATTATTAGACTTTACTTACCAAAAACATTTTAGGAAAGCTTTAAGTCATAAAATTCTTTACTATCTTTTTTTTAAAAAGTAATATGAATGCAATTTTTTTTTTAAAGTTGAAAAGGGAAGCCATCAGCGGGGAACCAAACCCAGGTCGCCCGCTTGGCAGTCGGATACGATAATCACTGAGCTATGGAGGACATCTGTGACATCGCAAAAGTAAAATATGAGGCAATCAGATCACGTGTCCTTAAATTAACCAATGGGAGTCGGATAACACACACACGGACTACTTTATATATAGATATCATCAATATATATAATTACCGTGAGTTTGTTTTTATATATATATATGTGTGTGTTGGTTCGCTATAGGCTCCTAGGCCGTTTGATCGTTAAATTTTAAATTGGAAACGTCTTCCGAAATATACTTTTATTGACTTGTAAGTTTACAGACGTTCCTTCTGGATAGAAGATTATTACGTCCACTAGGCCCCAAAACTCCTGCAGGGCGGCAGGGGATCGGCCTGGGGGCAATGCTAGAACCTGGGGCCGTTTTGTTGGCAGTCCGGTGAACTAACCGTGTGACGAATGTGTCAGGGGAAAAAATTTCTTATGTTAAATAAAACTTATCAATATCAGTAAATCAACACTTTGACAAAATGACAAATAAATGTAAAAAATTAGGCTTTGCAAAAAAAAATTTCAACCTGATATTATTTAAACCTGTTTAGTGCTATATTATGTATTTTCAGTTTGAAATTCATCAGCAAATATAAATGCAAGGAAAAATAAAGAAACTATATAACAAATTCAAAAATAAATACCCATTATAATATGAACAATATTGCTTAATTCATCAATTTATTATGTTTAATTAACGTAGGCCTATTATTAATTACCGTATGTTAATGTTCTAAACTGAGCGCTATTTCAGAATAATGTCCCTTTGAAATGCTTTCACACCGTTCATTTGCTATGCTGAACGCCAGAGCTTATCGGGTTTTCCCTATTCACGCTTGCTTTTTAAAAAAAAAGTTACACACTCTCTTTTAACAAAACACATTGTAGAGTCTAATCATTCGTTTCTCCGTCATTTTGACGGACATAGCCGCTTGTATATATCTATATATTTACCGTATATATACTTATACACATAATATAGGTCTTTCTGTTTTCTTAGGACCTCTTGGTACGCGGACCTAGGAAATTATCAATTTGATAATAACTTTTGTTTATATTTGTCATGTTTCTTTTGCATTACGATAATGGGGCAGACCATAATTAATGTCATCACAAGATTTAGGTTGATAATTAACTCTTGTTTATATTTGTCATGTTTTTTTTTCCATTACGATAATGAACCGACCATAATTAATGTCAACACTCGATTTAGGCTAATTCCCCCCCCCTCTCTCCCATCATAACCAATCGTCACAAAAATTACGACCCCTTCATATATGACGTCTCAGCATTAATATGTTTCAATTACCTTTTTATTGTCATTGTCGTATAAGTATTCCTATAAACACGAGGCTATAATTGCTGCAGTAAATTTTATGCAACATGTTAAAGTGGAAATATAATTCAAAGAGGCATATTGTTTTTGGATGTGACGACACATTGTTTTAACACCCGCCCTCATCTTAGAACCGGAACTAGAATTGAGTACTCGGTTCCATCTCCAAAAAAAACCCCGATTTCCACAAATTCATTGGCTCTTCAGATCTGTAAGCCTTAATACATTGTGAAATTTAAGCTGTTGTGAATTTGACACCTTTTCCCTCTCTGCAGTACTATTAAAGCTATTACTGTCAAACAAAACCTTTGTGGCAGACGAGACTGGAGAGAGACAATAAAATGCAAATGCGTATGAGTTAGGCAAGGCAATAGTTGGGCCAATGTTAATAAAACAATAGCTTTACACTCCCCCCCCCCAATTCCATTTCCTGTAAATGGCACCTGTTCGATAGAAAAAGGTTGAAATTAACGCCTCGCTATAAAGGGTATCACTTATCTAATTTTATTCCGACAGGAAATTCTAAATGTCAGCTGTGCAATACTTTACGCTTACACTTCACACGAGGTCTGGAATCTGTTCAGAAATTACAGTGTCGGTGCTTCCGGTGGGCGAACTATGCGTTCTACTAGGGCAGCGGTTCCCGAACGACCATTTCACGGGGTTGCCTAAGACCAGTGGAAAACACATTATTTTCGATGGTCTTAGAAAACGAGACACCGCTTCTCTATCCGTGTCCAAGCGGTCCGCCCACATGCAGATACATCCACCTACGAGTACCCGGCGTGATAATATCAAAGTGCCAACCCCATCACATACTACTCGTACAAATACAGATGTATGTAACAGGGTTGGCGCCGTAATGTAGCCTACTTATGCAGACCAGTCACACATGTGTAAAGAGCATCTTCTTTGTTAAATCAGCCACTGCGTTGAGAGCTGCCGTGTTGGCGGTAAAACGACAATTCATGAATATTTTGTTCAGTCTGAATTTCAATGTTAGGTACTGATTTAGTCATCAAAAGAAATTGCAACTGTACAATTAGTCGGCAATTATTAGCAACGAACACGCTGTCTTGGTTGTATCAATTCTGTAAAGGCGAGCTGTTAAAACAGTCGACTGTTTTTGTCACTATGCAACGAGTTGGATGCGCCAAATAGACCTTTTTTACTTTGACCCGAAAAAGGGGCTTGGCCTTGAGACTCACTGACATATATTTCTTTTGGGGGCACAAAGATTTTTGTTTCTTCTTTCCATATAGTATTTTACTAAAGGCGTTGTTTTTTTTTAATGTTATTATAGTTGTTTTTTAATTTTAGACCATAAAAACACATGGAAACCTTATACTAAGAACATAGGAAGGGAATTGTTAAAAAAATAACGTTTAGAGCTTCTTTTTGTTTTAAGAAAAAAATTTTTTTGACCTGGACTCTATGCTTTGGACCTTAATATTATGGTCGATTCTACTGTGATCGCTGTGTCATTACTTTTTGTTCGAGTTTCTACAATGTAAAGTAAAAAAAAAAATAACGTTTAGAACTAGTTTTGTATCGAAAAATAATAATTAGGCCTAGATCTATAATGTTTATATTACTGTCGGCTATTCAAGCTATTGCTTAACTTAGCCCTAGCCCTAGATCGTTCGTTTTGATTAATAAAAAGGAAATATAATTCTAGATATATTTAATGTTTGATAGAGACAGAGGCAAGAGCCGATGCATCTTCACGAATATAGCAAACATTATGTTAAACTTAAAAAAAATATTGTTCGTAGGAAGAGGCTAATATATATAGGCATATAGGCCTAGGCTATGTCGTATAGTCGGGCCTATGACCGTATGTCGGCGTAGGCCTATGTTTTCCATATTGCATATGATAGGCCTATAGGCCTAAATATTCACATTGTTCTTGTCATTGTGTCATTGTGCATGAAATATTATTCAATAATTTTAATAGGCTTATAACTAAAAATTCATGAAGAAAACACGCATCAGTTTGCAAATATCAAATATATTCGCTTAATTATTTCATGCAATCGGTTAATCACCACTTTTCTATAAATCAAATAAATGATACGACATATAGGCCTATATATAATGTGACATATGCCTACTATATTCTATATCATATAATTTGGCATAGCCCTATGCCTTAGCCTTATGGCCCTATTATATGGCATATAGAATATAGGTTACATTTATATAAGCAAAGGTCCTTTTTTCTATATTTAATATTGTGACATAGCTTATTGGTTAATAGGCTTAAATTATTATAGATTAGGCCTAGGCCTATAGCCTATAGCCTATAATATAGACGTAGCCTAAATTAATATTTTGAGCTTAAATGGGCTTAAACCGTTTAAATTATAGCCTAGCCTTTTAGAATAATTAACAAAATGAAAAGGTCTATATTGCTCTGCTATTTTACTTGGGATGTTAATACCATTTTTTTTTCAAAACAGGTTTTCGGTTCTATAAATCCGATTTTACACCGGATTTCGTTCCCCCCCCCCCTCTTCCCCGCGCGATGTCATAGACCGGAAAAGCAAAGTGTTCGAGTTTTATATAGCTATTTAAAAAAAAAAGTTAAAACTTAATTAGTCTTCTTCTTCTTCTTCGTTCTCGTTAGTGTTTGCAGGGAATTCAAGGGATTGATTTGTGGGAACACAAACTTTACCATAAAATTCTTTCCAACTAAGAAACCGTGTGCTAATTGATTACCTTTACATGCACATAAGTACTCTTTCTTCCTGAGTAGCATTCGGGCATGGAATGGGTTGCATGAACAAACCAGGAAAACCAATAACCTAACATCATTTAAAACATTAATAAAAATGCAAGACTAGACTCGGACCACGGATGAGCGTAGGACGCAATAATCTTCTTTATAGAAGGAGCGTCTGTAATGTATAAGATAAAAAGCCGAGAATAGCTTTCAATAGTAATAATCTAATTTCCTATTATCGTTGACCATAATATTAAGAAGCACAAGCGTGCCAACTTTTAGTGTTTATATTCTACTAGATCTAAACTATTTGAATAAACTTCAGTCCAGCACGAGGAAAATATTGTATTAACTACACACCGCGGACCTAGACTTGTATAGATCTATTAATGTATTTATTTATCAGAACATATTTTGCCTAGCACAAATAGAAAAAATATGTCTTTTATTAATAGTACCGTGAATAATAGGCCTAAAACACAGACACGGTATCTAGCCGAATTCTTCAGGGTCACAGGGAAAACCTAGTTTTGCGTCTCCATTGCGTACTTCAAAGGGAGCGCACATCATAAGCAGAACATTCCTGCTAATCATAACTTTACATTTGGTTTGATGTTGTTGTTGTTTTTTTTTACCATAAACCAAGCGATAGGATTTGGATAAAAAAATACTAATTAGTGTGAGCAAGGCATTTCAAGAATTGTTTTGTGCGAATCCAGCATTATTTTTTTGAAAATATTTCCATCAGAAAGCAAGACCACAGTTCGAAGCACTTTTCGTTGATAAAAGTGAACTAATGAAAATAACATATTGTACTTGGTTGACAGCTTCGCCCTCTTAAATGAATTTAATGATCACAGCAAGGACGAAATAAGCCTTTCTCATTTTACTATAGTAGCGTTTCTAGTGACCGCTTCCGTGAGTCAAAAGAAAATGGCGGAAGCCGAGCTTCACTTTTAGTGACTGTGCATATAGGGATTGCGCATTCTGTTCTATACATATTCTTTGATCCGAACATTTAAAATAAAACCTCAGCTTTGGCGTATAAAATTGGATGAAAATAAAATGTACATATTGGCTACATTATCTGCTTTCTTTGAAAAACATGACAATTAACCAGACATAATGATTACTATGATAATTTCTGTGATAGAACAAGTGCACATGCTTGTAGACAAAATGACGTCGTACTTTCCAAATCTACCTGACATCCTATTTGCACTGCACAAAAGCCCATGTACAGTCAAGTGTTTGCAGTCATATACTATTTAAATTTGTGAATCAGGGTTTTCCAGCTTACTAATTATTAAGTCTAAACACAGAAGTAGACTTGTTGTGGAATATTGACTTTCGTTGTGCTTCTGCAAAGAATGCCTTAATCCTTATGCTTTAATTATGTTCAATTTTTACAATGAAAATACACCCTACATACAAAGTACAGTTATAAGCAGTGCTTTTTTTGTGACGGTACGCACCGGTACGGCGTACCGGCACCTTTTTTCAATGTGGGGAAAAAATTATTACTTTTCTTGTATTTTAACCTTTATCATTAATTTGTTAAAATTGAATTATTTTAAAATTGCGCGTAATAAGAATTAAAATATAAAATGCGAAACTGCTTTAAAAGTTAGGCAATCCATCACTGAGTACAGGCACCTATTTTTTTTACAAAAAAAGCACTGGTTATAAGTTATAAGGTAGCGAGGAAATTAATTTTATGGTTGGGGGTCGCCATAACATGATGAGCTGTATTAAGGGGTCGCGGCTCTAAGAAGGTTTGGCACCACTGGTCTACAGTAATATCCTCAGTGACTTATATAAGAGTATTAGGGTCGCACTGGCCATGTAATGGAACACCCATGTTTATTGGGGTGATGGCTTCTAACCGTCCATTTCTTGGGGTGCTAACAATAAAAAGAATAATTAAAGAAGGACAATGTATTAAAATAAGTATTGGAGTGATTGATCGGCTCGTGAGATTGAAGAATGAAATGTTTAAAAATGGATGAGGAATAAAATGGCCTAAAATAGGATTGATTGGGTACGTTTAGATCAACATGAGTTAGTAAGTGAGTAATGGAATAAACAATCGACTAAGTGATTGTGTGAACAGGTGAGTGATGAAGAATCATATATAGATCTATGATGTTGTACACTATTTCTGTTTAACATGCTTACAGTAAAATGTCGACGAGAGCGGCATTTTGACACAATTTACAAACCAGCGAGACTCTTTATCACAATTGCCAGGGTCAGACATTTCAGTATCCGGGAAAAGTGCTGCCAACTTTGAGATTTTAAGCTAAATTAATGTGATATGTTCATCACCGCTTTTTAAGTAAGCAAGACTTGTGCCAGGAACTTCGAATGTTACTCGTCCTTCTTTTATATATTCCGCCTAAGTTTAGACTTTGTTAAATGATAAAACATTTTTAATTCAGCGACTTACCCAAACATAAAAGTATTTTTACTCCCTTTCTATTAACTTGTATTTTCTGTCTGTCTGCTTGCTTGCTTATATGTTTGTTAGCAAAACTTTTTTTCGACCTCTTCCCGTCATCAAATCGAACTGAAACTTGGGCAGCAGACTTGTCCAGGCTAACAATACATTCTATCAAATTTTCAGCATCGTAGCCTTTGGAATAGTCACTAATACCTTCGACCAATTTGCGAATCGAAGAAAAAAAAACATGGCTGCCTCTACAGGAAGAGACGGAAGTAAATAAAATTTTCGGATATGTTCGTTTTTACGAAATAAATATAATGAAAACGACACAATATAGCTGAAACAAAGCGAGTTTTCTTTTTATGGCTTTTGCGGGCCAAAGCTAGAACAAAAAAAAAGGATGCGCAAAATTTTAGTGTGGAAATTCATAAGGTATGATATCTATCAAAATATAAATTGAATATAAACTTAGTTTACAAAGAAAGGGAGTATAATAAAAACTGTTTTTTTATGGGTTAGTTTATTACATATAATGACAATGAAAGTAGCCCCCAATGAATGTGGGCATGAGTATTATTTTTGATTAAGTTATTAAGATATAGTTTTGGAGTTTTCTCTCTCACTAAGCGTCCCTGGCAGACATACGTCCTGGGTCTATATATGTATATTTTCTTGTGAAGAATTGAGCGCCGAATATATTAAAAGAATGTTTTGATTGAAGTATTCACACAAATACTAGAATCTGCTGAATTCGTTTGTTGTTTTTGTTTTTTTTTCAAAAAAGTCCCAACACGTACATACTTTATGCTTTTAGGGTGAGTCTGCTTTAATTAAAAAATAAATAACATTTGGACCAAATTAATCATTGGGCCGGTAAAGTAGTGTTCACCAGTTTCTCTGGCCACGGCATACTAGATGATTGTGTGGCCAGTTGCTGTGGGCTCGTTTTATGACAACTGTTTTCGGGTCCTGTTGGTTCTAAGATATCACAACATATAACATTACATAGAAGAAACTTCACAATTCTCCAAAATGAAAGAATTAACCACTCCCCTGTCCGCAATATTGATCTGCTTTATTTACGATACATCAAACTTAGAAAAAATAAAAAAAACATTATATAAACCAGGGATCGGCAACCTAAGGCACGCGTGCCAGTCTTGGCACGCAGATCGATTTTCATTGGCACGCAAAAGAACTGCAGGAAAGAGATTATTTAATGCAAGTCAAAACAACATACGTCAGCATAATAAATGGGTAGACTAGACGTCGACTGCTAAGTTCAGGAATGTATGTCTGCAAAGCTCTCATCATTGGACTTGTGATCTGTGATTGAATCTATTGTTAAGATATTCAATTTTATAGTTGCTCAAGTCTGTTCTAGAAGAAAGTGATACGGAGAATAGTCTTGGATACATTCGTTTCTTGACTGGACCGTTGGTCTGTTGGACCGTTGGGGCGCCACAGTTGACATGTAAACCAGCCTCCTCCATTCCTCCCGTCTCTCAGCCGTTCTCATTGCCTTGCACAGTTTTGTACATGTCCATTCCCTGATATTATCTTCCCAACGTTTCTTTTGTCTTCCTCTCTTTCTGCCTCCTCTGGTGGTACCCTGCAGTATGGTCTTTGCAAGCCCGTTGGTTCTTGTGACGTGGCCATACCATTCCAGTTTTCTTTTCTTGGCTGTGGCGAGCAGATCTTCATACTTTCCAATTTCCTGTTGTATTCTTTTTCGTATCTGTTCGTTGAAGATATGGTCTTTGTAACAGATACCGAGCAGGGTCCTGAAGCATTTCATTTCAATAACGTTTATCTTATTTTCCAGCTCAGCTGTTAGTGTCCATGACTCACAAGCATATAAGAAAATGGAGAGGACCAGTGAGCGCATCAGCCTGATTTTGGTGCTGAGGGCTAAGTTCTTGTCTTTCCATATTGTCTTGAGCCTCTTTAGTGATGCTGTTGTCTGGGCAATCCTGGTCATTACTTCTGGTTTGGAGCCCTCTTCGGATACACTAGCTCCTGGGTATTTGAAGCTGCTAACTGTTTCCAAACTCTGCCTACCAATCTTGATCTGCGCGTGGTGATGCCGCTGGTGTTACTAATCATTAATTTAGTTTTTTTGGCACTGATTTGCATGCCATAGGATGCGGAAGTTTTGTCCAGTCGCTCCACTAGATTGGCTAATTCTTCCTCACTCCCGGCGAGTCCATCTATATCATCTGCGAATCGAAGGTTGTTGATCCTTCTGCCATTTATGATGATTGTCCCTTCATGATCTTCTAGTGCATCCGACATGATTCTCTCCAAGAAGATGTTGAACAGTGTTGGCGAAGGCAAGCATCCTTATCATACTCCAACGGTAGTCCTAAACCAATCTCCAATGTTGTTGATGAAGAAGACTGCACTGGTGGCCCTGTCATAGAGGCTACGTATCAACATTGTCAGGTTGTCATTAATGTTGTAATGTTTCATGGTTGCCCATAGGGCTGCGTGCCAGACCCTGTCGAATTCTTTTTTAAAATCAACAAATATATGGTACACGTGTTGTTGGTGTTGCGCGTGCCTCTCACAGAGTATTCGCAGGTTAAAGATCTGCTCTGTGGTACTACGTCCCTGTCTGAATCGTGCCTGCTCTTCCGCAACGATTCTTTCAGCATAAGGTCTGAGTCGGCTTAATATAAGAGGCTTAGCCTATATACTATTATATTATGAAATTGTTGTAATTATTAATGTTTAAAAAAAATAAACTCCTTAAATCGACTTTATTAATACAGAAAATGTTTATTTAGAACGTAAATTAATTTTATACATCTAATTACACATTGAAAAAAGAGCATAATGCTGAATTTGTATAAAGAAATAATTATTTATATGTAAGACTAGTTATATTAAAAAAAATTAACTCGTTTGGCATCACTAGCATCAAATATGAAGAATTTAATTGAAAGGAAACAATTAACTCGATTTCTTTGCGTTAATATTTCTAATATTTTGTTGTTGTTGTTTCCTTTTAAAAAAAGAAGGCTTACAATTTAGATCTATAACTTTAAAATGATCAAACTATATAAGATATTAGAAATTTATATAAATATTATATGACTAAAGAATTTATATGTACATTTTAAACATTACATTAACTACCGAGTGCGTATTATTACTACGTATCTATTCCGCTTAAAGTGCAGTGTGTTGCCAATATGGAAATCTCAAATATGCTGAGATCAAACTATAATGAATTTATAACTATTACTAGAACTAGGCTATTTATTGAATCTTGACAAGTAAATTTAAATGTTGATTCATTAACCATTAATGTGCAAGTTGAACAATGAAGTTGTGTATTAGCTATGAATGGATTAAAAAAGATAATAACAAATAGGTTGATTTGTTATTAAATATAAAACGCTTTTATGATTATCTCTATAACGCTCCTTTTCTTTTGGTCTTGGTCATGCTAAGGCACTAAATAAATTGTCTTAGAAAAATATTATTGTTGAGTAGTTTGACTTTCACTTTCAGGCTGTTGGCACGCTGAATGATTTAGCAATCCTAGTTTGGCACACTATAAGCAAAAGGTTGCCAACCCCTGATATAAACCATCTCAAGTCACCTCACAAGCTCCTCACAAACTTCCGACTTCCATTCTTATAATCTCCACTCCCCCTCCCCCTACTCATCAATTTTCGGTTTACTCTACACTCCACTCGCCCCCTTTCCATTCTATCCATTAGACCAGTACAGTGCACATCCGCCTTGACTTTACCCCAACTAAATTCAGGTACCCATCAGAGCTAGGTAGACACAGGGACACCCTTGAGACACGGGAAAAAAAATCCTAGTCTTCACCAGGATTCGAACCCAGGACATTCGGTACGCCAGTCGAATTTGCTGCCGCTCGTGTCTACTTTAAGATATTGGTGAACATTTTTTTAAGTATTAGTAAAAGAATTTAAAAGTATTAGTAAAAGAATTTAAAAGTATTAGTAAAAGAATTTAAAAGTATTAGTAAAAGAATTTAAAAGTATTAGTAAAAGAATTTAAAAGTATTAGTAAAAGAATTTAAAAGTATTAGTAAAAGAATTTAAAAGTATTAGTAAAAGAATTTAAAAGTATTAGTAAAAGAATTTAAAAGTATTAGTAAAAGAATTTAAAAGTATTAGTAAAAGAATTTAAAAGTATTAGTAAAAGAATTTAAAAGTATTAGTAAAAGAATTTAAAAGTTTTAGTAAAAGAATTTAAAAGTATTAGTAAAAGAATTTAAAAGTATTAGTAAAAGAATTTAAAAGTATTAGTAAAAGAATTTAAAAGTATTAGTAAAAGGATTTAAAAGTATTAGTAAAAGGATTTAAAAGTATTAGTAAAAGAATTTAAAAGTATTAGTAAAAGAATTTAAAAGTATTAGTAAAAGAATTTAAAAGTATTAGTAAAAGAATTTAAAAGTATTAGTAAAAGAATTTAAAAGTATTAGTAAAAGAATTTCAAAGTATTAGTAAAAGAATTTAAAAGTATTAGTAAAAGAATTTTAAAGTATTAGTAAAAGAATTTAAAAATATTAGTAAAAGGATTTAAAACTTTTAGCAAGTGAAATAAAAATATTGATAAGTGAATTAAAAAGTATTAGTAAGTGAATACAAAGCATTGAGAATTAAAAAGTAAGTATTAGTAAGTGAATTAAAAAGTGTTCGTAGAAAAATTTAAAGAATTAGTAGGTAAATGTATAGGTATCGGTAAGTGACTGTAAAAGAACAGATGCCTAGTGTTGCTTCATTTACAAACAAACGTACTGTCTCTTAGTTGTCCGAAAATGTGCCAATAAAATAAACAAAACGTGTTAGTCTCATTGTATTAGAGGCGCTGGTTGCGCAAGCTGGTCCTCACGAACAGGTATAATTACCACGTCAACAGCAGCGTGTGATTTTAGGCCTTTTTCAAAGCTTTACTTTCAGTAGCTTGCATTAGATCCATTTTGTTGTTTTTTGTGTGTTGATTATAATTTGTAGGCATACGTTAGGGCCCCGTCCACAGTTATTCTTAGGTCTTATAATGTTTCAGAGCTGATAACATTTGCTAAATTTAGTTTTGTGTTGTTTATTTCTTTTATTGGAGTAGTTTTAGGATAGTCAGGTTTTCATTTAGGTTATTCATCAGTGGCGTAGCCAGGATTGCAAGGTAAGAAAGTGGGAGAAAAAAAAGGCCAAGGTGTGTGGTGATGGGCCCAAATAGTGCAAGTGTCGGATCATGGGCCAAGTGAAAATAGCGCTCATAAGTTTCCGTGGGGATCCCGAGCGGCAGCGCGTTTGACTGGCGATCCGAAGGTCCTGTGTTCGAATCCTGGTGGAGACTAGGATTTTTTTTTTCCAGGACTTGTCTACCCAGCTCTGATGGGTAGGCTACCTGACATTAGTTGGGGTAAAGTGAAGGCGGCTGGGCATTGTGCTGGCCACACATCCCCAAATATGCCGTGGACACACCGGTGAACGCTGCTTCACCAGCCCTATGATCAGCTTGGTGAGAAGGGGGACTTTACTTTACCCATCAGACACACGAGAAAAGATTACGGCAAGTTGGTGAACGAAATGTGGAAACAGTGCGATGTAGCGGAGGGGGGAGGGGCGGTAATAGAACATTCCGAGCTCTTGAACTTCTTGAACTTTGAACTTTTCAACTTCTTGAACTTTGTTTTCCCTTTAACCTTTTTTTAAATAAATATTTCATCTAATCTTTAAAATATAAAACTTAATGTTACAAATTAGATTTTTTTAATATTTCTAAATTTTAAATTCTTTTTTTTTTGTAATGGAACCTTTAATTTACAGGAACAGGTATAAGAAAAAAAAATCTATTTAAAATATGTTAAATCCGTGTGAGTTTTTTGTTTATACACTATAATATTATATGAACTTGTAAATTGACGGCATCGACCTTTTAAATTCTCGGCCAAAAATCTAGACTGACCTAGAAACGGACCTGTTATTACTGCCCCCTTGATCATTGCCCTTTACCCAGACAGTGGCGTATTTAGGAATGTTCCATGTAACAGGGGCCCCCACATAAAAGGGCCCCCTCCCCACGCATCCCAAATTATTTTTTTATTTTATTTTGGAGATTAAAATAGTGGTGTTACAGAAGTGCACAACGAAATACATCTAGCCACATCTAGCCACATCTAGCCACATCCAGCCACATCCAGCCACATCTAGCCACATCTAGCCACATCTAGCCACATCTAGCCACATCTAGCCACATCTAGCCACATCTAGCCACATCTAGCCACATCTAGCCACATCTAGCCACATCTAGCCACATCTAGCCACATCTAGCCACCTGTAATGGCATTTTAACACAGACATTTTAAAGTTTTACCAACAACAACGAAGATTAATTGACAATGTGTCCATGTCGTGAAGCCGGCTGGTCCAGCGGTTAGTTCACCGGACTGTCAACCAAAAACCAACGGATAGGTCGCGGGTTCTATCCCTGCCACCGACGGATCCCTGTCGCCCTGCAGGAGTTTTGGGCCTAGTGGACGTAATAATCTTCTATCTAGAAGGAACGTCTGTAAACTTATAAGATAAGATTTATAAAATCATCAACGACCACGTGGACCTATCGACCCAAACAAGTAGAATCCAGAAAGTGTTCTGCTGTTCCCGGGGGCTCCAACTCAAATTGCATGTCCCTACGTACAAACACCTACAAATATTCTTTTTTTTTCCTTCGGCCATCAGAATGTGGAACTCGTTGGAACAAAACTCAATCGCCGCCCCCTCCGTCTCCTCCTTTAAGGAGTGGAGCTACAATGACCTTTATGACCACCAATAGTTTACACTTTCTATACCCGTATTCCCACTGTTAATAAACACTCCAGAAAACACTAGAAGACCTCAATAAAATTACATCTCAAATTGTGGACTCTTTCTTCGGGTACATCCACAAAAACATGAAGAAGAAGAAGAAAATTGCAATATTCTGATGCTCCGCTGTGTGTACCAAAGTAACTGTCGGAAACACGCTGGTTTTGTCGGTATGATGCGACGAGAGCATTTGAAAAAGCCATTATCCGTTCACAGTTTGATGGCCTTTTAAACCGAATGTCATCTTTGGATGTGCAGGATGTTTTAGAACGTTTCAATGCCACAATTATAGCGCCCCCCCCCCACCGACCCACATATGGGCTTCAACATGGTCGTTACCTGCCTTAAGTCTCTCAAAACCTTTAGTGAACCCAAGCAAAACAACTCTGATGCGTATCAAGCTCAAGGAAAAGTGAGTAAAGTTCTGGACAGATGAATATGTTAAAATGAAAACCAGTCGCAGTGTTCTTGTGATACCATTGGACTATGGACAGGCACGAGAAGCAGAGTTATCACCAAGAGAGACGTTCAAGGTGGACAGTTCTCTTCCAGTTATAGACCAGTTGAAGCAATCACTTTATCAGCGTATTAATGCATACATTATTGTTTGTGAACGATTTGCCCTTGTTCAACTTAACAATATGTCAGCTAATGAAGTTTAACATGCAGCTGTGAAACTTGTCCAAATTTATGACAAAGATCTGAACGATTGCCTCGGTAATAAACTGGGTCGATTTGCTGAATTATCCTAACAACATGCTGATTTAATGAAGGATAAATAAAAACATGACATTGAATTTCAAAAGTTAATGTACAAATTGATTGTTGATCAAAATCTGGCAGATACTTTACCGAACATTGAAGTTGCCCTAAGAATGTATTTGGTCGCCCATGCATCTAGTGAACGATCATTCTGCAGATTGAAGTTGATTTAAAAAAAACAGGCTGCGAACAACTATTACCCAGGAAAAGCAGCCCTAAGTCATCTCAGTATTAAATCAGACATCTTGTGTGAATTGGACTTTTATGACATCATTGAAGAACGAAGAGCCAATGGCTAATTAAAACTAGTGGTGTGAGCTTGAAATATTTCAACAGTTTGATTTCAAATTGTTGTTTTTTTATATTTCAAGGGCTTAAATTATAAAAAAATGTGTGATAAGTTTAAATAAAAAAAATAACATATTAGATAATTTTTTTAACATTATATAATATTTTGGGACTTTTCAAATAATCGATTCCAGTAAATAAATTGACAGTTTGGCTAAACATTTATAATTGAATGTACATA
Organism: Anisus vortex; assembly: GCA_949126835.1. Taxonomy (NCBI): domain Eukaryota; kingdom Metazoa; phylum Mollusca; class Gastropoda; family Planorbidae; genus Anisus; species Anisus vortex. The sequence continues at coordinate 18,560,206 of OX421494.1, forward strand.
ATTCGATCGTGGATATAGCATATAATTGTTTTAAGGTGGCTTGTGTTCTAACATTTTCATCTGAAAATAAACAAGCATTGTTGAGCCACTAACATGATGGACGGGAATGTTCAATGCAAGTCTCGATGACATAGACAATAAAGAAGAAACAGATAAAGAATATGTAAATAATTGAATTTAACTTATTTCTTTTTTTTTAGTTATGGCTTATAAACTATTAATTTTTTACCTTTAAATAATACAAAATTGTACTAATTATGTTATGTTAATGCAATTAAAACAAAAAAAAATTGAAATGTTAAAAAAAACTGACACAAATCATAAACAAGAAAGCCATAAAAACTCAGTTTTAATTATACTCCCTTTCTTTGTAAACTAAGTTTACCATTTTCACTTCACTACAAAACTAAAATTTCGAATCGGTAATGTCGGCAAATACATATCTAATTATAACGATTGCGCTTTTTTTTTTTTTTAATGCATGAATCCACGATCGTTACTTTGCTTTTGCGCATCCTTTTTTTTTATAGCTTTTGTTCGCAAAAACCATAAAAAGATAACTCGCTTTGTTTCAGCTACATTGTATCGTTTTCATTCGTACTTTTTCGTAAAAACGAACATATCCGAAAACTTTAGTTACTTCCGTCAAAGGCAGCCATGTTTTTTCGTATGATATGTTCCTCGATTCGCAAATTGGTGGAAGGCATCCGTGACTATTCCTAAGGCTACGATGCTGAAAATTTGATAGAATGTATTGTTAGTCAGGACAAGTCTGCTGGCCAAGTTTCGGCTCGATTGGACGACGGGAAGTGGTCGAAAAATTGATGCAAAGTTTTGCTATCAAGCAAGCAGACAGACAGAAAATACAAGTTAATAGAAAGGGAGTAAAAAACATTAATTTTTTTACATCACTAATTAAGACTCATCCCAGAATGAATCATAAAGACTGTAGCGGGCATGTAACTGTCAGATAAATTCACATAGCGACTGAACTGAACTAGAAAAAACAGTAACATATTATACTATGAATGAGAAATTGCATTTGTTTGTTAACTGACATTGACACTTTGTAGGCTTACATGCTTGTTCATGTATGATTAATGAGTGCAACGAACTACTGAAGTGAAATGATAATTAGCTCGCTAAATCGGCAGAGTCGACAGAGTGGCTTACTGGTTATCATTTAGCATCGTCAACACTGTACACGGGCTAACACAGCAATGTCGGTATGCAGGTGTGATGCTACGAGGAGCCCTCACATAAATTTGGCCCCTTGAACAGGGTCCTCACAAACTTAAATACGGCCCTGCTTTACCATCACCCAGAGAATCAGCGCAACTCGCAATTACCCCAGCGCATCCCCCCCCCCCCCCCAGAAGCTATGTTATAACCAACAGGTAGACTCAGCTCTCAAAAAACTTATTTTATATTGAATGTTTGAAAAGATTTGTAAACAAAAACAAGACATTTCATTAATAGCGCGAATATTCACAACTGACAAGACATTTCCTTACTAGCGCGAATATTCACAACTGACAAGACATTTCATTACTTGAGCGAATATTCACTACTGACTAGAGGAACACCTATAGTTAAATCACTAAACATAGAAACACTAGAGGACAGAAAGGCCAAAAGTGAAGTAGTAATAGGTCTAATAGATAAAGCTTTACATTCTAATTTAGAACTATAACACAATAACAATCTGTTACAATGCTCAGATAAACATAAGGGCAAAAATACTTTCCTTATCCTTTCATCGTCATCATCATCATCCGACCCGTGACTTTCGGCGTATTTCTCCATTCGTCCCGGTCAGTTGCGAACGCAGAAGCGTATCAAAAGGTATAAAGGTAGTTCGGTCCACTCTTTCAGGTTGCTGAACCACTTCTTTTTCTGGCGACGTTTTCTGCGTGCTTCTTCTACTGTACCATGTAGGATGGTTTTGGCCATGGAATCATGCCTTACAGTATAACCAAACCATCTCAGCTTTCGTCGTTATGCGAAAACAAATGGTTAGAAGTATTCTTTTTTTCCCGAGTGGCATCCGGGCATGGAATGGGTTGCCTGAACAAACTAGGAAAACCTTAACATCATTTAAAACACTATTAGAAATGCAGGACTAGACTCAAACCACTGATGGGCTTAGGACGCAATCATCTTCTTTAGAGAAGGAGCGTCTGTTATATATAAAATAAGATGATTGCAACCCGTTTAAACCAAAGACTATAATGAGATGGACCGCTTGCTTTAATATTTCTGCTATTGGATGAATCGAATGAATTCTTTTCGGAAATTCCGATTCTCTTTTGCACTGTACATTTCCGTTTCAGTTAATCGCTATGGTTTGTTCAATGAAAAATTAAATTGAAATCGAAAGTTGTATACAGCGGAAACATTTAGGCAAACGTAAAAGCGTAAAAGTAATTTAAGACAGCGTTATTGGATGCGCAGGAAAATAGAACATATAAGCTCTTAAAATAGAGCAAGCGGTCCATCTTATTATAGTCTTTGTGTAAACAACATTGCAGCAGTTGAAAACAACAGAACTGTTAGTGTAACATTTGTGAAAAAAAAAACACGATTGAAATATTTGTAAAACCTGAATAAAATAACAAGGTTGCAACATTTGTATAAAAAAAAACATGATTGACATAATTTAAAAAAACAAACACGATTGTAATTTAAAAAAAAAAATTGATTGCGACATTAAAAACAAATATGATTGCAACATTTAAAACCAAGCATAATTGTAACATTAAAAAACATGATTACAACATTTTAAAAAACATGATTACATCATCTGTGAAAAGAAAACAAGTATATTTCTTTATTTTACAAGAACTACAAGTAATACAAAATATCATTTTTCAAAAAATCTTTTTTTAATGATAATTAAATGATGATAAATGACACATTTCTCTTTCAGACACTCCAGTGTTCACCTTGTTGCAGTACATCGCTAAACTTCAAACATGGCGGTCAACATCCTTGGAATAGTGGCGGTAGTATTTTTCTATCTGGTCATACTAGTTATCGGTATCGTCGCTGGAAGAAAAACCTCCAAAAAAAACTCCAGAAAGTCCCTTCTAGTAGCAGACAGAAGTTTGAATATGTTTGTGGCCATCTTTACTACTACAGGTGAGACTAGTCGTCTGCGCTGTTTGTTTCTCCTTAGTTGCCAGTACATTTACATTTATTTACATATAAAAACAAAGAAATGTGTCACATTTTTACATGGTCGTAGTAAGAATCATTGGCTGATGCATTTTAAAAGATCTAACAATGTGAATTAATATTTTCATAATAGACATTATTATGATAAATAGTTAGATATAACTGCTATAACGTTAGGATACTGATCCAAGATATGAAATTAGGGATTCTACTACGATACTTTGCAGCGTTACATGAAATGAAAGATATTTGTAATAGACTGGGCCCGTAACTTCACAAATTTGGGTTGGAATTGTTAGACCGTCACACCTCCCCCACTCCATGGCAAGTTATCTAAAAAATGATAACTTTCTTAAAATCTATGTTCGGACACAACTTTGACAGTTCTTGCTAAGTTATATTTAATTCATTATGTGAGCATTTAGTGTGGGGCTGGTGACAGCCAGATTTTAAAAATCCATACAACAGGACTGACTTTACATAAGAGTTGAACAGTCTAAGCTAGGTATTTAAGGACAGCTCTTTGGAATTCCATATATTCATGAGTTGGATGAAGGCGGCTCTTGCTTTGCCAATCCTTGCCTTGACGTCCACAACTGTTCCTCCCTGATGGTCGATGATACTACCCAGGTAGGTAAAGGACTGTACCTCCTCCAGTGGGCTTTCATGCAGTGTGATTGATTCGTCACAGGCGGGATTAATCTTCAGGGTTTTGTTCTTGTTTTTGTTGATGTGCACCTGTGCAGATGTGGCTGCCATCATGTTTGTTTTCTCTTGCATAAGAAACTGTCCGTAAGTACATAAAAGCAAAAAAAAAAACTACAATTATTTTGCAAAGTTTGGGATTATAAATAGGTGATCCGTCACGTCTGACGTTCACAATTCATCGTTTTCTTTCGGCAACATCTTTTGGAAGTGAAATAAAATTGAATCCTCTTCATCTTTTCTTAAATGCAGTACAACTAGTAACGCATCACACAGACATGTTTTGTTAGCAAATGAACGAATGGGACCGGAAATGTTTGTACACGTTTAACCTTTAGGTTCACCATGCATGCATAGTATTTAAGACTTGCCCATGCTGAATTTAAAGTGAAAAAGAAATAGAAACGTTCACACTAAATGTAATTTTAGCCTTACATTTATTGTGTAGTAGTGGGTCTATCCTCACATTATTGAGTAGTATTGGGTCTATAGTCACAATATTGTGTAGTATTGGGTATATAGTCTTTCATTACATATGACGCGTGCCTACAGTTATTAGACGATGGACACGAATTAACTTGAATTAGATCTAGTAGCCTGCCCATAAAAAAACAAACAAAAACAAGTAATGAGACAGAAACAAAAGAACAATGAAGAAATATGATTTCTATTTTTTTTTTTATTTATTTATTTAGGCATTTTTATATAGCGCTTACCTTACAGCTCTAAGCTAATTTTTCTCTCTCTGATCAATGTACTATCCCCCCCCCCTTTTTTTTCTCTTCCAACAACCTGATTATATGAGTACAATCGTAAAATTTAAATTAAAAAACGATTAACAATAATAAAACTATAGGCTGGGCCTATATTTTCTGATTTCTCATATATTACAATTGATTTTGTTTAAATATAAAAAAAACACAATAATTTTAAAATAATTAAAGCTTAATCAGATCTACATAATTGTACAGAGCTGTTCTAAGTATATATATTTAAAATAATACTAGTTTAATAGTTGTAGCTAATTTGTTAAAAAGTTTAGATTGGTTGGTTGTTCTAAACACTGTCACTTAAAAGTAAACTTGAATGCCTTGTGCTTTCGGACAACTAAAACAGTATGGTCGTAATTGTGATGATTAAGGTAACGGATGTGTAGGTGTTTTTAAACCTTATTTATTGCCTGTTAATAGTTTTCACTTTCATTAAGCCCCTAACTGTAAGTATGATGTTCTTGTCTATCCTTAATAAGCATAGACTATAAGTCTGCGAAACATTACGGTAAATTATGATTCGTAACGCTTAGGCTCTAGCCCTAAGCTCTTTTTAAAAAAATGTCCGATCAAAACATTTACATTACTTTTTCACGCTATTTTGACTTTCTATATGTTTGTGTTTTCTTCTGACATTAGATCTAGCCTTAAATGTGCTTTTACTTCTTTTTGGGGGCTTTCGGTAAATGTAAGTGTGTTGGTAGAGTCGGCCATGTTGCTAAGATAATTATAAACAAAGCGAACCGATAAAACATGACAATTAGCCAATTAGCGTCATGTGACAAAAACAATGAGGGCTATGCCTCTTTGATCAAAGTAAACAGTGGTCTAAGTTCGTTTTATCAAAGGATTGCTGTTTTTTCTATGTCTGATATCTTGGTAACGTGAAATTCGGTCACAGTGTAGAGAGACATATGACGAAGAACACTGGAGTCATAGCTCAAAATTGACCAAAATGTGACTATGCCCGTTTTTTTCGTGTGTATTTTTCAGCCCTGCCCTCTCGCTGGTTCCAGTTTACTCCATCTTTGCAGTGTCTGTCTCAACTCTCAACGTCTCGTCGCCTGATATTTTGTTCAACTGCCTCTTTTCCGTTTGCCTTAAGGGTTCCACTTCAGTACTTGCCTGGTGACATTGGTTGGCGGTTTGCGATCCATGTGGTTAATCTTTTGATTCGAATATTTATTTTCAAAACGTAATTGGTGAAAAGCGTATTAAGTAAAGTACCCTTCGGACCAAAGTGATCATAGGGCTGGTGAAGCAGCGTTCACCAGTTTCTGTGGCCACGGCATACAAGGGGATGTGTGGCCAGCACAATGCCCAGCCACCTTTACTTTACCCCAACTAATGTCAGGTACCCATCAAAGCTTATTATTTTTTATTTTATTTTTCCCAGGAAAAGCGTATTATCTACAGTTAAAATAGTGTCAATAAGAAGGTCTGATATTGGTGAATCATGAATGAACAGAAAAGTTAGCACTCTTCAAGTTAAGGCGGAGCATTCATTTTCAATATAAAAAAAAACAGCATTAAATTTTGTTTAACATTACAGTCAGGTTTTGATCATCCCTAAAATTGTTTGATTGTAAAAGCAAATGGCCAAGCCAACTATACTTTAATTGTTTCAATTTGGGGAGAGAGGGGGTAGGCCTACATTTACATTGAAACATGTATCACAGTTTACAGTTACAGTAGCATAATGCAGAATGTTAATTCTCGGGGTAACGGTAAAAGTCTTTTTTTTTTCTTCAATTACACGACAGTAAAATGTATGTTGTGTTTGCATTTTTATTTTAACATGTAGGCCTGTGTCTTTGTTCTGAAGGTTTTAGTATAATATTTTGAACAATGGCTTACATAAGTGTGATGCATCGATTCTGACAATTTATTTTATCTTACATATTGACACAAGCTCCTTCTTTAAAGAAGATTATTGCGTCCTACGCTCATCTGCGATATATAAGATAACTGTTTTAATGGCTGATTTAAGTGAAATGCATTGATTCTACCAACTATTATGAAGACTTTTTTTTTATGCATTGATGCTACCATCTATTCTAATGGCAATTTTGTGTGAAATGCTTTGACGCTACCTAGTTTACTAATAGACGACTTTTAACAAACGTGTTGAAGTTACGCAAGTTACACTAATATGTCAAACTCATAAGGTGTTCTGATATTTGTACAATTATTTTGTTTCTACCTAGAAATTTATATCCAAAAAAAATGATTTAGCGAGCGGTTACAGTCATCAAGCAAAAACAAAAATCATTTCTCTGAAGTGCTTGAGTGACCCTTTGATAATAGAGATAGGTAGAAAAACACAGTCTTTGACAGTTAAAAGATTGACACTGACCTATGTAATTTGTGGTTTGGTTTCTGTTCTCGCGCAACGTATCAACAATATTCATTACATTCAATTTAGGACATTTGATACTTCGTTGTATTTCGAAATTTCCTATTCCGAAATTGTATCCATCATTAATTTAAAAGTATACTGTTTATGAATTAATAATATGTAGACTACTGCAATATTTCCTAACAAATGTCTGAGTTGAGTTTTGTTTGAATGTTCTGTCACAGCTACCATGGTAGGTGGTGGATACATCAATGGATCAGCGGAGATGGCTGCATTTTATGGTCTCCTCCACGTACAAGCACCAATCGGATACTGTTTATCACTCATTCTAGGTATGGGGCTATCCATATATTACTTACACAGCAAAAATGTAATATTTGTCCTACCACATATATTTCACCATGTTACAACCAGCATGAAGCAAAAATGTCATATTTGTCGACTCCTACCACATATCTTTCACCATGTTACTGCCAGTAGACTACATTTTTAAGACCCCTTTACCTGGCCTTACCTTACGTAATACTAAATTAGCTTTTTACACCCCCTACGCCATTCGACAAATTAATTTTTAGCTACCTATAAAAAGCATTTGGTTTAATATTTGTTTCATGGTCTGTTTGCTTCAATTAGCATACGACACATTAAAATGTGTTGTGTGTTGAACACTGCATCAAAATAATTGATCAATAAAACACTATCAGATAAAGACACACGTGTAATAATTTCAAGAAGTTGAAATAAATATCGATATTAACCCATCAAACATAGTGTGAACGTTTGGTCTCAATCAAATGTTAATTAAACCAATCAGAATTCCATCTGCATTTAAAACCAATCATTGCATATCATTCTTGAATAATAAGCCGGTCTTGCATGCAGTATGCAGTCGTTTGTTTTAACAAGCGCCAAGGTGTAAATAATTCTAGTAACTCATTGACTGCCCCCCCCCCACTCAAACACAATCCGTACGTAAAATGTCCAAATTCCTAACACGCTTCCTTCCCCCTCCCCGCCCCCAAAGTACGTGTGTAATACCTAAATGAATAGTCTCTAATATGTTTTCTTTGCCATTTTCTTTAAATTGTTACTATTAAAGACCAAGTGAAGAGCTTTTTATCAAAATTGAGTTAACATTTGATTTTGATAGTAAATAGTGTATTCAGTATCTGAATGTTAAAAAAAACATTTATACAAAATATCAAAGATACATTTTAAGTAATTAGTTCAATATTTGCACTTAAATGTGTGTGTTTTTCGGAAGATTACTCCAAATCTCGTAGCCATTTGAGATGTTTTTATTTCCGGCAATATAGGAAAGTGACGTAACATAAAGGATTCCGACTAGGAAAAATGAATATTGTCACATGTTTTGAATCTTTTCCCGGTTCTTATTTTTAACAAAATGGTTAAATATAGATTTATAGCGTCTATTTTTATTTATTTATTTCCCTTATGATACGTCACTGCCGTATGAGGCTATTCCAAATCTCGTTCCTTTGAGAAAAACCTCTTCACTTGGTCTTTAAATATATATATAATTTTTATTTATTGAAAAGTCTTTTTGATGTTGCAGCGACCATGCTATTGGTTTCTTATACGATGTTAAGATACTTTTAAAATGCTTTTGTGTGTGTGTGTATGTGTGTGTGTGTGTGTGTGTGTGTGTGTGTGTGTGTGTGTGTGTGTGTGTGTGTGTGTGTGTGTGTGTGTGTGTGTGTGTGTGTGTGTGTGTGTGTGTGTGTGTGTGTGTGTGTCGATGTGTTTTAATAAAACTGAAGTATTCACTACAGGTGCTTTCTGTCATATTCCAAAGATGAGAAGCGAAAACTACATCACCATGTTCGACCCGTTCCAAATCAAGTATGGCAAAAAGGTCGGGGCTATTCTATTCGTTCCGCAAATTTTAGGTGACCTCTTCTGGACAGCGGCTGTCCTGGCTGCACTAGGTAAGCGGTTCCCCTTAGGCGTTGAACAGAAGTAACTCTTCCAGGGGGTTGGAGATAAGTCGATAGCTATAATTAACATAATGATATAATTTGAGAATCGCCACTCAGTGCGACACACTTCTGGAGACTATTGACGTCTTTACAGGAGGGATGTAGATTATATCTGGTTCAAATAACACTTCTGTATCCACGGGGCTCAAAGCTAGCGGACTCGGTGGAGAGGAAGGAATGTGCGCAATAATCCCGCCTCGCCAAGCCCGGTGCCTGGATGACTAACCCCATATTCTGGTATTTGTCCTACCGGGCGACAGTGCAGGTATACGAACAATGCCGTATCGTTAATGATCCTGGGAATTCCGCATGGGGGGAAAAGTGTAATGCATATTATGCTTTCGGGAAATCTACTGTATGCGGCATGCCCCATGTCTCGGACAGGGTCTGGGTGTGCCATTCCCTTGACCCATTCGATTCATGCTACGCCTTGGACGTTAGTGTCGGAAGGCTCGCCTGGTTATAAATCTGTTCAAAAATATATTTTAAAAATGTCTTACATATAGGCCTACTGTTAAAAGTTTTTTTTTGATAAACAAAAATACATGTATGCTTTTTTAATGTAAGCCAAACTATTATTTTACGTAATGCGCCGAACTTTAGTGGATTTGGAACAACACCCAAATTCCCCATCTCCCATACAAACATGCAAAAACACGCGGGCACACACATAGGCTACTCACACACACATAGATGCACACACACATAGGCTACTCACACACACATAGATGCACACACACACATACTCACACAAACATAAATGCACATACACACATACATACAAATAATTGAAAGAATGATATATATAATTGCTACACATACATACATACATACATATGATGTAAAGAATGATGTAGACCTATCGCCTATATAAATGCATTGTTTCTCTTCTAGGTGCCACCATTTCTATCATCATTAACCTTGACTCCACCATATCCATCATCCTGTCATCTTCAGTAGCCATCATCTACACTTTCTGTGGTGGGTTATATGCTGTGGCTTACACCGATGTCATCCAACTGATTTTCATCGCCATTGGCCTGGTCAGTTTTATCAGCTGTGACATCTAACATCCAATTGCTATTACCTATATATTATGTTGTAGGTCAGGGGCGTAAGTATGTAATATGGCTCGAGGGACGGAAAGAAGAAGGGTAAGGCGTCCGGGCCGTGTGTGGTATGGGAGGGGGCATTGGCTCCTAACCAAATTTTCGCTCCTGTCGCTCTCTCTATTTATGCTACTTTTTTTTTCCGGTGCATTCATTGGTTCCTATTTATAGACCTTCTTGGAATCTCCGAGGAAATATCCTGGTCTTTATGGGATAAGATACGTTTTATGTAACCCTCAGTGTCATGAAAATAGTTCTACACTGACAGTAATTTCTTATTTTTTATTCTGTGGACACATTATGTTGCTGGGAAAGGAGGAGGGATAAAATAACATCTACTCTGTAAATATACATTTACCACTTTATTTCGCACCATTGAAAATATATATATATATATATATAATGTATAATAATAAACTTTGTGAGTTATTGTTGCTAATTTGCTTATTATTCATAATTTGTTTATTAAAGTATCCCCGTCTGGACCAATTTGAGATTATCGGGGTAAGTTTCCGTGGCGTCGGCATACTAGGGAATTTAGTGGCCAGCACAAAGCCGATCCATCTGTTCTTATCCCCAACTAATGTCAGGTACTCAAGGACATCCCCTTTGGGAAAAAAATACAGTCTTCACCGGACTCGAACCTAGGATCTACGAATCCAGCCAAACGCGCTACTGCTAGGCCATTGTACCTGAGTCTTTAACTTGGTCTGTCAAAATCATTGAAGTAAAGTATTCATATCAGATCACTTTAATCAATGAGGCTAGAGAGGCAGCGCTCCCTACTGTTCCCATGAACTCGATTCCGCTATTTCACCCTGTCCTACCATACTTTTAAAGACTCTAAACTCTAAATCAAGGATCGGCCACCTTTTGATTATAGTGTGCCAAAGTAGGAATTCCTAATTCATTTGGCGTTCCAACAGCCTAAGCGTCATTCCGCTCTAGAACCCAATGTCTTATAGAAGAGACTTGAATCGACTTTTTTAAAGGGTTTTCGCGTGCCATTGAAAATTGCTCTGCGTGCCAAGTCTGTCATGCGTGCCGTAGGTTTCCGACTTCTGCTCTAAACCATGAGTTGGCATCTTTCAATCGCCCGCATAAGAACCAAATGCAATTGAAGTATCTTGGACAGAAAGAAAATAAGTGCTAGAGCAGGATTACTCTAAAGATGTTGGCACTCTAAATAAATTAGGAAGTCCTACTTTGGCGCACTTAAGAAAAGGTTGCCAACTCCTGGTCTAAACTAGTGGACTATCTTAGAAATGGGCTAGGGTTTAGGTATAAACTAACCGTTTTATTAGCATTCCAGAGTGACCTTTACTGGGTTTTTTTTCTCTTCAGTTTGTTGCTTTTCCATTCACATTGGTTCACCCGTCCGTGAACTTGACCAGGATAGAAAACACCTGGCTAGGTGACGTCCCAACTTATTCAATAGCTTCCTACATTGATATTTATCTACTGTGTATCTTAGGGGGCATACCATGGCAGGTAAGTCTATTGGTCAGTCTATTGGTCAGAGATTATTTACCGTACTATTTTGGTTTAATAAAGAAGAGAAAATGTAACCAGCCTTAGTAATGTTGATGTTTCCGTCAGTATTTTTTTTACTGCATCAGTAAGTAATAGTAAATATCCTGGTCAGAACAATTTGGTCTATAGGGACATGTAAAGCAGCTTTCACCAGTTTCCTGGTAAAGACATTGTGTGTGACCAGCATAGTGCCCAGCCGCCTATACTTTGCCCCATATATCATTGTCTTGTATCCATCATAGATGGGTGGACTCAGGGACACCCACCAGACCGGGGAATATAAATATTAGAGTTCACCGGTATTTGAACATAGGACCTTCGGTACCGTGGCGCTAAGGCCAGCGTGCTCCATATTAGTGTATCAAAGAGTAAACTTAAAGAAGTACAGACTAGTGTGTTAGGACTGTTTGCGTAAGGACATTTTATAAGCGTATTATAATATCAAGATATAAATGTAATCTAATAAGATAATTAAAGTGCATACGTATTAAGTAATTATACTTATAACACTGAAGCTAAATATTAGCACAAAAAAAGGTATATTTATTATAATCGAAACAATGGACACACATGAGACAATCACCCACACACAAGCATCTTAACGCTAACCAACGTGTAACTCATTCTATGACCAGTCCTTGTTTCAAAGAACTCTGGCCTGCAAAACGGTCTACGTTGCTAAGTGGTCAGCTTTCTGGGCTGGATTCTTCAGTCTGTTCCTGGCTATACCACCCATCATGATGGGTTTTGCAGGGTCAGCATCAGGTGAGTGTCCGGTTATAAATACAGTAAAAAAAAAAAGGTTTGACACTGCACAGCCTTTTTCTTGCATTACAGTTCTCATACATACAATAGTATATCTTGGAGAGAGATTCATGTATAACTCGTGTTTGCTCAAAACTATTTATTAAAATCTAAATGTGAAATTTCAAATCTATAATAAGGATGTTCCAGCTACTTTATAGAATAGTTCTTTTGTGCATTATGTCCCCTTGCATCCCGGAAATCATACATTAGGCATATTATATGAAGCCTGTATGAGGTAAGACCATATGTGTTACTTCAGTCAAACCTTAGTTTGTGGCTGTTTTTTTTTTCTTAGCAAAGTGTGTCCTTGGTTTTGGGCGATTATCTCAGTTTTTGTCAACTCTGAATCTGGTTTTAATGCCAAAAGAGGAACAAAGGGCGCGAAATGGATCTCCGTAGAGGGACCCATTCCAAAAAAATAATATCTTTACCCTCTCTCCCCTGCTCGCCTTTCTTCCATACGCTAAGTCGAGTCTACAGAAATCTCAATTTCTTGTTTAATTTTTTATTAACAGTAGATCTAGTCTTTTATTGGCACATCCAATTTATATTAACTTCTTTTTCTTGTTAATATTAGACCATAATATGTTTATTCTCTATAAAAACAAAAGGTTTTTAAAATGTATTTTTGGGTGTCCTAGTCGAATTCATTTTACTTGTATTGATTGATGTATGTGAATAATAATTGCCTCAGTTGTCATTTTATTTCGGATTTCGTTGATTATTTTAGATGAGTTATCTAGGATAATCGAGGTTTCATTGTATTTCTGTTAGGCCTATTCAATTTGCCAGCCAATTGGGGGGAGGGGGGTATAAACTGTTGCATTCACGATAGATCAGGTAGCAAATGAAAGACATCGTTATGAACACTTCATTATTAATTGCTGCGCCGCTGATTATATTTGAACATAATAAAAAAAATATAATATATCATTGTTTTCTTATTCTGTGTTTAGACTGGAACTTTACAGACTATAAAGGTCCAGTTCCTATTCCAAATGACCAACAAATCTACATTCTTCCCTTGACCCTGAGCTACCTGACGCCTACTGCAGTGGGAATTCTGGGAATCGGTGCAGTTTCCGCTGCTGTCATGTCGTCTGCAGATTCCTGCATTTTATCAACAAGTTCCGTCTTTACCAAAAATATTTACGCCGACATCTTTAGACCAAAGGTTATAATTGTTTTAATGACTTAAAAAAAACCAAAGAAAACTAAATAGGTTTATCTTTTGAATGTTTGGGTTTATGTTTATATAAATTTTAAATCTACACAACTCTAATTTCAAAACACTCATTTTTATATTTCTCCCACTATACGTTCACACTTGTAACATGCAGGTCTGTTAATGGTGTATGGAATGTGTAAAACATTTTTTTTTCCAAAACGTATGCAATACCGACCTAGCCCTACCACCAACCCTGATTGTGCGCTGATATGGGGACGGGAGTGGTAGGACAGGTCTTGAAATGGAGGTGGGAGGGGCGAATTAATTAATAGGTTACTGGGATCACTAAAAGTAGGGTCTATCGTCCAGGGTCTCAACCTTTTTATAATAGTGTACCAAAGTATGATTTTTAATTCAGACAGCATGGCAACAACCTGAAAGTCAACCTTATGTACATTTTTATTTAAATAAAACAATATATACTTCGCAGTAAAATTACCAAGGACAAAGGAAAAGAAAATTTACAGAGAAACAGTGCAGACGTCAAAACCAACCTGTTAGATATTACGAAAATAAAACAATTACTTTTGTTTAGGGATTGCAGAGCCGGGTATCTGCGTAACCCGATTTGTTGTAAGATCCTGGCATTCCGGTTCTAATAAGTCTGTAAAACCCTATTTCGGCATGGATTTTAAAGATCCATGTTGTCTCAACAAACATTTTCAACCCAAACATAAAAAGACGTATTTAGGTCCAGTTCTCTTGCTTTGGGGTGCTGATGTCCAAAGACGCGAGACACACTGACCAGATGGTAGGCTGATAACGTCCTTTGTCTATAAGAAAGGATACTAAAATCCTCTTCTACTTTGAACTAAACTAAAACGCCGAGAAAGTGTTTAGAAAACTTTAAAGCACAAAGACTTTTTATATTATTGACATTAACTTTTATGTTCTTTATTTTAATCTGTTATTATTTTAAGTTAAATATTGTTGTAAAAAAAAGCGGATTTTAAGAGATTTTAATTTTTAAAAAGTAATAATTACGACAAGAAGGTAATATATTAACAATGTATATATTCATCTATTATTTATTAAAATAATGAAACAAATAAATTTGATCTTGAAAACATTATATTTATAAACATAATTTAAGCTTGGTAGAGCAAGTTGACTTTCAGGCTGTTGTCATGCTGACGGAAATAGAAGAATCTCACTTGGGCACACTGTCATCAGAAAGTTGCCGATCCTAGTGTGAATAATTCCTATTTCAACCCACATTCCCCCCCCCCCCTCTTCCCTACCACCCACTATTTTACTTTTCCCTCAACTTTGCAAACCTGACTACGACACTAACAAACATGAGGTGTAGGGATGGGTTAAGTTTTTTTCTTTGGCATATATGGCATATATGGTGTATGAAGTTATGCATGGTGTATGAAGTTATGCATGGTGTATGGATAATATGGGGTCAAGAAAAAGTAGGAAAGAGAATTTTTGAGAAAAGCTTTTTTCTATCTTTTTTTTTTCATTCAGTCTTTTTTTTTATACCGGTACACATCTTGCTTTTCATTTTATCTGACCCTTTCTTTGCTGTTTTTTTTTATTTCTGTAGGCCAGTAACAAGGAGCTCGTCTGGGTTTTGAGGATAAGCATCATCGTTGTCGGTGCGGCGGGAACCACCATCGCCATTTCGGCCACCACCATCTACGGGCTGTACGTCCTGTGCTCGGACCTCATGTACGTCATCCTGTTCCCACAGCTCACCCTCGTCCTGTGGATGCCGGCCTGCAACGCCTACGGCTGCGTGTCCGGGTTCCTCCTCTCGCTCACCCTCCGCTTGCTGAGCGGTGAGCCCGTTCTCCGAGTGCCGGCCGTCATCAGGTTCCCTTATTACGATGAAGCCACGAACAAACAGCTGTTTCCTTTCAGAACTTTCTGCATGCTGGTCGGGACTCTGGCGATCGTTGTCGTTTCCTTGGCAACCAACCTCGTTTTCTCGTCGAAGGCGATATCGTCGAAGTACGATGTCCTGGAGTGCTATAAACAAAAGTCCATCCATAGAATTGCCAGTGTGGACGAAGTGGAAGTGGCGGAAACTTTTATTCCCCAAACAAATACAATGGAAACTGTCTTGAAATGAATCAAAACTTAGAAAGTAACATTAATATTTACGTACGGAATATCTTAACATATATTTCATAATTTGTACTCTTTTTTTTCAACATACTTCTTACTTCACAAAATTGTCTGTAAGTACTCTTAACATGTTTGATTCGTATGTTGCATAATTTTAGATGGAAATATCTTTCTTGTCTCCCTGGTGGGGGGATGGGTAGGGTGGAGGCGAGTATGTGTGTGTGTAGGGGGGGGGGTGGAGTAAAGTATAGTAAATCCTAATGGGGGGGGTGGACGTTTCTGGATACAACGTACTTAGCCATTCGTTTTGTCCGTCAAACATTTTGTTCGTTGGGTTGGATGGTATTGACCTAGAAGATAAAGTTTAAAAGTTCATTTGTATTGAAGACTCTAGCCCGTCCAAAGTCTTTAATATGTTTTTATGATCTTGGTCTTTGAATAACCGTTATTTTTGTCTTACTGAATGACTTTGTTTTGAAAATCTGAACAGTTTATATCTGTTATGGTTTTCTATTATCCAATACATTTATTGTACGAAGCAGTAAATATTCCTATAATATTAGTAGTTTAAAGTTTAAGTTTAAAGTTTAAATTTAAGTTTAAAGCCTATGGATAATGAGAGTAATTAGCAGTTGGTTGAATGAAGCAGTCTTCCGTGTAGTTGTTGTTATCCTTATCAGTGCCTCTATTCAATGTGTATACCCCATCATAGTGTACATTGGATATTCTGTGTTATTAAACGATATTCCTTTACTGTGTAAGTGTCTTACATGGTTGGTAACGTTGGACCATCTACACAAAAACAATAATATTATATTATAATATTTCTAAAGCATTTCTTCATTATATTAATTTTGCATTTTCCTAGAACAGAAACTTGACAACAAAATTGCTTACAAGTAAATGGTTTCGTCATTTTTTAAGATAGATTTTGTGTGTTAGAATTAAAATAAGTAATTTTTTTTAAATAAATCTATACATTTATTTTTATAAATAAGATTGTGTTTTAATGTGGATGATTTGTTTAGGAAAGCTGATTTTTTTGTGATGTATTGTATGCTACCAATTTTACTTTTCATGTGTAATTTCAAATTGTAACCATCTTTTTAAAACAAAATAAATATTTACATATTTTATATTCATTTTCACATGTAGTTGTTCATCCAAGAGTTAAGTATCTTTTTCTAATAAGGATTAACTAGTCACATTGTGTTTTCTTTTACAAAGAAAGATTGTAGCAGCCAGGTCGTTGGGAGGCGTTGGGAGGTAGCGGTAGCCAATAGTTCGAATTATATGGAGTGTCGCATCATATTTTTGTTAATGGGACGTCAGCACCGAGCCGCTGACAAAGACTTAAACAGCTGTACTGTGTGATATGTCTTAATAAGCTTTTAATGTGCGGACTTACGACAATCGGAAAGATTAGATAACTTCCATAGCTAACGGAGTTCCAGTGAATATATTATGACAGTTACAAATAAGTAATAGATCTATCATTTAATGTGTACCGAATGGTGTCATTTGTTATCCAATAAGTATATACATCATTTAGAACAAACAAATGTTTCAAAGTGCAGGTTTAGTGGCAAATTGTTAAGGGTTCGCTATACATTTACATTAAAACATTGACTTTTTTTTAAATCACTTTTTTTCTCTCCTTTTTTCACTTGTTAATTTGTTTCACTTCTTTTGCTTGCCTCCAAATTCTCCAATTCTGTACATGTATTCCGACCAGTTATCTGAAATGATTTTTTAAAAATAATTTGTACTATCTCAACATGACTAATGATCGTGTATTGGTAGAAATTAAAAGATATTTTGTTTATTCAAATTATGGAGTTTTAACATGTAAGCTGTTATTCCATTAATGATATTTTTTATTATATCATAAAGCAGTGGCAAAAGAAAAAGCGTCTAATATATATATATATATATAGGCCTATATATACAGTGCTTTTAAAAAAAATAAAATAGGTGCCGGTACTCAGTGATGGATTGCCTAACTTTTAAAGCAGTTTCGCATTTTATATTTTAAATCTTATTGCGCGCAATTTTAAAATAATTCTATTTTAACAAATTAATAATATAATAAATTAATAATAAAGGTTAAAATACAAGAAAAGTAATAATTTTTTCCCCACATTGAAAAAGGTGCCGGTACGACGTACCGGTGCGTACTGTCACAAAAAAAGCACTGGCATATATATATGAGTGTGTGTGTGTTTGTGTAGGCCTATAAAACAAAATTGGCTTTTGAGATAGTGGGCAAAATATTTTCTTCCGTTGCAAGTTCTTTTTCTTCTGGGGGAGCATCCGGGTATGTATGCCCTAATGGGTAGCCTGAACAAACCAGGAAAACCAACAACGTTACATCAATTTAAAACTCCAATCAAATATATCGAGACTAGACCACAAGATGAGCGGCGGATGCAATAATCTTCTCTAACATAGAAGATAAGCTGAAGATGAGCGGCGGATGCAATAATCTTCTCTAACATAGAAGATAAGCTGAAGATGAGCGGCGGATGCAATAATCTTCTCTAACATAGAAGATAAGCTGAAGATGAGCGGCGGATGCAATAATCTTCTCTAACATAGAAGATACGCTGAAGATGAGCGGCGGATGCAATAATCTTCTCTAACATAGAAGATACGCTGAAGATGAGCGGCGGATGCAATAATCTTCTCTAACATAGAAGATAAGCTGAAGATGAGCGGCGGATGCAATAATCTTCTCTAACATAGAAGATAAGCTGAAGTTTTCCTTCACTACTTTTTCATATACTGTTGTTACAGGACTGTACTAAGTTTAAAGCAGCATTCTTCTAGCTAAAACTTTTCATCTATCTTATTGGGTAAAATATCTATGTACAAAGTAAAGTATCCCACCAAATTGATCCATAGGGCCGGTGAAGCCACAGCATACCAGTTTGTGTGGCCGCGGCTTACTAGAGGATTGTGTGGCCAGCACTATGCACAGCCGCCTTTACTTTACCCCAACTAAGGTCAGGTACCCATCAGAGCTGGGTAGACTCAGGGACAGCCTCCATACCCGGGAAAAAAATCATATCCGAAAGCTAGAAATCAGGACAGAAACGGATATTGTGTCGATGGTTCGCCTTGATCGAATATGCCAATTTACGGAAGCATTTGCATCCTCAAATAATACGCACGAAAATAGTTACTAATAAGTAAAAAATATATGTAAACATGATTTCTCTCCTTTTCTTTATCGCTCCCAGTGGAGCATAAGGCAGCAACAAAGTTCCGCTATGCCTCCCTATCCTGGGCAAGCCATCTGATCTCATGCCATGTTTTATGGCATTTCAACAAATAAATGCCAAACTTGTTTGCATATATAATTCGGACTTGACTTCTAACTACTGCTATAATATTATAAGTAGCCACGTAACGGGGAGGAATGAATTCAAGGGAAGATTATTTACATAATAAATATAAGTATAAGCTTTGCATTAGTTTATGTTAGCCGAACTCTCGTGTCGCCGTTACTACTCGGTTTGTACCGGGATTCGGCAAATATCAAAACACTAGAATTTGATTCTCGGTGGAAATTCTCTTTTCAGTTAGGCCCTACACGTAATAAACACGAACATTTTTAATGGGATGATCTAAAAACGTTTTCCTAATCCCTGGCTGTACACTAGCTAATAACTGTAGTACTTTGTATTGTGAATTACAGTATATGCGTACAAATATAACCAACTTGTTCCCTAAATGTCGTAATAGGGTAATATAATATTATGTTATTATTATGTCGTAATAGGGTAATATATTATAATGTTTTCTTTGGTTGTTGTTTATTTGCACAATATTGAAAGAAAAAAAAATGAAATATAGAAGAATGAGGAAAGGGAGAGAGAAAAAGTGCAAAACGTATAGAGGGTGTGGGAGAGAGACAGACAGAAATATATACAAATACTAACACAGATAGTGGCACATCAAGAGATAGTGGCACATCAAGAGATAGTGGCACATCAAGAGATAGTGGCACATCAAGAGATAGTGGCACATCAAGAGATAGTGGCACATCAAGAGATAGTGGCACATCAAGAGATAGTGGCACATCAAGAGATAGTGGCACATCAAGAGATAGTGGCACATCAAGAGATAGTGGCACATCAAGGGATAGTGGCACATCAAGAGATAGTGGCACATCAAGAGATAGTGGCACATCAAGAGATAGTGGGACATCAAGAGAGCTGGAGAGTAAGAGAAACAGAAAGAATGAAAGAAGGAGAGCAACTGAAACGGAACGAAAGAGTGTGGGGAGAAGAAATAAAGAGAAAGAAAGAAAGAGAGAGCTAGAAAAATCTAGATACAAAATGTGACAGAGAGAGAAAGACAGAGAGACAAAGACAGTGAGAGAGAGAGAGAGAAATACAGAGACACAAAGACAGTGAGAGAGAGAGAGAGAGAAATACAGAGACACAAAGACAGTGAGAGAGAGAGAGAGAGAAATACAGAGACACAAAGACAGTGAGAGAGAGAGAGAGAAATACAGAGACACAAAGACAGTGAGAGAGAGAGAGAGAGAGAAATACAGAGACACAAAGACAGTGAGAGAGAGAGAGAGAGAGAAATACAGAGACACAAAGACAGTGAGAGAGAGAGAGAAATACAGAGACACAAAGACAGTGAGAGAGAGAGAGAGAAATACAGAGACACAAAGACAGTGAGAGAGAGAGAGAGAAATACAGAGACGCAAAGACAGTGAGAGAGAGAGAGAGAAATACAGAGACACAAAGACAGTGAGAGAGAGAGAGAGAAATACAGAGACACAAAGACAGTGAGAGAGAGAGAGAAATACAGAGACACAAAGACAGTGAGAGAGAGAGAGAGAGAAATACAGAGACACAAAGACAGTGAGAGAGAGAGAGAAATACAGAGACACAAAGACAGTGAGAGAGAGAGAGAGAGAAATACAGAGACACAAAGACAGTGAGAGAGAGAGAGAGAGAAATACAGAGACACAAAGACAGTGAGAGAGAGAGAGAGATATACAGAGACACAAAGACAGTGAGAGAGAGAGAAAGAAATACAGAGACACAAAGACAGTGAGAGAGAGAGAGAGAGAGAAATACAGAGACACAAAGACAGTGAGAGAGAGAGAGAGAGAGAGAGAGAAATACAGAGAGACAAAGACAGTGAGAGAGAGAGAGAGAGAGAGAGAAATACAGAGAGACAAAGACAGTGAGAGAGAGAGAGAGAAATACAGAGACACAAAGACAGTGAGAGAGAGAGAGAGAGAGAAATACAGAGACACAAAGACAGTGAGAGAGAGAGAGAGAAATACAGAGACACAAAGACAGTGGGAGAGAGAGAGAAATACAGAGACACAAAGATAGTGAGAGAGAGAGAGAGAAGTACAGAGACACAAAGACAGTGAGAGAGAGAGAGAGAGAGAAATACAGAGACACAAAGACAGTGAGAGAGAGAGAGAGAAATAAAGAGACACAAAGACAGTGAGAGAGAGAGAGAGAAATACAGAGACACAAAGACAGTGAGAGAGAGAGAGAGAGAGAAATACAGAGACACAAAGACAGTGAGAGAGAGAGAGAGAAATACAGAGACACAAAGACAGTGAGAGAGAGAGAGAGAAATACAGAGACACAAAGACAGTGAGAGAGAGAGAGAGAGAAATACAGAGACACAAAGACAGTGAGAGAGAGAGAGAAATACAGAGACACAAAGACAGTGAGAGAGAGAGAAATACAGAGACACAAAGACAGTGAGAGAGAGAGAGAGAGAGAAATACAGAGACACAAAGACAGTGAGAGAGAGAGAGAGAAATACAGAGACGCAAAGACAGTGAGAGAGAGAGAGAGAAATACAGAGACACAAAGACAGTGAGAGAGAGAGAGAGAGAGAAATACAGAGACACAAAGACAGTGAGAGAGAGAGAGAGAAATAAAGAGACACAAAGACAGTGAGAGAGAGAGAGAGAAATACAGAGACACAAAGACAGTGAGAGAGAGAGAGAGAGAGAAATACAGAGACACAAAGACAGTGAGAGAGAGAGAGAGAAATACAGAGACACAAAGACAGTG